>CM021106.1:227121835-227721835 GCA_007115665.2 Sequoiadendron giganteum
GCATGTTGCCTCACCATGGCTATTGCAAACAACATTCTGCTCAATGAGTTTCGGCGTCTCGGGCTCAGACCGTCCAAGATCCCTCCTAATCTGAAAATGATCTTTGACCTACATATTAAAATTGGATGCTCTTCCCCATGGAATTTTCAAATTGCCTAAATTTGAAGGTGGGAGAAATCATCTGGGTTGCCCTGCCCTGTTCACCTTTTCAAAACAACATTCTGGCCAGGGAAATCTAGCCTCTCAGACCCAGATCATCCAAACTCCCTCTAGTAAACTGCTAATTGCAATTTAAACTAAATATTATGATCTTTTGATGATGCATGGATGGATCTAACAAGGAGTTTGCAAGATTTGACTAACGTTTGCCTTCATTTATGTATGAAGTCACTTATGGCACTTCATGTATGCATGATTCAGGAAGCCTACTGTGGGTCCATCGAGGGAACCCATTGAGAAATTTGAACAAGGAAAAGCACATAGCTCCTGTCACCATTCATTTTATGACCAACTCTCTTCGTAGCACCCATCAATAGAGCTGACATTAGAAGAAGGTCTGTTCCAAGGAAGTCAATGAGAAAATGCAAGGGGGTGGCATTCAAGAAGCATAGGGGAGTTGTCCTACTTTTCACCAGATGATGGTGATCTTTAGGGAGTTGTCCACCCGAATCAGAGGCAACCAATCCATTGATGCCAATCAAGAAAGGGGCAGATTTCGGGCAGTTTCAACTACAGTAAAAGGGAAATCAGCTAGAGGACAAAACTGCTACAACACTTGGGCACTAAAAGACAAAATAGAGAAAAAAACAAAATTGTATTTTAAATTGTTGAATATTGTGGGGTAGGTGAGGCCCTAGTGCAATCAAATCTGGGCCACACAATGTAATTCAATCCTAGCCATTCATTCAAGCTTTGGAGAGCTGGTGTAAAAAGTATTTGCAGCAATAGAAGACAACACTGCATGATTTTATTGATGTTCTCTTTGATTTTGCTCATCTTGCATGCATGGTTCTACTTCCCCTTTTAGTTTAGTTGTAGTTTCATGAATGGAAATGGTAATGGTGACTGCTATTTTAGTATTTGATGAATTTCCAGCTCATGCTTTTTGTGGTTTGTTGATGATGAACTACTTTGTAAAGCTAGTTTGAGATTTCTTACTTTATTGCTACAACCTGGTTCAATTGCATGTTCATGATGTGTGTATGAAATCTAAAAATCTGCAGTCCTTAGAAGATTGCATTGGTTTTGTGTAACTGTAGGATCCTCTTGGCCAAAAAAAACCCAGTTTAGGGAATTTTTCTATTGTAGCAGCCTCCATGATCACTGTTCATTCATAGTTTCAGGTCTAGGAACCTCTTCTCTTCCCTGCCCTCTTTCCTTTTTTTAGTAAGTAAGCTATGCTAAGATTCATTGCACATTATAAAGCTAAATCCAATGATAAAATGGAGTTCAAGACTATTGTTTGAACTTGCAACAAATGCATAGCAACTCTCCCATCCTAAGAACTCCATTTGCAGACCCAACTTCCTGCACTTTGTAACTCATCCATAAGACCATCTTGTGATTCCAACAAATCACAATAATCAATTGAGATATTCCAAGCACTATCAAGACCTGACATTAGAGACCTTGGGATAGTGTTATGCAATCTGATTGTGCAAGATTGTATTTCAAGAGAGGTGATGTACCTATGCATTACCTGTGTCTATAAGTGCATAAAAATCACATTAACAAAACTGACGCTAGAAGGAGGGCATGACATGTTGAGGCTACAAAGCTGAAAGTTGGGATTTGAAATGAAAAGTTTCAAAGAAGAAATTTGAGATAAGGAGATCTCTTTTAATGTTGAAGCTTAAAATGAGAAAATTTTGAAGGCAAACAAAGTTGAGCTGAGATGGAGCAGCATTTACAAATCAACATCACTCAGCTACATGCAAATTTGGAGAGGATATTGAAGAGACCATTTCAGAAATTTGCATTGGTAGATAAATGAAGGATCTATTTCACTTGTAGGCATAATGAATTGGCATGTCTAACATTATTGGGTAGAGTTGAAAGAGTCTTGCAGGGCGAAATTCTCTTTTGGGAAATCTACCAGCCTTTAGCCCCTACAGACCCAGAGGAAGAATTGACAACCATGGCAGCCAAGGCATTTGAAGAGCTGATCCAAGAATGTTTGGGTAGCAAAGACAAACCAAGATTGGAGGAAGTACTAATGTCAAGCTGGTGCAGATTTTATAATGCACCACATTTAGAATTTACTTGTCCATCATGTGCAAACATCATCACCCAAGTCAAGGGTTGTTCAAAAAAGTTGGAGCAGCCAACTGCCAAGGAGGACGAGTTATCCCATGAGGCAAAAAAGCTATTAGCATTTAGAGGACAAAAAAGTAAAGATGAACCAATAAATTTGACACAAGTTGTTGTTGGGACAACAGAGATAGAAAATGAAAACCAAGAAGAAGGAGCAGCATGCCTTGGGGCAGCAAGTAGTCTGGATGAAAATTCAGCTAGAAAGAAATCAAAAGGCTGTCCCTCCATCAATGAAAGACAATTCTCCACTCAAGAAGAGGAACGGTTGGTAGTTGAAGATGAATTAACAAATTTTGTAGCAGTGCATTCAGTGCATTCTGGAGCAGCCAATAAAGATGTTGAAAATCAGAAAGAGGAAGAGGTTGACAGCTTCAGAATAGCAGAAAATGATGACGAGAGTATAAGTGAAATCAGATTAGAAGACCTCTCCTTCATTAATGAAAGTGATCGAGAGTTGGAAAATGAAAGTTTGGGGGAGTGGGAACAAGTACTCACCATGGTTTTCTACCATCAAGCTTCTTTTTTAAGTGATGATAAGGACCTAGTAGTGGAAAGATATGACCAACTCGTCTCTAGATTAGCAAGGGATTGGTCAGAGCTGAAATACCAAGTGGATTTAGAGGTGCTACCGCTACCGAATTGGTGTAGACTTTATGATTCATCACACTCAGAGTTCACATGAGGACTGTACCAAGAAGCCATGAAGCAAGGCAGCCAAGCACACCACTTCCTGTAGTTGCTTGAAGGATGGAACATGAGGATCAAGAGCCCGAGCCAAGTGACAACCTAGCTGAAGGCAGGGCTCAAGAGGATGTTGGAACAACAATAGAAGAAGGACAAAAATATAGTCTCGAGCTTCCGAGTGATGAAGTAGATAAAAAATGAATGCTATCCACCAGTCATCAATAATTTCTTCCTCTTGAAGAGTGTTTGTTCACCATGGACGATATTCTTTATGGTGAGTCTTTGGAGGAAAATCACATAGTAAATTTTGGCCCCCTTGATGAGGTACCATCAATTGATGACTTATTTCCATTGGGATTTGTACTGTAGAGGTATGATCATGTGGAGGAAGAGCACATCCCAAAAGATGGTAGCGATGAAGACATACTCCTTGAGCCTCTGAACGGTGATGCACTAGAGTTTTCGGATTGGGAGAGGGGTTCCTTCTCTGTCTATAGTGATAGTGAAAAAGGGGAAATGAGTGAATGTCATGATGAGATGCATGAAAAACAAAGAGAAGAAGATAAAGGCGAGGGTGTTGAGATAGCTGCCAACAGAAATGAAGCACCTTATTGACTACAAGATGAAACTTGGAATCCCTCTGCCATGATCGTTGATGATCCTCCTTCATATTTAGATGGATGCAATAGGACAGATTCATGCATGTCATTGTCCTATGACATTGAACACCACATAAATAAGGACAACACTTGGGAAAGGAAGTGGGACAACATGCTGACTTTTGAGGACAACAATCAAGTGGACACTTGGTTTGTAGAAGATCAACAAGATGAAGTCTATGTTCTTAAAGAACAACTGATAGGGATTTTTGATCCCATGCAAGACATGGAAGAAGTGTTTTCTGCCCTGTTCTCCCTACCTTATGTAGGCTTGATTCTTGAAATACTGCACCATCCACCATGCCCACCCAATGTTGTTGATGCAAAGACTGATGATGCAGTGCTTTCTCTTGACTACCAAACATTGCCACAATCGCACAATGAAATCCAGGTTCTATCCTTCCTTGCTCTTGTTAATTTTCATAGCTACACTTATCATTTTGATTATGGGAATGAGGGGAGACAAAAAAATTTATGGATTAACCATGGGTTTAGCGAGCCTCCTCAATTGCTGATTTTCCTTAACCGGGTGACTGAATTTGAGTGTTGCAAATTTGAATTTATTTTTTTGAAATACAAAGATAAATTTGCATTACTAAGAACGATAACGATTGCCCATTTACTTGTGCATGCACTGCAAAATCCAATGAGCGTTGATGTCAGCTTGCCTTTCCCAAATATAGTGCTTTGTAAATATCTCTTTGTACATAGTTGATTTTTTAGTATTGTAGGTTTCCTGTAAATACTCTCGCTTTTATGCTTTCATTAGGTTAGGTGGTTTTCTGTAGGTTGCTTTCTTTAGAGTAGTTTCTTCATTGTTTTATTTCATTTTCCTACTTTGGTTAGTTTAGGTTGTTCGCTTTCCATTCTTTTTTCTTTCATTTTTCTTGCTGCTTTACCTAGGGGTCCTCTACTTCTAGTTGGTTGCATCTGTGCACACAATAACCATCTTTATTGTCTGGTGTTGTTCTATGTATTTCTTTGTCAAAATCTAATCAAGATTTCAAATTGGATGGCGAGGATCTTCTATTAGTGTCAAGTGATTTGGGTGTTTGATTTAAAGAGGATAAGTCCTTGGTTGATCTCATTCCCAACGTATTCTAAAATCTTATATCTTTTACATATTTTAAGAATCTGGACGTCAATGTAGGTCCTTTGTGAAGTCTAGTTAAGTGAAAAATCTAAAATTCTGCTTCAGCACCACTGTGATTCTCAGCCCTGAGAGCGAGCTTCAATGCTTGCAGGTTGAAATAAAAGAATTGAAAATTAAAAATAAAAAGAAAAGAAACAAAAGAAAGAAAGTAAAATATTGAATATCAAAAGAAAATAAATTTATCCTTTCAGGGGTGTCCGAGCAACTCTACCAGGGCTATGGATGCCCAACCAGTAGTAGAGCAATGTTCGGGATAATCACGACGACAACCTTGTCGGGACTATGGATGCCTGACTAGCAGTGAGGCAATGTCCCAGATGCTTTTGGAGTTATAATAAACTACGTAGCTTAACTTGACGAAGCTTGGGTTCCTGTAGAAATTGAAGGATGGAAATTGATGCAACTTCACACACTTGGATTTTTTGCATATTGAAGGTTGGATTAACTAGTGGTTTTGATCCTCTGGCTGAGTGTCTAGCTTGTTTTTCCATAGCATGAATATTAGAACCAGATATTTTGCATTTGTGATTCCAATTTGTCATCAAAATTATCTAGAGCATTTCCCCAACGAGTCGCCATTTCTTGTGCATGTTTTGCACACATGCCCCACCATGGGCAGGGACCCCCTCTTTTCACTCTTGATGAGTTGCTTTGCTTTTGTCTCATTTTACGTGCACCTTTCCTGGAGCCTAAATTCGTCATGTACCATAAAATGATTAAATTCCTTTGACTAAATTCACCTACTTGATTTTCGCTAAGTCTTTTTCTTTCGCGGAGGTGCCCCTAGAGGTTTCCCTTTGCCCATTGCCCCAACATCCTCCAAGCCTCATTCTTGCTTGCTCGACTCGCTTTTTCCTTTGTTTTTGACTTTGGGGACATGTTTCCCATGGATTTGGGACGTTTTTGTGGTGCTTAAGTGAATTGCCAAGGTTTTGTTAAGTTTCGAGAAGTTGCAGAAATTTCATTCTGAAACTCCGTCCCTCGGTGGCCATTTCGGGAACTTCGTTGCTCCATGGTTGTTCCAGGAACTCCATCACTCCCTGGCTATTTTTGAAACTCCATCTGTCCATGACTATTCTGGGAACTCCATCCCTCCATGATTGTTATGAGAACTCCATCCCTCCTTGGCCATTTCTGGAACTCTATCCCTCCATGGCTATTTTGGGAAATTAGTCCCTCCATGGTTGTTTTTGGAACTTCATCCCTCTGTGGCTCTTCCAGGAACTCTGTCCCTCCCTAGTTGTTTCTGGAACTTCATCCCTCCATAGCTATTATGAGAACTCCATCCCTTCATGGCTATTTTTGAAACTCCATCCCTCCCTGGCTGTTTTTAGAACTTCATCCCTACGCATCTATTCTGGGAAATCCTTCCCTCCTCGACCATTTCTGGAACTCCATCCCTTCGCGGCTATTTGAGGAAATTTGTCCGTCACTGGTTGTTTCTAGATCTCTGCCCCTCTACGACTGTTCTAGGAACTTCGTCCCTCCCTGACTATTTTCGAAACTTCATCCCTCCGTGGCTGTTCCATGAACTTCGTCCCTCCTTGGCTATTTCCAAAACTTTGTCCCTCTACAACTGTTTTGGGAACTTCTTCCCTCCCTGGTTGTTTCCAGAACTCCATCCCTCCATGGCTGTTTTGAGAATTCCGTCCCTCCTTGGATATTTTCAGAACTCCATCCCTCCATGGTTGTTCCGAGAACTTCATCCCTCCCTAGCCATTTCTAGAACTCCATCCCTCCGTGGCTTTTCCGAGAACTCCGTCCCTCCCTGGCCATTTTCCGAACTCCATCCCTCCGTGGCTTTTCCGGGAACTCCGTCCCTCCCTGGCCATTTTCCGAACTCCATCCCTTTGTGGCTATTCTAAGAACTCCATCCCTCCCCGACCATTTTCAGAACTCCATCTCGCCATGGATGTTATGGGAACTTCATCCCTCCCTGGCTATTTCTAGAACTCCATCCTTCCACGGCTGTTTTGGGAACTCCATCCCTCTCTGGCTATTTTCGGAACTTCTTCCCTCCTTGGCCATTTTTCAAAACTCTGTCCCTCCATGACTGTTTAGGGAACTTCGTCCCTCTGTGGCTATTTCATTAACTCCATCCCTCCATGGCTGTTCTAGGAACTCTGATCCTCCCTAGCCATTTCCAAAACTCTATCCCTCCATCGCCATCTGAGAACTTCCCTTCCGAATTGTTGTCCCTTCGTCCGTCATCCATCTTCCACCCTCTAGGTCCCGCACATCCCACTATTGGATGAACACAAAAAGATAAAACTTAAGTGCCTTAGTCATCTTCGGGTCCCGAACCCTAAAACTCCATCCCTGGAATGTTGCCTCACCATGGTTGTTCCAAAAAACATTCTAGCCAGAGAAGTCCGGCCTCTTGGGCTTGGACCGTCCAAGTCCCTCCTAATCCAAAAATGAGCTTTGACCCACATATTGAAATTGAACACTCTTCCCTATGGAATTTTCAAATTGCCTAAATTTTAAGGTGGGAGAAATCATCTGAGTTGCCCACCCTGTCTGCCCTTTCAAAACAACATTCTGGCTAGGGAAATCTGGCCTGTCAGGCCCGGATCATCCAAACTCCCTCTAGTAAACTATTAATGGCAATTTATATTGAATATTATGATCTTTTGATGATGCATGGATGGATCTAACAAGGATTTTGCAAGATTTGACTAACATTTTCCTTGAATTGTGTATGAAAGCACTTACGACACTTCATGTATGCAGGATTTAAGAAGCCTACCGCGGGTCCATCGGGGGAACCCATTGAGAGAGTTGAACAAGGAAAAGCACATAATTCCTGTCACCATTCATTTTATGACCACCTCTCTTCATAGCACCCATCAATAGAGATGGAATTAGAAGAAGGCCTATGCCAAAGAAGTCAATGACAAAATGCAAGGGGGTTGCCTTGAAGAAGCATAGGGGAGTTGTCCTACTTTTTACTAGATGATGGTGATCTTTAGGGATTTTTTTGCCCAAATCAGAGGCAACCAATCCATTGATGCCAGTCATCGACGGGCCCATTTGATCCAATGAAGAATGTTCCGAGTCCATCAAGCAAGGGGTAGCTTTCAGGTAGTTTCAGCTACAATAAAAAGGAAATTAGCTAGAGGACGAAACTACTACAACACCTGGGCACTAAAAGACAAAATAGAGAAAAAGACAAAATGGTATTTTAAATTGCTGAATATTGTGGGGTAGGTGAGGCCCTAGAGCAATCAAATCTAGGCCACACAATGTAATTCAATCATATCCATTCATTCTGGCTTTGGAAAACTATAAATAGGGGTCTTCCCCTCATTTGTAAAGGGTTGGAGAGCTGGTGTAAAAAGTATTTGCAGCAATAGAAGACAACATTGCATGATTGTATGGATGTTCTCTTTGATTTTCCTCATCTTGCATGCATGGTTCTACTTCCCCCTTTAGTTTAGTTGTAATTTCTTGAATGGAAGTGGTAGTGGTGACTACTATTTCAGTATTTGATGAATTTCAAGCTCATGTTTTTTGTGGTTTGTTGATGATGAACTACTTTGTAAAGCTAGTCTGAGCTTCCTTACTTCATTATTGAAACCTGGTTCAATTGCATGTTCATGATGTGTGTATGCAATCTAAAAATATGGAGTCCTTAGAAGATTGCATTGGTTTTGTGTAATTGTAGGATCTTCTTGGCCAAGCAAAACCTAGTTTAGGGAATTTGTCTACTGTAGCAGCCTCCATGATCACTATTCATTCACAGTTTCAAGTCCAGGATCCTCTTCTCTTCCCTATCCTCTTTCCTTTTTTTTAATAAGCAACCTATGCTAAGGTTCATTGCACATTGTAAAGCTAAATATAATGATAAAATGGAGTTCAATACTGTTGTTTGAACCTGAAACAAACACACAACTCTCCCATCCTAAGAAATCCATTTGCAGACCCAACTTCCCACATTTTGTAACTCATCCATAAGACCGCCTTGTGATTCCAACAAATCACATAAATCAACTGCGATATTCCAAGCATTGTCAATACCTGACATTAGAGACCTTGGAATAGTGTTGTGCAATTTGACTGTGGAAGATTCTCTTTCAAGAGAGGTGATGCACCTTTGCATTACCTATGTTGAGAAGTGCATAAAAATAACATCAACACAATAGAGGGTTGAATACGAACACCATAATAGATCAATCCATTCTGGTAAATACATTGCAACCTTACATTCTGCTTACATTCCATGATTCCGCCAATCCAACCTCTTGTCATGCAACACCAATTTATCCTCTAGACACACAAGCCTCTCTCCCTACCTCATGAGGAGAAGGTGATTTGTTTGGAGCAGGGGGAATCTTTGATCCCTCATCATCACTTCAAGGGATTGCATTGCCCATCTTTCCACCATTTCCACCCCTACCAGTTACATCCACATCACCCCTTGGGTTGGGGTTTCTTCCTCTTCCCACTATCAATCAATCAAATCAGAACACCCTATCAAACCCACCCATCTTTCCATCGATATCGCAACAAAAGATGGAAACCATCAAGGCAACATCTATAGTCAACACATCCACTACATCCCAAAGAATGGTTTCCCAAGGACCAAGCATCTCGATCGCACCATCCACAACTCAAACTTCGATCATCAACATGACTGTTCCACTCATCACAATGGTCCACACCCTTCCTGATCCACCACCATTTCCACCAAGGCACAATATGACTAATTCATTCAGCATCACGTTGCAAGCTGTTTAGCAAGCTGCCCAACAAAAGGTGTTCCAAAACCAACATGCTGCACAACTAGTTGCTCAACAAGTGTAATAGGCACAACAAGTTGCACAAGCTGCTCAAGTAGTTCAAACAACTCAAGCCGCTCAAGTTGCACAAGCTGCACAAGTTGCTCAAATTGCAGAAGCAATCCAACAAGTGCATGCCCAAGCAAAGGCCCAATTTCAAGCTCATCAAGCACAAGCGCAAGCATAGTACCAGGAATAATTGTAAGCGCAACAAGAATCTTATCAACAAGCCTTGTAAGACTATCAAATATAGCAGCAATATGACCAACAATAAGCATTGTTGGCACAATAGCAACACAACCAAGAAAAATCATTGTTGGAACAAAAACAATATGACCAACAATAAGCGTTGTTGGCTCAACAACAAACACAAGCATTAATTTCTCAACAAAGCTTGCAACAAACACCCACCAACATCCTGACCATCAATCCAACACTTCAAAATGTGTTCACCCCACCTCCTGATCCACAAGATGATGTGACAACACAAATCAAACTGCTCTCGCAACAAGTTCTTGATCTTCAATTAGGAAAAACAACAAGGACACCCAGCAATTTGTGTCCTTATCTGTTCAACATGAGCTTAGCAATGGTACTGTTCTCGAAGGGATTCAAAATCCCCAAATTTGACAAATATCATGGGATAGGGAACCATAAAGATCACATATGGAGTTCCAAGTACATTGTATGGAAGTCGCATACAATGACACATATCTGATGCAATTGTTCCCTCATAGCCTAGTTGGTGCCTCCATGGAATGGTTATCTCATCTGCCTACTAGCATTAGAACATTCCAGGAAATCAAAGATGCCTTCCTCTAGAATTATGCATTCAACATCACCGCAGATGTCAGTCTAGAGGAACTATCGACACTCAAACAAGGAAAGCGAGAATCATTCACCTCCTTCCTGCAATGATGGCAATCCAAGGCCAATTAGAGCAAATGGGCCATGCTAGAGGAACAACAGGTATGCACTATCATTGTTAATTTGGACAAGACTTGGCCTTTTATCTAAAGATGCAATACATCACCACCTATGACCAATTGATCCCTAGAGCGGTCAACATTGAAAGGGCCCTTATAACACAAGGGGGCATGCCTACCTATCCTGAACATCAGGATAGTTTCCCATCCACCAGCTATAATGATAAACCTCACACATGGGAAAAGAATAGGAATGTCACCAACGATGGAGTGGTCAATGCTAAGGTCATCATCAATGCTCCTAGGAAAAATAATCAAACACATCATCATCAACCATATAAGAAAAACTAAAATAACACACAAGCAAATGTGGTAAACAAGCAACCACCCCACAATTAGATCAATAATCTCAATAATCAAGGAGGACCACATCTACGAAACAAGTATCCCCCTAAACAAAAATTCACAACCCTTGGGGAGTCAAATGAGTCCATCATGAAGAATTTGGTTAATGAGAGTATCATCAACGTCCCCACCCATGATAATTACAGTGAACCCCAGGTGAAGCCACCTTGGTACAATGAAAATATCCTTTGTGATTATCATAAGCTCAAGGGACACACAACCACCAACTGTATGAAGTTGAAGAACATCATCTAAGATCTCATTGATGACAAAATCATAAATGTTGAGCAACTGAACAGTAATCAAGATTTGAAGATATACATGAATCCGATGCCCAACCACAATCAAGGAAATGATAAAGGTAAGCAAAATTTTGGCAAAGTGAACCATGTATACGAAGGAGTTGTCGCATGCCTTGACGAATTGGTAACTATTGTCAACATCAAGGGAGCCAACACTGATTGTGAAGTCACCACACACGGTGACAAAGTCATTATGTTTGGCGCATCACAACCATATAAGACCCCTATGTCAAAATCCATCCCTAACAGCTACAACGTCCTTGACTAGTTAAAGAGAACCCCTCCTCAGATCTCCATCATGGAGTTACTAAAAATCTCAGTTGCCCATAGGGAAATACTTGAACAAGCATTAGCTTCATCTACCATCTCTCCAAACCTTGATACATAGCAGTCTCTAGCTATGGTCAGTAACATCGTCACTCCAAATCTCCTCACCTTCTTTGCTAAGGACTTCCCCGCCCAACCATCTCACAACTGTACATTACACCTCAAGGTCCTGGTTCACAAGAAAAAGGTCAAAAGGGTCTTGGTGGATGGAGGTGTAGGCCACACCATTTTCTCGCTAAAGCTCATAAAGAATTTGGGAATCTCCAAAGATTCCATTGAGAAAGACAAAGGCATTACAATCAGAGCATATGATGATGAGGAAAGAGTGTCTCAAGGCACTATCAAACTCCCAATCCAAGTAGGTCTAGCTACTATGGAAACCACATGTCAGGTCCTCGACCTTGATTTTCCCTAAAATATCCTCTTGGGATGCCCATGGATCCATGGGATGAAGGCGATTACCTCAACATTCCACCAATGCGTCAAATTTTCATACCAAAATGAAGAGATCACAATTCATTGTGATCCTGAACCCTTCACCTATTGCAAGAATCTAGAAACCAAGTTCTATAAATTTCTCCAAGTCCCGAAGAATGATGAAGGCCCATCCACTCCATATATTGACCCAACCAATACAACCTCCACTTCTGGGACAAAGACACCTTCCATCCTTGACATATTTGACATCAAGCTCATGATCTAAGACAATGGGTGTGGGGAATACAAAATGAAGAAGAATGTGTTTGTCGTAGGAGAGTTACCTCAATCTCCTAGGTCACGTGGGCAACCCCAACTAGATGAAACACCCTCTCACACTTTTAGGGTGGACCCTTCTAGATTCTGATGTTGGGGGGATCTAAGTTGGGAAACCATGGATGAAGGAGAAATTTCAAGCTCACTATACCGAGATGAAAGGCCTACGCCTAATCTTCCCATGGAAGAACAAGGCAAGGGGCTACAAATGATGCTTGGTATGGGCTACAATTGAAATGAAAGCCTTGGAAGGAACAATAATGGTTGACTAGAACCCATCATTGTTGTGAGATGAATGAATAATATTGGCCTTGGGTGTACCCCTCTAATTATAACCATATGTGGCCGAGGTCCTCCAGTTAATGTAGTCAGGACTCCCCCTCAATTATCAGTAGGCACCCTCTAGTTTCCCGTGTCCATGGGTTAAGTCATAGATAAATATACCTTTGACATAACCGATGTGTGTAGTAGTAGTGATGAAAAAGGATACCATAACTGGCCTACCCATGATTTTTGAAGACTCTTCCTTACTCATGATTAGTACCTTATCCTCTGAGTCAGACCACAAAACTCACAAAATAAACCTGGTTTACCCCCAACTCATCGACTATGACCAATGAGGGCCACCGCTTCTAGACACGTTCAAAAATGATGAGGAGCTCTCAGAATTCATGGGACTAAGGGATATGGTACCATGTGGAGATCATAAGGTAGGATTTGACATCACAGTGGACATACAGGCCTATTATGGGGAGACAATTGAGTCCTTTAGTCACAAAAGTGAACAATTGAGAATAATCTCAAGGTCATTCAGTGAAGACCACACTATGGCACTCTCTAACCATAAAATAGTAAAAAAAAGGACACATCCAATGGAAAAAATCTCTCTAAGGCACCAGAGGATGAAGGATTCAATCTTCCCCTCACTGCACTTCATCAAGAAAAATGAGGTGTCCTATCAAAACAATGCAATCCTATAAACTTGGGCACAAAGGAGCTACTGCACATCACCTTCTACACTTCTCACTTCTCACGGAAGAATAAGAACTTTTGGCTGCATTCTTAAAAGAAAGAAAAGTGAACTTTGCATGGACCTACGTTGACATGTTGGGTCTTGATCCAAAAGTTGTGGTTCATCACTTAGCTGTCTATCTAGGGGAAAATACAGTAAGATAGAAGGTTAGAAAGATGCATCTCCAAATAGCCTTGCTAGTCAAGGTAGAATTGCAAAAACTGTTGGATGTAGGGTTCATCCGCCCGATTGATTATCTTGAATGGGTATCAAATCTTGTACCTGTTTCAAAGCCAAATGGGGGCATTCGCATCTACACCAACTTTAGAGACTTAAATAAAGCATGTCGTAAGGATGAATTTCCACTACCAAACATCAACATGATAGTGGATAGGATGACCAAACACGAAATGCTATCACTAATGGATGGGTTTTTTGGATATAATCAAATCATGATAGAAAAAGAGGATCAACACAAGACAACATTCACATGTCTGTGGGGGACCTATTGTTGGAACATGATTCCTTTTGGGTTAAAGAATGCAGGTGCAACATAACAAAGATCCATGACACTAATCTTTCATGACATGATTCATAAGACAGTGAAAGACTACGTAGATGACATATTGGCTAAATCTTGAAAAAGATAGGACCACATAGCAACCTTGAGCTCTATTTTTGATAGATTGGAATAGTATAAGGTCCACCTCAACTCAAAGAAATGTGTCTTTGGCATATAGTCAGGCAATTCCTGGGATATATATTGTCATTGAGAGGAATAGAGGTGGATCCCACTAAAGTCAAGGTGATCCTCGATATGGAAGCACCCAGGACACTAAAGTAGTTGAGAGGTCTACAAGGTAGGCTCTAGTCCTTCTATAGATTCATAACGCAACTAGCAGATAAATAGATCCCATAATATCATGTAATCCACAAGGGGGTAGCATAAAAGTGGGACAACAAATGCAGCCAAACATTTAACAAAATCAAAGAATACTTACTCATGCCACCAGTTTTAATGTCGCCAATCCCAAGAAAAATACTGCTCTTGTACATCTTTGCAACAATGGTAGCTCTTGGTGCTCTATTAGCTCAACACGATGAAAATAGAAGAGAGAGAGAAATATACAATATCAAAAGAACCATGGTGGCACATGAGCTAAACTATACTCCTATTGAAAAATATTGTTTGGCAGTTGTGTTTGCAGCCCAAAAATCTAGCTCATCAAATCAAGCTAATTGCAAAGATAGATCCACTTAAGTACCTACTTTCTAAAGCCACTCTCACGGGGTGGGAAACCAAGTGGGTCATGATACTGATAGAACATGACATTGAAAATGTGGAGTGCAAGGGCATCAAGGGACAAGCAATTGTAGACCAACTAGCAGAGGCTCTTATATATGCAGAAAATCCACTCATTTCAGAATTCACTGACGAATCAATTTTTAGCCTAAGTGTTGCAGACCACTAGAAGATGTATTCTGATGGATCTTACATGCAACAGGGGTTGGAGAAGGGATTTTTTCTTTAGTATTTCCCTAAGGATACTGCATACCCAAATATTACAAGTTTTCATTCCCATGCATGAATAACATAGCAGAGTATGAGGCTCTCATCATAAGCTTAAGGATTGCGGTACAATGGCAGATCATGGCTCTAAAGGTATATGGGGACTCTCAGCTCATAATTAATCAAGTAATAAATGAATATCAGACAAAGGATGATAAAATGACTCCATACAAGAAGTTGCTCAAGAGCCTCAAAGAGTCATTCATTGATATCATATTTGAACAACTACCTAGAGAAAACAACAGAGCAACGAACACAATGTCTACAATTGGACCACTCTTGGAAATCCTGCACAACATCCCAAAGCAAGAATTCCTTGTAGAGAAGCTTCTCATACTAGCATTCAAGGTACCAAAGTCTGAATTCATGTGTGAAATCATTGGTCTCGGTGACCCTTGGTATCATGATATTTACACATACTTAAGAATATGATTCTTTCCCGATGATATAATCCCAAACCTCAAACAAGCCTTTGTTAAGAAGTCAACTCGCTTTGTCATCCTAGGAGAAACCCTTTATCGTTTGAGCATTGAAGGAACCCTATTGTGTTGCCTGAACACTGAGGAATCCCTGACTACATTAACTAAGGTACATAATGACATTTGTGGATTGCACTCAAGTGGTATGACCTTGGCTAAGAAGTTGGTGAGAACCGAATACTACTAGCCCACAATGGAGAGAGACACACATGAATTCATCAAAAGATTCTTGCAATGCCAACAACACGGGGACCTTATTCATGCACCAACTCAAGATCTTCACCCTATTGTTACACCTTGGCCCTTTTCATAATGGGGGCTCGATCTCATCGAAAAAATCACCCCCACCTCATCCAATGGCCACAAATTCATCATCACCACCACTAAGCACTTTACAAAGTGGGTTGAAGCCATTCCCATGACCTACATAATGGGAAAGTAGATATCCAAGTTCATCTTGAACTACCTTATTTTTTAGTACGATGTCTCCCAAGCTATTATCTCAAATAATGGGACACACTTCAAAAATTAGGATGTTCATGACTTATGTGAAAAATTCAAAATTCAACATCGCTTTTCCACTCTGTACTATCCCCAAGGCAATGGCCAAGTGAAAGCTACCAATAAAATCATCTTGAAAATCCTTAAGAAGACAGTCAGACACTGGTCATGACTAGCATTTGTAGCTAAATCCCACCTTATGGGCCTATCATACCAGTATCTGAACACCAATAGGTGCCACCCCATTCTCCCTAGTCTATGGATCATAAGCCATCTTACCTATTGAGATCGAGCTCCCATCCCTAAGAATATCATTTCAAAACCTCATCACAGATGAAGAATACAGGGTCTCACAGTTGAATGAGCTGGAGTTACTGGATGAAAGGCGTATGGACACCCTAAACCATCTACAGGTATATCATAACTGACTTAAGCGGAGTTATAACAAGAAGATCAAGAGGTGGACCTTCCAAGTCGATGAACTTGTGCTAAAGGAGAACCAAAAGAACGTGCCAAACCCAGAAAGCAATGTAAAATTTGAGCCCAACTAGTTGGGACCTTTCATCATCACAACAAGCTATAAATCAGGGGCATATCAGTTATCAACACCAGAAGGCAAGCCTTTGCAGGAGCCCTTGAATAGCTCCCATCTCAAAAAGTTTTATGCCTAAAATATTTCAAGGTATAAAACCAAAAAATACAAAAAAAATTATAAATATATCCTAAAAAATTGGTAACCCTGATGAAAACCTGGTAAACAGGCATCTTGGTGACAACAAAAAAAATCAAAAATACAAAAACTCAAAAAAAATCAAAAAAATGATTGAAAACAGTAAAGAAAAAAATCGTCCACTAGTGAAAACCACTTCGGTGGTGCTTTGGACAAGTACCTTGGTGAAAACCTGGAAAATAGGCACCAAGCATAAATAAAGCACTCTCCATCCACCAGGATCTTCATGGATTATTCCTCACACTCACTTATCCATTACATTCCATTTATCCTTCCATCATCCATCCACGTCTGTATCATAGATTGATCTTGTGTTCGTATTAGGATCCACCCTATTACTACTTGACATATTCTTAAGGTCAATTTGTCTTGCTTGTATTGAACTAGTCTATCACATCATGTTGGGGGTATGTTCTTGTACTTGCATTGGATCAGATTCTTGTATATTTTGTGATCTTCCTTAAAGTAAAAAATCTAGAAGAATTCAGAAAATCCATCAAAAATCCAAAAACATTCAAAAAATCCATCAAAAAACCTAAAACATTCAGAAAATCAATCAAAAATCCAAAAACATTCAGAAAATCAATCAAAAAATCAAAAATCAAAAAAAAATTCCAAAAACATCCAAATCATGTCAAAATCTAAAACATGTCGAAAATATGAAAAAATAAAAAAATAGAGTCATCCAACAAACTACGTCATCTCTGAGCTTGAAGTTAGGCAAGGTTGATCCTTGATCATCCCCCGAGACATTTAAGGTCAGTCTTATAGGTGTCTATCACAATGGCAATTTGTTTGCCCATCTATCTCATCATTGAGTCAAGTCAATTGTCAGTCAAACTACGTGGTCTCTGTGTGTATAATGTAGGCAAGTCTAATCTATTGATTAGCTCTCGAGACCCCTAGGATAGGTCTTTAAGTTATTCCCTTGGTTAAATCTCAAAAATACCAAAAACATTGAAAAAGCTCAAAATCCCAAAAAAAACCTCAAAATATTCAAAAATATAAAAAAAATCCAAATATCTGAAAAACCCAAAATGGTGCATCTGTCTCATCTTGCTTTCACCCGCAATAATATCATTCATAAAAAATCATCATCATCTTCATCCTTTGGTAATTCAGTTAGAAGCAAGTCTAGCAGGTTCAAAAGTGAGCACCTAATTGTCAAAGTCTCAAGTCTAGGTCAGTAAGTCAACAAGTTGATCAACTCAGAGTATCAATAGCTTATCATGCAATCAAAATCTCATTATCACCTAATCACAACATGTCCTAGGAATGTGACCTCCCTATGATGGACATCAACATCAGGCATCACCATAGTTTAGTCTTGGCTAGCGGTATGAAGAACATTAGATTTCTTGTTTACTTTATCAATGCTTTAGATTTATCTTATTGTGCTAATTCCAAGGACCTCTCGATGATGTCTAAATGGAAAGATTTAGAGAGAAAGGAATGGGGCAATGATCATTATCTTTCTATTTGATATACTTGTTGGATATTATTGTAAAATAACTTTGTTAGGCGTGTTTTGTTTGGTTTGTAGGCATGGTGTTCTATATGTCTTGTTGACCACATAGAAAGGCTTGCTTTTCTATGTTTTGGTCTGAGATGTTTATAATATTTGAACTATATTATGAATAAGGTTCCATATGTCAAGTGTGAATAGGAATACTCCTATCTGATTGTCGAGTCAAAGTCCATCACACTAGGTACAACGCCATCCTAGTTATTTATACTTTGATGCATCATACCTATGTGTGTTATCAACATAAAGTAATTGTCTCTTTTAAAATCCCAACTCCTGGTAAGCAAATCATCATCATCGGCTCTAATAAAAATGGCTTGTTGAATCTCTTTTCTTCTATCTTCTTTCCACACTAACATGGTACCATGACAGTTAATCAGATCTTTTCTAATGCATCCACACTGCATCCACAAATCATTAGCATAAATGTATATCATATCATTTGGATCATACCATCTGACATTATCATCATCTTAAGTTATGAAGAATAATATAGATTTGTTATTTTAAGCATCTTAAGAAATCAGTACATTCATCTCATATCATACATCATTATTTTTCATAAGAAAAAGAAACAAATATCATTATCACTCATAATGCATCACATGAATCATTAGGGGCATAATATAAATCATTTTCATATCATAACTACATCCATACATTTTCACCATAAAATGCATAGAAAAACACCAAAATAAATACATCCATAATCATTACACCACATCATCATATAGAAGCATACATCACATGGCATAAAATAAATGCATCTCACAAAGTTATCATCTCATATAGGAAATTAAAATGCATCCATACATTATAAGACATCTCATATATATATCATCAAAAATGTACAATTGTCATGGTACAAAAATCGGATCAAGTGTATACATCAAAATACATGATACAATAGGGGCAATAAAATTGGAGCTTGTGAATAAAAAAAATAACTGTTTGTGATCGAAGGGCTAGCCCTACTGGGTATGCCCCTCCCCCTCTGGTCTCTCACCATGGTCCTTGGGAGGCCTCATCCCTATCTGCTGAGAAAAATATGACACCCGACCGATTGGTGGCACTGCCTTCTTGTAATAATACTGATAGTACTCGGCCTCTCTCACCACCTCTCAATATGCCCTCAAAGATATTGTCCTACCTTGTGATGAGGAGGCCATGCTCTCTAGCTATCTTCACAGACCCATCTTCTGATCTCTCTCAGAGCAGGCCTGGTAAATCTCTGTTGTCACTTTCAAAACCTGTTGGTGGGCCTGGTCTCTCTCAACTGTCAGGACCTGAACCTGTGCTTGTAGCTATTGAATTAGTACATCTTTGTGATCTGGCTACACTGTTGGCTACTACGGGACCACTCTATCACCATATCGAGGTGGTTTAGGCTCTTGCAGTGGTGTCTACACTCGTGGGAGTGTGCATTGTGCCTAGTCTTTGGGTGGTGTCTGATGAGGAGGTGGTACATCTCCTCCTCTATCTTCATCCCCATCCCTATCACCATCACCCTTGCCTCCTTGTACCCTGCCCCTACCAACTGACCTTCCTCTCGGCCTCTGTCATGGGAGTGTTACACCGGGAACTCTCAATCTAAGAGGAGACCTAAACCAATCTTTGTACACCTAAGTCACCCGTGCATTTGTAGGACCCTAATCATATGGCCACAACTTGACCACTAGCTGTCTAAATGAGGCTACTATCTTTGGTACTGGAATGGGCTAGCCCTATGCTATCTCTCTCATGGTACGAGCAAATTTTTCCACGTACTAATCATCTGGCCTATCCTGAGTCTCACCAAACTATTGGGCCACTCTTTCAGGAAGGTAGCACTCTATCATAGTGTTCTCTCTGCCCCACATCCATCTATCCTACTAGGAAAATAATAGCTTCTCTATATCATCATACCAAGGGCCTATGTCGAGCCAGGGCCTCCAAACAAAATCTCTCATTGCGAGTGGGTGATGCCACCTATACCTGTGTGAGTGAAGGTGATCTAGGCTTCGCCATACCGCCAGACAACTGGATCATCTATATATAATACCACCGATGTGACCTATGGATGAAGCACTGGAATTCACTCCCACGCTTAGATGTGTAGCAATGTAATGCCGGACCCGATGGCTCTGCTATCAAGATACGCAAAATCATGAAGATATCGGTACAAAGAGGCCAACATCATTGGGCCCCAAGCAAAGCACTCCCCGTAGATGACCATCCGCTCCCATGCCAACCCCCAGCCTGGACTAAAATATTGGCCCCACTGATCTGGTGCCACGAGACTTGAAATGATGGCTACAACACTCAATCTATAGGTGGACACTATTACTTGGTACCTCTCTAAATCAATTTGTCCCTCATAAAATGGATCTCATCAAGACCCATCACGTTGTAACAAGCATCCCTCCCGACATCTAGATCATAGATTACCCTCACTCCATGAATAAGCAGTCATAGGATGCGCCATACATCCTCGAGTGTAACAGTAGCCTCACCAATGGGAAGGTGAAAGGAGGAGGTCTCACTATGCCACCGCTCTGCCAAGGCTGTCATCATCCCCAAGTGGGTCTGAACAAGACAAACGTATGCAACAAACCAAAGGCCGAGAGCATCAAGCTGCTCCTCAAGAAACACGTTCATACCTTGTAGTCTCCGCAATATTGAGCATCTATGCTCCCTCGAGTGGAGTATCTCAAGGTCCTCCTGCATAGGGGAAACCATCGCATCAAGTTTCATAAAAAATCAGGATCCTATGCCAAGTTTTAGCACTTGAAACAAAAAATGCAGCACTGTTTGCAATTGTGGCACAGTTTGAAAAGTTCCAAACTGCACCGCCATAGTGAGGTTTGCAAACCCTAAGGTTCTAAAATGTGTCGCGTGGTGCTCTTTGCACATGCGGCTAAATTTGCATCTAAACCCTAATCCTAAAGTGCATCATCAGTTCAATTTGCATGTGCGGCTGAGTTTGGTCAAAAACCCTAATTTCCTAAGTGGCTCACAGCGGTCTCTTAGTGCATGCAACACTCTTTAAGGTTGTGTAGTGTTGATTGAACATTTGCAGTGGCGCTATATGGCACCGCTTGACCCTAACCTAAGTTTGAACCTATTTAATGCACACAAAATGATAAAATAAAAAGTCGAGATAGGGGTACATACCACAGGTCTTGCGTCGGGTGGCCGTTGGTGCACTCGTACCCTCTTTGACACATGTCATGGAAGTTGTCATTGTGCCATATCGATCAAGACTCAGAGCTCAAGAGGCAAGAATTTTTAAAGACTAAATTGTGAAAGTGATGTAAAAGTGACCCCTCAAATTCTATTTAAGGCTGAAAATTAGGGTTTTTTGACCTAATTTGGCCATCAAACTAGGGTTTTGGTCCCCTAATCCTATTTTTTCCCAATCGAGGACTATTTTGCTTCTTTTTGGCATTTTAACGCATTTTTTTTGGCATTTGAGGGCATTTCTGGACTCATTAGGCACCTTGTCCTTTGTTTTCGTGAGATCACCCAAAAATCCAAATTTTTATCTGATTTCTCGAGGGGTCAATATACCAGCATAATCCTTCTCGTTGGGGCAGCAGTGAGACATCTAAAAATCGATAATATTTTTGAACTTTGATCACAACAGTTTATTCTTTGAACCAATGCAACAAGTGTATTGCTTTAAAGAGGGGCAAAATGTAGACATGGAAAATTGACCGACACACTTAATCCTAACTACTAACATCATTTCATCCTGAATCACCTTCTTAGCTTGTCACCATTTTTCATCTATTAATTAACTAAATTTTTATTTATCTGATTAAGTCATTCTTCCTTGTTGATTAAATTAATCAATTTAATTTAATTAACCCTAGGTCTCTGTTTATTTAAATAATTCATCTTATTTAAATTAAATCTCTAAAGTCCTATTAAATTGCATAAATTAAACCTTATTTAATTTAATCTAGCATAATCCCCTTTAGTTAAATAAATCAAATCATTTATTTAATTAAATATTTCTTCTCAATTTTGATTTAAATCAATTCATAAATTTAAGTCAAAATTGTCACATCCCCTAATCTCCCATTAAATTAATTAACCTTTGATTAATTTAATCCTAATCCATGTCACATCCTCTAGAGAGTATAACTTGCATAATAAATCATTTATTTTGATTTATTAAATACCTATTTTCTCTCAACATGGAATAAGGAGGGGAATATTCTTCCAAGTTTGAAAATCCCTGCAAGTGGATTTGTACATCCAACAAGACATTCATTCCTCTTACATGTCCTTGTGCATTGAGCCAAGTGGAATTTAATTCATTATTTTTCCCTCTTACATGTCATTTCACAAATTTGAATTTCCACCTAATATCATTTATTGTGCACAATCACCAAAATGTGCTCAAGCTTCCTCCATTCACATTCTAACAAGTGGCACTTGGCCATTGGATGTTGAATGATCCCACATTGCTCAATCTTGTTCATTCTTCCAAATTTTAAATATATAAATAAGAGGCTCTTCTCCTCAATCCTCATCCACAATTTGAGAGCAAATTTATTATCTTCACATTTAGAGCAATTCCATCTATTTTCTTGAGAATTTTCCATCACCATAGCTGGGTTATTGTAGGTTTTCTCAAGGAATCATCTAGTTCTTCATCAATAAAGTAGATCAATCTCCATCAAATCATCAAGCTTACAAAGGAGTTGGGAAAGGGCCAATTTCTACACATAATTGGCACCAATTCCCCCATGGGATTAAGTGTTTGCATTGCTTAAATAGAATTTGATTTAGTTTCTTGTATTGTTCTTCATTTCATTTCTATCTTTGAGCATTGCTAATGAATTTCATGGGGAATCCTTGTTCTTACTTGCATTTGAATCTAACCATGTGTTTTATTGCTATGTTTGTGCAAGTATAGGATTGGGGTTCACAATATTTATTAAAAATATATATTTATCAAAATTGCAAAAAATATATCTATGTTCCAATGTGTTTGAATATTGTGATTGTGTTGGAATATTCCTATATTTGTGTTATATTGATATGTATTCCACATGATATTTTCAGACTTGGAGATACATGCATGCCATTGTCTGATAGTGTTAGTTGTTACCATCATTTTTATCCCAATCCCCAAAAGTATCCTTCAAAATACTTGGGAGTATTAAAGGATTATGTTCATTGGTCTTTCACCAAGTTTTCAAAACTATGTTGGTTGTCGACATGGTTCTAGAACTTGCATCTAACCCAACAAGCTTTAATTTTAGGGAATTCATAGGTTGGTCTTGGAACTCGAGAGATTATAAAGAACCTTGTAATTAAATAAGATAATTGCATGGGTGAATATCAAAGTAATTAAAGTTTTGGCAGTATTTCATAAATATTGGAAACCTTTTTCGGTTCTCGATAGGGTTCTCAAAACTTCTTCATTCCTGCGAGATTCATGAAGATAAGTTTTAATTATTCTCTAAGTGCTTTTCATACAATACTAGTGGAAAAATTAAAAAGTTTCAAGTTGTAGTGTGGAAAAATGTATCCCTTTATAATTTCACACTTATTTAGGCCCTCCTAATTAAAATGGACTTAATAATGCCTTAATTTAGTGTTGAAAAATGTATCCCTTTTACATTTTCACACTTATTTGAACCCTCTTTATTAAATTGGACTTAATTAGGCCTTAATAATCCCTATTATTCATTTAAAAGCCTAATAAATTACATTTTTGGAAGGGGAAACCTGAAAAAAATTAATGCTAACACATAACACTTTACATTGAGCAACGTGTGTTTCAAGAATAGGGAACTAGGACCCATTTTCCCATGGGTGAATAGGTCCTCCCTAGGCCTTTGAACCTAAATTTAAAATATGTTTTTGAAAGTATTTTAATTTCCCCAAATTCATATTTCAATGTTGGCTTGTAATATTTGAATTTTGGGAAATTAAGGATTCATACCTATAAATACAAGGTTATTTTCTAAGTTTCACCTAGAATTTCATGAGCATTTTTGGAGAACTTCAAGAGAAATTTGATGGGAACAAAAAGTAGAGAAAAATTGATGATCAAGAGCATTCAAGAGTAGAAATATTAGATATTTATTGTAGTATTCAAGACCTAATCATCATGTCAAAGTATTCTTGCATCATGCATTTTTTTGGAGCTAACATTGTGATGTAGGTTTCAACATCAAATTCAAGCATTCAAAGCATTACTCAAGTCATCTAGATCCACATCCAATTCAACCATTTCATGCAAGTTGTTGACCTTCCAAGATATCTATTTTCAAGATTCATTCAATGGTTTGTTGAGTGGTACCATAGCTTTGTTCATTATTCATTCCCTCTTTCATGTGTTATTTCATTTCAAGGTTTGATTACCAAAATGGGGTTTGACCAAGGAAAACCCCCATTCATCAAAAACAAAAAAAATCCTCTCTTTTGTGTGTGATTGTAGATTTAGGTTGAAGAAGAATTGAAGACCTTCTTAAGAGAAAGATTGGAAAAGTTGTCAAAGTTGCAAAAGTTGGTAAATTTTTTTGTCAAATCACATAATCTAACCTATAGATCTAATTTCTAACTTTTTGACACTAAAACCTAGACAAATCAAAAGCTATAGATCAACATTAGATCCTCTCAGAAGTTGTAGAAAAACCTTGACAAAATACCCATTCACCCATGTGCGAATGAGTCTCATTCAGCCTTCGAAAACTAACTTTTGGTGAATGGTAAACACCTTTCTACCCTTCTCAAATCTACAATTGGTTTTTGGTTATGCTAATATTGAGTTTTATATTGGTGTTTCAAGTGTTAGATTATATTTTGGAGTTGATTTTCTATTTTTTAGTTTTTCTCCCAAAAGTGTTGCTTGAACTTGACCCCCATCCTTTAGTCATAAGGAAATCTAAAGATTCCCACATTGAGTTGATTCACCTAAGGGTTGTTGGTCAATTATTTGTGGGGATATCATTTCCTAATGAAATAGTGAGGAATAGGTAAATTCTACACATCTCAAATTGGTGAAACCCACTATATACGATATGATACCTATTTTTATGATGTTTCACAAGTTTATTATATATGATGACATAAAAAAAGGTTTCTACAACTATGGTAGACTCTGAAATATGTCCAAAACTTACCTAGAAATATTTAATCAATGTAATTGAGGCCAAGAATTACTTCGTTACTGAGGACGTGTTTGCACGAAAGAAAAGATTACTTACAAGAAAATGTAGTGTTCCATACATTCCACATGAGCATAAAATGAAAAGTTACAAATAGTAAATGCAAATCAAACATGATTTCAAAAAAAAATTCATAACATAGAGTAATTCAAGAAGCTAAAAGATGGATATGTATTTATATATTTATCAATAGAGTTTCATATTATATTGCCAAAAAATGCGTGATTTCATAGCACAGGGGTTTCAGACACAGAGAGTCAACATGAGGAGTCTGATAGCCTCAATCACTTCATGAATTTTCTCTATCTGTGCCAGGGAGAAAAGGTTTTCATTAAATTTGACAAGGTGGGCGAATGTCTCAATATTGTTGCTCTTCAGTCCAACACATACCAGGGTAATGACTTGACCAACCCTATCATTATGTAGCACACAAGTGATGCAAATTGAATCACTAATCAAACCCACATGTAAATGAACAAAAAAAACCCTAAGGGTGTCTTCAACACATTGCAGATACCGTGGCTGAACCAAACACTCAGAGGCATACAAACCCCATCCAAAAAGACTAGAAGTATGAAAAATGCTATAAAAAGGGTGCTCAATCAAATTAGAGTTGTGGACATGCACTTGAGACATGAATTTATAAACCAATAATATTATGAATGACTTCCTCTTCCACATCATTGTGGATCAAGAAAATTGATACAGGAGCATCCATGGTGTATTGGAAATCCTGTGTCAGCAAAAAGAAATATTTTATTTTGATTTGTGTAATTTCAATAAGGGCCAAGGTTGTGTGAAGTCATAGGTTTCTGCATTTTCCTAACCTATGTCATAGGGTTTTGGATTTTCATAACCTCCCAACTTGGTGATCCCTTTAGTTGTCAACGTGTCGTGAGGTTTTGGATTTTCATAACCTCCCGACTTGGTGATCTCTTTGTTGTTGGCGTGTCATGGGTTTTCAAAACTTTGCAACCTCTAACAAAATTTTCTAAAGTTTGAAGGTTTGGTGACTTAGCAATATGGCGATAAGTAAGTGGGACCTAGGGAGGTAAGGATGACGTGCATTGATGGAACAATAGATATTAAACAAGGTTGATCAAATGGTTCATGATGTATGAATGGTGGAACCTATAAAGGAAACATACAAGGTTAGTGGAAGGTAACATTAGTGGTGTATATGAGGTAGCAACCTGCATATCCCAATGAGAATTTTGTGGGGCCCGATCAAGACCCATGGGGCTAGCGGGGAATGGTGAAGATTGATCAATGTTGATCGAATGGTGGTGTTTTGAAGTTACAATGATGAATGGAGAGCCCAAGGATCATGCTTCAAATAGAGAGGATTGATGGCCCAGATTCAAAGAAAATATTTACAACGACCATGACAATATGAATAAGGGTTTTGACTAAAAATGAATAGGGAGGGAAGAATTAATGGGTCCATGTTATGCCCCACCAAGTAACCCTAAAGGAAGTTGTAATTAATGACTTAAGCGAACCAATTTTTTTTTTTTTAAAGTGTAATTAACATACACATTCACTTACTAATTAACAACAACCTCTAAGGCTACAAGGTTGGGATTACTTAAACCCACACATACATATTACTTATAACTATAGCATTATATACTTTATGAAATAAACATCATACATCATAAGAATACCACATAACATAATAAGATGAACATCCAAGATACAATCTCATAAACATTAACTTAATCCAATAGTTACATCACTCATTCCCAAAATGAGGTATTAGTACAAATGTATTACAATTATAGAATTCCACCTCATAAAAATAGGAGGGATAAATTAACTTATACAAATAGAAATATTACAAATATTGAATTTAAAACAAGAACCACGAGATTTCCATCTGGATGTCTCGCCACCAAGTACTGAAGATAATGGGGACCCAACGGTGTATGGTGCATGTTCCACCCAACCAAGTGGTACCCGAAGGCCCACCCCCCATGCTAGGAGATAGTAACAATGTAACATGGAAAAAGATCTACAACCTCTAACCATAGGCAGACTCATACTGACACAACCAAACACAAGATGTACACAAGTACAACCCTCACATCACTGACATAGGTCACATTGCTTCCAGACACAAAATAGATCAAGTATGTTAAGAAAACCAAACACATAAAACAAATACAATTGTTGTCCTAGATAGAGTGTCATCACACAGCTCATAATAAGTTACCCTCGATGGATCTTCATAGGCTCCGATGATCCTGGTGGCCTCTACTGACCCTCGACCCTCATACTTACTAATGCAGAATCAAATACCTTTTACGGGCTTTGGCCCCTATTGGAAGCCAATCTTATATTTGACAACACAAACAAACCATCTACCAAGGGAATCACAAGAGCACACAACCTAAGAATCATAACCACTCCATCTCAAGGAGGAAACAAATAAAAGAACTCACTCCAAACATCTTGGAGGCAACAAAACACATAGTCCACTCATTTCCT
Organism: Sequoiadendron giganteum; assembly: GCA_007115665.2. Classification (NCBI taxonomy): domain Eukaryota; kingdom Viridiplantae; phylum Streptophyta; class Pinopsida; order Cupressales; family Cupressaceae; genus Sequoiadendron; species Sequoiadendron giganteum. The sequence goes on from CM021106.1 coordinate 227,149,615, forward strand.
AGGAGGTACAAAACATCCCCGTTCATGGAAACCAGGTAAATACTAAAAAGACACCACGCACTAACCAAGGGAAAAACAATTGGTTGACACAAGGAACGACAACCCTCATCCTCTAAGATCTTTTGGAAGACTTACACATTTGGACTAACACTTAATCCCATATCCCACAATGGAACTCAACGACATAACTACAAAAAGCATTCAAGTCATAATTCAAATCTAATATTTGGATTTCCTAAATCCATACTCGTTGAATAGGTAATGTTGACAAAGTCAAAGGCATGATAGCAGGTTAACTCAAATAATCATTTAACCCTATTACCTCTTCCTTTATTGGAAATCTAAAACACTTTAACTCACTTCCCTTTTTGAAATACGGAGAAAATAAAACATTTAAGTCAATCACAAGGATATCTCTATTTTTGGATATTCTAAATCCATATCAATTCCATATTCCAATCACAATAATTAAATTGCTCTAATAGAAAATAAATAATTTAAAATAATCAATTGCCTCATCAATATAATCAATTCCTGAATTTACTTTTAAAAGCAACATAAATCCATGCATGTAAACTCTTTCAATTTTCTATCCAAAATCTATGCCTCATTCTATTTTCCTTTCAAAACATGCAATTTCTTCAATGTATAAAAAAAATATCTTTTTCCTTATCTAATTTACCATGCATTCAAATCTTAACCTTTAAAATCCCCATTCAAAATAATATAAAACTTTTTCCCTTTCAATATAATTGAAATAATTAAATAAGTGTCTTCCATCTACAAATATAAGAAATACTAATTTAAACAATTTAAAACAAATTCTATATCTCTTTTAATTTTCCAACTATACACAATGTCCATTTCATTTTATAGTTTACTCTTTCCAATTTTATCGCATGCACCCAATTATACTCATTACTTAAATAATCATTCAATTAAACTATTCCTATAATACAACCTCACATATATTTTTATATATTAAATTTATATATCCCTTTAAATATATATATTAAATATATACTATTTTTTATTTCCACTAAACAAATTATTGCAATCCCAATCTATTATAATAAAATATGACATATATTATATATATAAATATAAATATACCATATATTTAAATATCATTAAATGTTTTTTACAAACCCCAATCATTAAATGTCAATGGCGGACGCCATTGTTCACGAAATAAAAATAAAAATAAAACAAAAATAAAACTAAAAATAAAAATAAAAATAAACTAAAAAAAGAACAACACAAGGGTTGGGAAGGGGTCGGTTGTAGCCGCACCCCCCTCCCTTCACTCCATGCACACGGCCTCCATTGGGGGTTGCTCTGCCTTCAAAGACAACACTCCCTCCATACAGTGGAGGGCGTTGCCTTTGGAGGCAACTGCACCCTCCATTAAGGAGCTGCGGTGGGGTGTGCATAGCACCCCCTCCCACATATCAAAAAAAATTGTGAATAAAACATTTGCTTGATCCCCTTTTTATTTATTTAAAAAAAAAATCAAAATCACATTCCTTTACACAGAAAATCATCGGTCGTACGATGGCAATAGAAAGTTTAATACATAATTTTATAAAAACAATAAACATTATTTATATATGTGTTATATATATAAAAATGAATATAATTTTATAAAAAAATTGGAGGAAATTCCGTGTAACTGTTCACCTATAGGTGAAATTGTAAAACTTTTCCAGAAGATCCAAATTTCACAAAAGCTTAAAAACTAATTTCTTCTAAACCATTTTCTCGAATTCATGAACAATAAAAGAACAATAAAACAAAAATGATCTAAATTAAAAACCATAAGTTTCTAAATCCTCAAGGTTTCTCCACCTAATTTCTACAGAGGGTTTTCAAAATAAAATTGATTTTCTACTGAGGTTTCATTTTCTAAAACAATCTAAATGTATTGTTCAACCTCAAGGTTTGATTCCAATAACAAAACAATCGATCTCCTCAAATAAGATTAAATTCTACTGAGGTTTTCATAATTTTCACTCAATAATTTTCACAAAAACAAAAGCTTTAAATTTATTTATTTCCTTTCTTCTAATAACAAAATTCTTTTCTAAAACAAATTTATCAAACAAATCTTAAATCACTACTATTTTAAAAGCAACCAAGAACAATAAAAACATAGAAGAAAACTTGGTTCAAGAAGCTACAGGAAAAGATGAATTTCTGATGCAAGCCTCCTCCACAGATCTCCTGAATTTTCTTCAATCGTGTAATGAATCCAATCCAAAAAATCCAACAAATGCAAACAGACTTTTCTCAAATCAATTCTACAATCAAAAATTTCTTCAAACCCTTCTTTGTGCAATTTTCCCAAAAACAAATCCTTCACTACTATGAAAATGAATTCTCCACCCAAAAACTTCTCCCCCAAAATTAAAACATGCATTCCTCATAAATCAAAAATATCTAATACAACCCTAATTCACATTGCATGCAAAGTTGAAAATTAGATATTAATTTCAATTTCAATTTTCAAAAACCCACTTTCAATTTAAAATGCAATTTCAAATAATAAATTAATTTCCAAAATTGAAACTAATTTCCCAAATAAACATTTAATTACAATTTCTAATTTAATTCCCACAAGTTGAAATTAAATTCCAAAATTAATTTCAATTCTTTTCTTTCCTTTCATTTTCTCGCATCACATTTATTTAATTAATTTAATTATTTAATAACTAAATTCATCCTTTTGGATTAAATTTAATTAATTAAATAATTAAATTTACTCAATTAATTTAAATAATAATTTCAATCAACAAAATATAATTTTAATTAAATAACCATCAACACAATTAAATGCAATAATTCTAAAAATTGATTAAATAAATACGCACCTTTCAGAATCAAATAATATTAAAATAAGGTAAACTATGACTCAACAACCAAGACTGACAACACACTAAGGCTAGGGCATAGACTTGACACATGTTACCTAGCTACTATCTCCCATTCAACTTAACCGTTGGATCGACACACTCAAACTTGTGAAACCAGGTGGAGTCGATGTCATGTACTTGCAATCCTGAAACCAAGTAAACAACATCATACAATATATCCAACATATAATACACACCATGAAGAAGAAATCACGGATTTGCAGGGTGCTCGCAAGCGAGTGATGCAATCCCGTACTCTTCACCAATTCACTCATCAAAGACTAACATTAACATCATAATCAATAATCTCATAATAACATCTCATGCTAACTCTACAACATCATTAATCCATAATGCATGTGAAACAATAATCAGATAGCCACATCCCACAATAATAGTTGTCGTTCAATAGTAGCGATCAAAACATCATAACAAAATGTATCCAGTATCAAAGTAGCTGCAACCAATCATAGCATAAAGCAAATTGAACAAGAAGCAAAACAAAGGGGTATTATAGTCCAAGTATGCCAATGACAAATTTAAATGAAGATTTGATTTGTTAAGCTGTGACACAATTTGCAAAATATTTGATGATCGAATTAGTTCGAATGATTAGGAGAATGCATTGAATGCATATTTTCTTCTTAGGGTTTGAAAATGAGGAGGAAAATTTCTCTGTATCAAAATTAAATGTTGTGCAGCTTGAGGAAAGAAAGAGGGAGATCAAAGAAAAATATATTAATTAGTAGGGGGGTCGAGGGGAAGGAGGAAAGGGAGATATAAATAGTATTGGTTTGGAGGAATGAGGGGAATACCTAGAGGCTACCAAAATTAGCACCAGGTTGTTGAAGCCAAGTTTTTTGTAGTTGTGCATATGAGATTGTAGGGGAGCCATGAGCTTCAAATATTTGTCATCTTTTTCATGTTTGAAGATAATAAAAGTTAAAGATTTTTCCTTCTTATTTTTGTTCATATTATGTGTTTGTAGCCTTTTCCTATTGAGTTTTGTGATCATATTTTAAAGGGAGAGTCTCCCTTTTCATCAGTGGTATCAGAGCAGGTTATCTTGAGCCTGTAAATAGAGCACCGAAGAGAGGTAGTTGGTAGCAGGACCTGTGAGTTGTGGGTGAGGATCAAAATGCCTCCAAGAATTGCCAACCATGGTAGAGGTAGAGGTGTTGGAGGAAGAGACCCTAGAGATTAAATTAGAGCCCTTAGAAGGAAAATAGAAACTATGCAAGAAGAGCTTCGTAGGAGAGAAATTCATAGAGAAAGAAATGATAGTGAAGATGAAACAAAAGAGGAAGAGGAAGAGGAAGGACCAAAAAAAATGGATCCTAGATAAGTTATATTGTTGAAGGAAATCTCAAGCATTGGAAAGAGACCAAAAATGGAGCTTTAAACCTTTAATGGAAGTTTGAATCTAGAAGAGTTGATAAACCAGATCAATGATATGGAAATTTTTTTGAATTTGAAGAGATTGAAGACCCTCATAGAGTGAGGTTTGCAAAAATGAAGTTAAAGGGTCATGCAAGCATTTGGTGGAAGGAATTTTAGCTTGAAAGAGGAAGACAAGGGAAAGACAAAATTTCTAGATGGGATAGAATGGTGGAAAATATGAAAATACAATTCATCCTAGTAGATTATGAGTTGGAGTTGCTCAAAAAGATGCAGAGCTTGAGACAAGGAAGGGAGATGGTGAAAGAATACACAAAAGAATTTCTTAAGGTCCTTATTCAAACGAGACATTCTAAAGAAAATAAGGAGAAGGTATATCATTGTATTAATGGGCTGAAACCTAGCATTCAAGAAGAGTTGGCATTGGTGAGAATGACCACCATAGAGGATGCCTATCAATTTTCATTGAAATTTGAAGAAAGACTAAACATAAAATTTGAAAGTAAAGAAAGAGGAAGAGGGCATGGTGGAAGAACCAGAGGATGATGTTATGATGGAAATTATAAATTTCATAAATTTGGAGACCAAGGCAGTAGAAAAAATCAAAAAATAGAAAATTATCACCCTCACAGAGATCAAAATCTAAGAGGTAGAGGAAGATCAGGTAGAGGATTTGAAAGAGGCGAATTTCATGGAACTTGTTTTCGATGCAGTGAAGAGGGGCATAGAGCTTATGAACACCCTCACAATCAATAAAGACTGAATAGAAGACCTGGAAAATAAAATAGAGAAGAAAATATTAATGAAGATGCACACTCATCATACTCTAAAGAAGCAAAAGGAGGTAAAGCCATGATGACAAGAAGAGCATTGTTGAATGAGGAAGATGAATTGGTTCAAAGGAAGAGATTATTCAAAACAAGATGAAAATGTGAAGGGAAAGCCTCTAATTTCATCATAGATAGTGGAAGCATGGATAAATTGGTATCCAAAGAAATGGTGATAAAATTGAAGCTAGAAAGGAGGAAGCACCCGAAATTGTACCAAATTTCATGGGTACAAGATAATCAAAAGCTTTTGATTAGTGAGCAATGTTTGGTAAAAATTAAGATAGGAGGTTATCTTGATGAAATATTGTGTGATATAATTCCTATGGATGCATGCCATATTTTGTTAGGAAGGCCTTGGTAGTATGATAGGAAGGCAATCCATGATGGTTGTACTAATACATATACCATAGTGAAGGATGATGTGAATCATAAATTGAAACCTTTGAAAGAAGATTTGGTTCAAGTTTGTGGTAATGAAAGAGTATGTTTAGTTGATGTAAGGAATTTATTAGATGGTGTGAAGCATGAGGAATTTTTTTTTTCTTTGATTCCTAAGTCTGACTATGAAAATGTGGAAGGTGTTCCTTAGGAGGTTGCAGATTTGTTCCAAGAGTTTCTAAAAATTGTTTCAGACAATGTACCCGAGGAACTGCCACCCATGAGGAGGATAAGTCATCAAATTTATCTAATACTAGGAGAAAGTTTGTCTAACAAAACATCCAATAGAATGTCTCTAACCGAGAGTGAGGAGTTGAACAAGAAAGTTCAAGAACTGTTGCAAAAAGGCCTGATTCGAGAGAGCCTAAGCCCATGTGCAATGCCTACTATTTTGGCACCAAAGAAAGGAGGATAATGGAGGATGTGCACGAATTCAAGGGCTATCAAAAATATCACCATAAAATACAGATTTCCACGACCCAGGATGGATGATATCATGGATTGTTTGACTGGAGAAAAATATTTCACCAAGATTGACTTGAAGAGTGGTTACCATCAAATACAAATCTAAGATGGTGGTGAGTGGAAGAAAACTTTCAAGACCAAGGAAGGTTTGCATGAATGGTTGGTCATGCCTTTTGGGCTAACCAATGTTCTAGTACATTTATGAGATTGATGAATGAGGTATTGAAAGAGTTTCTAGGCAGATTTTTTATTGTTTATCTAGATGATATATTGATCTTTAGTAAGACACTAGAGGAGCATTTTTTTCATATCAGATTTGTTTTTGAAAAGTTAAAGGAAGAAAATTTGCTCTTTAACTTTAAAAAGTGCAACTTTATGTAGAGAGAATTGGTATACTTGGGTTTTTTTGTTTCAGGAGAAGGTCTCAAGATGGACCCAAAAAAGGTGAAAGCTATTTTCGAATGGCCTCCACCTAGAAGTGCTATCGAGGTGAGATCATTTCGTGGTTTGGCAAGTTTTTACAAAAAATTTATCAAAGGTTTCAGTAATATTTTTGCCCCACTAATTGAGACCATGGAAGGAGATAAAATATATGTTATATGGACTATAGGAGAAACAAGAAGCTTCGATTTGTTGAAGGTAAAAGTTACTGAACAACCTATTTTAACACTTCTAGATTTTGACAAGGTGTTCCAAGTTGACTGTGATGCAAGTGGTAATGCTATTGGAGTTGTCCTAAGTCAAGAAGGTAAACCCATTGCTTGTTTTAGTGAGAAGTTAAATGATGCAAAAAGAAAATATTCAGTTTATGATTAGGAATTTTATGTCATTATACAACCATTGATAAAGTGGAGACACTATCTTTTACCTAAGGAGTTTTTTTTAATTTTCTGATCATCAAGCACTTCAATATTTGAGTAGTCAAGGGAAGCTAAATCAAAGGAATATGAAGTGGGTAGAGTTCTTGCAAAGTTATACTTTTTATTTTAAGCATAGGAGTGGGGATTCTAATAGGGTTGTAGATGCTTTGAGTAGAAGACAAGGTTTGTTGATTGAAATGGAGGTTGAGGTTGTTGGATTCAATGAGTTGAAGGAGTTGTATGAAGAAGATCTAGATTTTAGAGAGGCTTGGAAGGCTTGCAAGGAGCCTATTTCTGGTGATATAACCAAGTGGTTGGATTATTTAGTCCAAGATGGTATGTTGTTCAAAGGTAATAAGTCGTATATTCATAAGAGTTCAATGAGAGTGAATATGATTAAGGAAAAACATAGTGGAGGACTTGCAGGACATTTCGGTTTTGATAAAACCATAACACTTTTTGGAGAGAAATATTATTGGCCTTAGTTGCAGAAAGATATCAATTTTTTTTTGCAAGGATGTAGGATTTGTTAGGTAGCAAAAGGCACTAGTCAGAACACAGGTTTATATCACCCAGTACTAGTACCTGAGAGGCCATGGGAGGAGATTAGTATGGATTTTGTTTTGGGCTTACCAAGGACCCAAAGGGGACATGATTCAATATTTATTGTTGTAGATAGATTTTCCAAGATGGCTCACTTTATTCCATGCAAGAAGACCAATGATGTTGTGAATGTTGCAGAATTTTTTTTCAGGGAAATAGTGAGATTACATGGGCTTCCGAAGAGCATTGTTTTAGATAGGGATAAAACGTTTGTGGGGTAATTTTTTAGAAACTTATGGAAGAATATGAAGACCAATATGAAGTTTTATTCAGCCTACCATCCACAAACAAATGGTCAAACAAAGCTAGTAAATAGAATCTTGGGTAATTTGTTGAGATGCCTAGATGGAGATAAGCCAAAAGGGTGGGATTTGATTCTACCTCAAGCAGACTTTACATATAACAACTCAGTAAATAGGAGTACTGGTAAGTTCCTATTCCAAATTTTCTATGGAAGCAACCCAAGAGTTGTTTCAGATCTGAAAAATATTGATAATGTTGACAAGAAGAGTGTAGAAGTAGAAGACTTTTTTGAACACACAAAGAGCATACATGAGGAGGTACAAAATCACATCCAGAAAATGAAATTTCAGTACAAGTCCAAGGCTGATTTGAAGAGGAGACAAGGAGTTTTAGGTTGGTGATGAGGTGATTTTATACTTGAGAAAATAAATATTTCCAATTGGTACCTATAACAAGTTAAAAATGAAGAAGTTTGGACCTTGTCGAATTATCAGTAGGCATGATTCAGGTAACACATATGAAATAGAGTTGCCTAGTGGACTTAATATTTCACCTATCTTTAATATTTATGACCTAAAAAATGTTTCATGAATCTGAGAGTGATGAAGGTACCATAGGTGAAAAAATTCATACACCAACACTTACTTTAGAAGAGGTGAGAATAGAAACAATTTTGGATAGCAGGGTGAGTAGGAGTAGTAGGCACAAACAATACTTTGAATACTTGGTCAAATGGTTTGTAAGGCCTGTTGAGGACCCATCTTGGTTGTTAGAAGCTAAAGTTGAATGTCTTGGTTACCCTCTTGAGAAGTGACATGGTCACTTTTCTTCTACCTTGGGTGTTTGATGCAGAAGCATCCATGGTGTACAGGCAATCCTATGTCACCAAAAAATATATTTTTTCTTTTGATTTTTGTAATTTCAATAAGGGCCAAGGTTGTGTGAATTTGTGGGTTTCTGCATTTTCCTAACCTATGTCATGGGGTTTTGTATTTTCATAACCTCCCGACTTGGTGATCCCTTTTATTGTGGGCATGTCGCAGGGTTTTGGATTTTCACAACCTCCCGACTTGGTGATCCCTTTGATGTCGGCATGTTGCTGGTTTTCAAAACTTTGCAACCTCTGAAAAAAGGTTTAGAAGTTTTTATTTTTGGCAACTTAGAGATATGGTGATAATTAAGTTGGACCTAGTGAGGGAAGGATGATGTGCATTGATGGAACAATAGAGATTAAACAAGGTTGATCAAATGATGTACGATGTATGAATGGTGGGACCTATGAAGGTAGAATATGAGGTTAGTGGAAGGTGACATCAATGGTTTGTATGTGGAAGAAGCCCAAATACCCCATTGAGAATCTTGTGGGGCCTAATCAAGACCCATAGACTAGCGAGGAATGGTGAATATTGATCAATGTTGATCAGATGGTGGTGTTTTGAAGTTGTGATGATGAATGGAGAGCCCAAGGATCATGGAATGAATAAAGAGGATCCACTGCCTAGATAGTATGAATAAGGGTTTCAACTGAAAAACTTACGGGGAGGGAAGAATTTATGGGTCCAACTACGCCATCGACCGATTTAAATGAAGATTTGATCTATTAAGTGGTGACACAGTTTGAAAAATATTTGAAGATTGAATCAGATAAAATGATGAGGAGAATGCATTGAATACATATCTACTTCTTAGGGTTTGTTAGAGAGAAGGAGGAAAAATTCTCTATATCAGAATTAAATGTTATGTGGCTCAAGGAAAGAAAGAGGGAGATCGAAGAAAGATATCTTAATTAGCGGGGGGATCGAGGGGAAGGAGGAGAAGGAGATTTGAATGATGAGACTTTGGAGGAGAGAGGGGCATACCCAGAGGCTGTTGGAATTGGCACTAGGTTGTTGAAGCCATGTTTGTTGCAGGTGTGCATGTGAGATTGTAGGGGAGCCATGAGCTTCAAATATTTGTAATCTTTTGCATGTTTGAAGATAATAAAAGTTGCAAATTTTCCCTTCCTTTTTTTGTTCATATTATGTGTTTGTAGCCTTTTCTTATTGAGTTTTGTGAGGTTTTGTGATCATATTTGAAAGGGATAGTATCCCTTTTCATCAAAAACTTCCCTGAATTGGCCTATTACTTGAAATATCAAAAAATAGGGTTTTAAAGGTGGTGTGAACCAAATATGATGTGATGAGAGACCTATTTTCCTTTATTTCATTAGGAAATGAGATCCCCACCAATAATTGACTAACAAACCTCAAGTGAATCAAATCAAGGTGAGAATCTTCATATTTCCTTATGACTAAAGGATGGGGGTCAATATTAAACAACACTTTGGGGAGAAATACTAGAAATAGTAAATCAACTCCAAAATGAAATCTAACATGAAAAATTAATATTAAACTCAATATTAGTAGAACCAAAAAACCAAATACAGATCTGAGAAGGGAAAATTTGTGTTTACGAGTCACCAAAAGTGCTTTCTAGAAGCTGATATAAGACTCATTCACCCATAGGCAAATGGGTCCAAGTATAGGGGTTTCAACAATATTTTTGAAGCCTCTAACATAGATCAGTAGCTTCTGATTTGTCAAGGTTTTAGTGTTGGAAAGTCAAAAAGGAGATTTGAAGGTTAGAATCTATGATTTGACAACTTTGAAAACTTTTGCAACTTTGACAACTTTGTAAATATTTCACTTCAAAAGGTCTTCAATTCTTCTTCAACCTAAATCTGAAATCATGCACACAATAGAGAAAAATGTTTTTTTCAGGTGAATAGGGGTTTGCCTTGATCAAACCCCATTTTGGTAATCAAACCTTGAAATGAAAGAGGGAATGAAGAATGAAAAAATCTATGTTACCACTCAACAAACCCTTGAATGAAAATATGATAATGGATATATTAGGAAGTCTACAACTTGCATAAGATGGCTGAATTGGATGTGGATCTTGATACTTGAAGTGATGCTTTGAATTCTTGACTTTGATCTTGAAACCTACATCACAATGTTAGCTCCAAAAGCATGCATGATGCAAGAAGACTTTGACATGATGAACAGATTTTCATTGCTACAATAAATCTCTATTCTATTTTCTCTTGAATGACCTTGATTGCTTGCAGAATGCTCATAAAAGTCTCATAAAATTGCTAGGTGAAACTTAGTGAATTAACCTTGTATTTATAAGTATGTATCCTTAATTTCCCAAAACTCAAATATCACAAGCCGACATTAAATTATGGATTTAGAGATGTTAAGATACCACCAAAAATATAATTTAAATTTAGGTCCAAAGGTCTAGGGAGGACCCATTCACCCATGGGAAAATGGGTCCCAGGTCCCTATTCCTAGAACACACATTACTGAAGGTAAAGTGTTATGTTTAGGCATTAATTATTGTCAAGTTTCCCCTTCAAAAAATGTAATTAATTAGGATTGTAAATGAATAAAAGGGATAATTAAGGTCTAATTAAGCTCAATTTAATTAAGAGGACCCAAATAAGTATGAAAATATAAAATGGTACATTTATCAACACTAAATTAAGGCATTTTTAAGTCCATTTTAACTAGGAGGGCCCAAACAAGTGAGAAAATAGATACATTTTTCTACACCACATTACCAACCTAGGAATAACACTACATTCGACACCTTCCATGACTAATAAATCACTCTCCATTACAACTTCAATCGATGAGCTTGATATAATTGGAGAAGTAATAAGCATTGTGAAAAATGAATAGTGATGAAGAGGATTTATAGAGTGATAGAGGAAAATGGCAAAGCTTATTTGTAAGAAATTAATGCTAAAATACACACAAGTTTCTTTGATCTTAATTAACTCAAGAAAGGAGACGTGATGGAGTATAGTGAGTTAGATTCAAAGAATATTCAATATTTAAATAAACTACACATAACGATCTTAGGTGGATTATCAACAGTCACCAAAAAGTGACAATGGCATATATTTCGCATGAGATAAGGCCACATGGTCTACTTATAGTAAGTGATGATTCATCCTCATATCATATCAATTGAAAGAAAAGATGCAATCATAACCATCCCAAAAAATAGCAATTAATAAAGGAGTTGTCATAATCTAAGAAGGTTAGTCAATTTATGGCCAATCTTTTATTCAGCCAGACAACAATTAGCATCCAAGAATCAGTTTAAAGAAATCCTAACCATTATAATATTTTATTTTGAATATTTAGTTGTAAGATGTTGTAAGGGTCCCACATTTTGATCCCCCTTGCACTATGATGCATGAGTGAGAGTCGGTCATAATAAAATATCATGTTTCACAGTTTTAATTCATTTTTTGTAAATGTTTATTGTCTGTGTGCTGTAAATTATGATTTAGATGTTAATGTTTGTGAGTAGGTATGTGAGCTTTGAGAAGAATTTGGATATTACTTATCTTTGAGGATGTGTTTTTTAGTGACATTTAATTCATTTTATTTGTAGTGAATGGTTGAAATTATACTGAGTCGAGTTAGCAAATGCTAGTAATTGGATCTGTGAGTTACAATATTGATCATTTTCTAGTCCTTTTCATTTCAGTATAGTAGTTTAATTTCAAGAATTTCTCTTTGCACTTGTATCATGGTTGTGAGTAAGTGTTAGTTTTCCTTTCCTACTTTCTTGTCAAAAGCATATGCCCGAGTTTATATTATTCAAAAATCCAAAATTATATCGCAAGAGGGAGTTGTACCTCAATCAAAATTTAGAGGAAGATTACCAATGCAATGGTAATCTCTCCAACTATTATGAATTGATGCATCCTTCTTGGGAATCATAGAATCATTTGTATCTATTTTTGTAAAGGAAAAATATGTTCACTAACATAAGTGCAGGTTTGGCTAACTTGGCATGCTAGCACTATTTGGGAAGGAGCTTCCTTATTTGTGAAGGTTTGGTGTAGCGTGTTAGTGTAGATTTGGGTCTTGGCTTACTCTTGGTGTGGTTATCCTTTACTTATTTCCACCATAGATGTGTTTGGTTCCGATCTAATTGGTGGTTGTGCATTTGAGGTGCATATATTTTATTGAGGATGAATTGGAGATGGTTTTCGAGGTCACTAAGGGTATATAAGAAAGATAAATTATTTAAGATGGTGTAGAAGTCTAATATGATGTGACTATGAGTGTATGTTGAGATCTGAGTGTGAGATTAAAAGCCTAAGTCTACTAGATGCAGTGAGAAGAAGGTGTCTACATTTTCAGTGTGCTTAAAGTTGCTAGAGGCAATGAGACAAAGGTTGTGGATTTAGTCAACCTCATTTTAATAGATTCTTCTATTCTTCTTCTATTTTAGATAGTGAGTCCTCTAGGTAGTGAGACTTTCTTTTCTTTTGGGTATCGAGCCCTTTAGACAATGAGCCTTTGTATTTGGTTTTGCTATTCATATATATGTGAGTTAATCCTCACCATGGTTTTTCCCTGATTATGGTTTTCCATGTAAAATTTGGTGTTCTCTTATCTATGGTTGTAAACATGTTTATGTTTAATGTATTTAAAATATGGCATTCTCTTGTGTACGGTTGTAAATATAAGGAAGCTAAGGCAGTAGAACAACTTCCTACACTAATCTTGAGAGGAGAATAATGCAATTTTTTTATAGATCTTTAACAGTTACAAAAACTTAAACAAAAATAAACTTAAATATCATGCATACCATGACATAGTGATTTACGTGGGGAAAGCCCTTTAGAGATAAAAACCCCACACTCTAAAATCCACCCAATATATTATTCAGTAATCATAAATATTACAATATACTTGTAGAGAAAGCTTCGCATAGGAGTATCACCACTTAGAGATCAAGAGACAACACGACCACTATCAAACTCTCAAAAATCATCACAATATCTACTGTAGTCATAATAAAAGTCGTAATAAAATGCCCTCATAAAAATAGAGTGATGTTCTAGGGAAAAATTGACCAACAAAATATCTACCATTAGATCTAAAACCCAATAGAAAATGATCTAGATTTACAATGTATCATTTATCTTAATGTATGTCAGCCATTCTAGAAGCTTCCTAAAAAATTTAACATGCTCACATTTTGCTCCATGCTTCCATTGTATACACCTATCAGTGTAACTAGGAAACATATATATAAATATATATACATCCTATCAATAATAAATCGTATATAATTGCAAATGTTGAGACATATTTTCCCAACAAATCTCTCACTTGTCGAACACCTTGTAGGAGAAACGTGAGGGTGTAAACATTGTCTCTTTAATTGCTAGGGGTGGAAAGGCCCGAAGTTTCTGAACACCATTTGAACTTCTCTGTGCTCACAGGATTAGTTAAAGAATCAACAAAATTCATAAAAGTCTCTAACTTAACCAACTTTACCCTGCCATCTTTGACCATATCTCTAACAAAATGATACTGTACATCAATGTTCTTGGTCTTGGCATGAAATGTTGAGTTCTTGGCTAGACATATCGCACTCTGACTGTCGCAATAAATTGTTACTGCACCTTGTTTTATACCAATATCTAAAAATAGTCTCTTAAGCCAAATGGATTCTTTACAAGCATGAGTAGCTACCATATACTCTACTTCAGTACTGGACAAAGAAACCACAACCTTCCTCTTACTCATCTAGCTAATTGCACCACCAAATAAAGTAAACACGTAAGCATTGGTGGATTTTTTGCTATCAGCATCACTTGCCCAGTTTGAATCCACATAACCATGAATATAAAGGGAAATCTCATGTCCAGTCATATTATTATGATAACATTAGGAATAATTTGAGGTACCCCGTAAATATATGAAGACTCTTTTAACTGCATCCCAATGAACTCTACCAGGATTAGACATATATATGGAAAAAACTCCCACTTCTTGGGCAATGTCTAATCTAGTACATACCATAACATACATCAAACTTCCAACTAAACTCTGGTAAGGCACTCTACTGATGTCTTTCATCTTTGATGTAGATGCAGGACAATCTAAAGTAGATAACTTTGTTCCAACTAAAATAGGAACACACAATGGTCTACAATCCTGCATATCAAACCTATGTAAAATTAAATTCACATACCTCCTTTGACCAAGCCATATATTTTTGTTCACTCTATATCTTTTAATTTCCATCCCAATAATGTGTTTAGATGCACCAAGATCTTTCATTTCAAATTTAGCAGCAAGTTGATATTTCAGTTCTGAAATCATACATTTCCCTTTCCCAATAAATAACATATCATCAACATATAATGCAATAAACAAGAAATGATCACCATTAGTTTTATAATAAACACAATGATCTGATTTAGAATGCTCAAATTCCAAACTCAACACATATATATCAAATTTCTAGTACCACATCCTAGGACTATGTTTTAAACCATACATAGATTTCTTCAATTTACAAACCATTTACTTTTACTTTTCACCATTTAGTGCTCTGGTTGTGTCATATAAATATCCTCCTCCAAATCACCATGAAGGAAAGAAATTTTCACATCCATTTGATCAACCTCTATATCAAAAGTAGCAGCAATAGAAAAAAAATCTAATGGATGTCATTTTTGCAACAAAAGAAAATATCCCACCATGATCAACACCCTCAACTTGAGAGTAACCCTTCATAACCAACCTTTCTTTTTATTTCTCAATACTTCCATCTGAACCAATCTTTTTCTTGAACACCCATTTACAACCAACATGTTTTTGTCCTTCAAGAAATGGTACAAGATCCCATGTATCATTATTTTTCAAAGATACCATTTCTTCATCCATAACAATCTTCAAAGATTCTGCATCATTCATACCTAGTGCCTCTTCTACAAATTTGGGTTCATCCATGTTAGTATTCAAAGAAAAAATGAATCTCCAATCATCAAGTGAATACCTTTCAAGTGGTTGTCTATTCCTTGTAGACCTACAAATAGGTTGAGTTGGAGGTTCTTCCTCCTCTTCTAAAGATCCAGAGCTAGATGAGCTCTCCTTAACTTCTTGTCTATCCTTGGGCCTCGATTCAACTTTCTTAGGTGTAGGAGGAAATTGAATCACATCTTCCTATTTACTTTGTTTTTTCTGCAATGTAATAGAAGAAGGCTTAGTTTCTCTAAAAATAAAACTTCTACTATGTATTACCTTCTACGCAATAGGATCCCAAAGCTTGTATCCTTTCAAACCATAATTGTATTTGATGAAGATACATTTCATAGCCTTGCTCTCTAGCTTTGCTCACTTCTGATTTGGCACATGTGTATATGCCTCACAACCAAAAAATCTAATATGTTTAAGTGAAGGCTTGCGATCCGAGCATGCCTCTATAGGCGTCTTATCAACAAAACCTGATGTAGGAGACCTTTTAATCAAAAACATGCAGTGGCAACAACTTCAACCTAAAACCTTTATTCTAGACTAGCACCACTCAACATACTCCTAGCCTTCTCCATCAGTGTCCTGTTCATTCTTTCTGCAACTCCATTATGTTGTGGAGAATATAGAGTTGTCTTATGTCTATGAATACCTCAATATTTACAAAATTTATCAAAATATTTAGAGAAAATTCACCACCATTATCAATATTCAAACATTTTATTTTCTTTCCAATCTATAACTCAATCATTGCTTTGAATTCTTTAAATAAACTAAAAACTTTAGATTTACTCTTTAGGAAATATACCCATGTCCTTCTACTATAATCATCAATAAATGAAACATAATATGCAAATTTACCAATTGAAGGAATATCTATAGGACCAAACACATCGGAATGAATACGATCCAATACACCACAAGATTTATGAGAACTTGAGTAAAACTGAACACGGTTTTGTTTTCCATAAATGCAATGCTCACAAAAATCAAACTCAAGATTACAATCATAAAAACCTTCAATGAGGTTTTTATTTTTCAAGGTCCTTAGACTCTTTTCTCCAATATGGCCAAGTATCTAGTGCCATAACATATTTTTCTCTGTAGGTAACTTTTTATTAGAAGAAAGTGCACCCTTGGGTACCCAAAAGCCATGAACATCTACTGAAGGTGAAACCTTCACTTCTTCCACAACCTTTCTTTTCACTGAAGTACTATTATCCTCAATAGTTCATGCATCTAGCTTATATAATGTGCCATATATGACACCTCTAGCAATCACCATATCACCTCTAATCATATTGCATCCTGCATCAGAAAATACTACTTGCACATGGGCATCTATTAGTTTGCTCACAAATAACAAATTTCATGCTAATCCAGGGATATGCAACACACCATTAATTCTTTTTATTCTACCATCGAGAAAACTGATTTTAAATTTACCATGATCAACAATTTCTAAATGAGAATCATCACCCAAGTACACCTTACCTCCATCAAATTCTTCATATTTAGAAAATCAATCTTTATTAAAGGTCATATGGAAAGATGCACCTAAGTCAAGTAACCATGCATAATTACTTGTGTGAGTTGCCAAAGTTGCAATGAATGCATCACCATCTTCCTTCTCAGACTCAAAATCAGAATAAAATTTCTTCTTTTTATTTTTCCTTTCTTCTTTGAATTCTTTACGAACATGCCCAAGCTTACCACAATTCTAGCAAATAACTTTAGACTTTCTAGGAGATTTAGATCTCCCTTGGACTTGGATTTGTCATGCTTCTCATTCTTCTTACATTTTTCCTTTGGTATTCCACAAAAAAAAGGTCCTCCTTGGTAGTGATAGATACCTTCCTCCTCATTTCTTCAAAAAACAAAGAACCCGCATCATCTTCAATCTTCAAAATAACAAAAGTATTCCCAATAGTGATAACAAGAGAATCCCATGAATCAGGCAAAGAACAATGCAAGATTTGACATTTCTCCTCATCCATTTTGAAACCAAATGATGCAAGTTGAGACACCAACATATTGAATGCTTCCAAGTGGTCTGTGATTCATCCACCCTCTTCCATTCTCAAGGAATACAACTTCTTCCTAAAAAAAATCTTATTCACTAAAGATTTGGCCTGATACATCTCACCAAGCTTCTTCCATAGTTTCTGTGCAAAGGTCTCCTCATGGACATTAATTAAAAAAAGAGTCTGCTAAACAAAATCTGATTAGGCCCTTGGCTTTACGGTCCATAACATCATATTGAGTATCCCAAGTAGGATCTGTGGGCCTTGAAACATTCTCATCAACAACATCCCACATATCTCGATCTATCAACAAATCCTCCATCTTTAGCTTCTACATCTCAAAATTATTTCTAGAAAATTTCTCCACCTCTATTCTCCTAGATAAAATTTCCATCTAAAAATTCCTACAACAAGATCATAAAGTGTCTTCTACACAAGCTCCCACTCAAATCTAGATTAGTTTAGAAAACCCAACAACCCACAACTGAAACCAAATGTGATCAAGCTTTGATACCACTATTAAGGAAGATAAGGTAGCAGAACAACTTCCTACACTAATCTTGAGAGGAGAATAATGCAAAAAATTTAAAAATATTTAACAGTTACAAAAACTTAAACATAAATAAACATAAATATCATGTATACCACAACACAATGATTTAAGTTGGGAAAACCCTTTCAGGAGAAAAAAACCACACTCCAAAAGCTGCCCAATATTTTTTCAATAAATCATAAAGACTACAATATACTTGTAGAGCAAGCTTCTCACAAGAGTATAACCACTCAAAGATCAAGAAACAACATGACCACTATCAGACTCTAAGAAATCATTACAATCTCTACTGCAGTTGTAATACAAGGCCCTCATAAAATAGAGTTACATTCTAGGGAAAAATAGGCCAACAAAATATCTGCCATTAGATCTAAAATATAATAACGAACAGTCAAAACTTACAATGTATCATTTATCTAATGTATGTCAGTTATTCTAGAAGTTTCCTAAAAAATTTAACATGCTCACATTTCGCTCTGTGCTGCCATTATATACACCTATTAGTGTAACTAGGAAACATATATATAAATATATACATCCTATCAACAATAAATCACATATAATTGCAAGGTTGAGACACATTTTACCAACAGTAAATGTGTTTATGTTTCATGTATTTACAAAATAAAATGCTAACACTTTATTTTTCTTTTCAACAAAGAATAAAAAAAATTCAACTAGGTTAGAATTAACCTAATGACTCAGTTTGACACAACTCAATTTTTAACATAAAACACAATTTGACTCGACGATAGATTTAGGGAAAACATACATGAGTCTATGCAAGGAATCAAATGGCATAACCTATTTTTCTTAAGTCTATTCTCCTCTCTCGGGTGATACTCTCCCCCTCTCTCTAGAGGGAAAGAAAAATAAAATTGCATTTCACTTAGAAATCATTCAAATAGTTAGTCATTTAAATCATGACATAATGGTAATCTTTATTCAAGAACATATAATCATCAAAATTCAAATATATATGCACATGTTTCTAGAACATAAATCAATCAAACAATGCAATGATTAAAATGGCATACTATATCTCTTTAAAAAATTCTCTATTAGATGCCAACATAGTGTGAAGGTTAGCTAGAGGAAAATTAGGAGAAAAATATAAGGTCTAATTGAGATTAATGATATCGCTCTCAAGATACACCATTAAATTTACTATGTAAATTCAAATTCTTAAGAACCACAAAATCTATTGTGAACTCAATACTCTTGTAGTGACCCTCCTGATGTCATTGCTATTTCAGTTGTTTTGAGTTGATGTTAGTTGATAGTTGCTTGAGACTATGTCACTTGGATGCATTATGTTTTGGATGCATTATGTCTTGGATTACATGATCAGTTGTGAAACTCTATTGATGATACACTTTACTTCATGATGCTCTGTTTAATTTCATGAGATGACATTATTATGATCACATATGATGTTCTATAATGTTTATGATGGTACTATGATGTCATTGATGTTAGATGCTATGTCTTACGTTAGTTCGGTGAAGGAGACGGTTTAGCAATACTCATCTGTGAGTGTCCTACTACACTGTGATTCTTCTTCATGGTGTGTCTTCTGTTATATATATATGTTGTTCAATTGACCATGTAGTGTGATGCAAATTTTAGGTACAGGCATCGACTCCACCTTCTTTGTCGGGTCTGAGCGTGTCATGGCCCAATGGAATCATTGAAGGGAGATAGTCTTGTCCTCTATCATGAGCCTTCATTCTAGAAAGAACGAGTATAATTTTTTTACCCATATGTCTTGTTGTCATTTGTATGTCGTAAAGTCCATTGGTCGTCACATGTTGTCATGTTTTCATAATGTTTTGTTTAGATTAATATAATAATTTAAAGTAATGGTAATGTTATGATTAATGATTTATTTATTTTGAAAGGTTATTTTGAGAATATTGTGGAATTAATTGTAAAATATTAAAATATGTTAATTGAGGAAGAATAATTAGTTGAATTGATATAAATTCTCAGTTTTGATGTTTTCAAAAACTAAAACAGTCAATTGTGATTTAGGTTGCAAAATATCTTCTTTGATCATTATGTTCAAAAAGTTGAACTGGTTGTGTTAATTGCATGCAAACAATGAGTTAAGTGATTGATTGCATTGTAATTTGAATAAGATGATATAACATAGAAAAATATTAATTTTTAAAAAGGGAGTTGATTTTCGAATAGAAAGAATTGTTGTTGTTTCATGGGAAAGATTGGTTTCTATATTTTTCTGGGGTTTGTTTGGGAAAAAGCTGAAAGTTAATCATTGAAGGCCATATTCGGATTGTGAATGTTCTGTGGATTGAATTTGTGGATTTTTCGCTTCGTCATTGCTCGAATCTGCAAGGAATTTCAGGTTTTATTCTTTCAAATTTCAAGCTCATTTTAATGGAATCTTGCCAAAATTCTTGCTGAAAACTTTGTTTGAGACATTTGTGAAATTTTTTCTTGAAATCTTGCATGCATGTTCTTTCCATTGTAAATTGTTTTTCATGAAACCGTGTGAAGTTGTGGCCTTGTTAAGTTTCGATCTACTTTGTGATGAACTTTTATTCAATGTTCAATCTTTCCATGCGTATTTCTGTATGAGTATAGCCGTCGATTGAGAAATACGAAGGTTTTTATTCTGATACGGTGATATTGTTTCAGCTACATTGTAGCCTTTCTCCCAATTTATAAGTAGATTGAGTAATTTTTTTTTGATTCAAGATAGGAGCGATGATGGGTACTTATGTATCATTCCTTCTGGTCACCCATGATTGTGTTATTTTCTTTGGTTAATTCCCTATGGTGTCCACTCCTTCAAAATTATCTTCCTATCTTTATGAATTATGGCTTTAGCATAAATCATAAGTTTGTTTCAGTCTTTGACCTGGGATTGTTAGGCATATACCATGCATGGATGAAAGAGAGTTTATTTTTCTAATGATTAATTGGATCCTCCTCTCTGAATTTCTTTCATCCACGTATCTTTGTGCAAATTTACACCAATATGTGTGTGCTATCGACCTTATCCCTTATTGGATACCCTGAGTCTTTTTTGGCCGCAAAAAATGGTGTGGATGTGAACCATCTCTTCTTTTAGCATAATCCCATTATGATGAATGCTTGGACATGTTCTTGTTGTTTCTGTAGTAGCTTGCTTATGGTGGAAAGTTTCAACCATAAGATTTTTGTGTTCCATGTTTCCTTGTATCTATTTTGGATGGAGGTCGATACCCTATAGTTTTCTTGCTCACTGCCATTGTGTGGTGTAGGGGAAAGTTTGATTAATTCCTTCTTTTGATTTATACCTATGTTGACTCTATATACTTCTGTGGCTCCAAGTTCTATTCACTCTACCCGTCACTTTGAATATGTTTCATTTAAATCTTGCAATGGAATTTTTTGAATGAATGCATGCAGCTTGCATGCTTAACCATAATCTCTACCTGTTAGATTGATCTTTCCTTTTTGTAGTCACTATCATTTTTAACCATTCCTCTATGCCATAGATTGCATGTATTGAAATTCGTTGTTATCATCCGTGTCTTATTTAAATCTGATTCTTATCTAGAATTGTATACCGAATTATATCTTTTAAGTTTGATAGTTCTTAAGTGAATGGTGGTGATAACATAGGTTTAAGTTCTTTGCTTGCATGCTCAGTTGGACGTTAACTAAACCTTTCATAGGAATTGAGACTCATCGTATTCAAAGTACTATAAATAGAATCATCTATTAGCTTTATTTTAACAATATAAATTATGTTATAATAAATGAAGATCAAACTTTTCCATTAAGTTCGTGGTATTGTTTAAAGTAGAGTATTTATCACCGAATATCTATATGTGATGTTAGTATTATTGTAATTTTAAATACATCGATATATATATTAAATGGTATATTATTTTAAATGCATTAATTTATAAAATAGTTTATTAACTGGAATACATATGCAATGCAAATATTAGTATCTTGAGATGTTTTATTTATTTGTAATGTATATACACACACATATATATATATATATATTCGGATAATAGAGTTTTAAATACTTAAGTTTATCTTTTATAAGATTGTGAATTTAGAAACATCATCATCTTATGGAAGTATTGATTTTATATTCATTCAATGAACTAGATGTTTTGAAATAGTCATGTATGATTGGAAATCTAGAATAAGATATGTAAATTATGTTTAAATGGTATTCCTACTTAGAGTTTATTCTTACTTCATGTATTGAGGTATGGTGTTGGTGTATCATCTCCTAGAGGCTTATGATGTTGGTTTTGTTTTAAAATCTTGAATAGAGATTTGTGATTTCTCTCGTATTGTTTTAAATGTGATACCGTGGTTCATGCAAGTTTAGTATTCTTGTGAATTTACTTTCGGACATCTTGAATTCCATGGAGTGGAGTTGTGTTTGTTCGTGAAATTCTTGCCATGCATGTTTAGTGGTTCTTCTTGAGATATTTAAATGTTATTGTATGGTTCCAATGACTTTGGGTCTTTGTGAAAAGAAGTTTTCTCTTGCATGCATGTTGGATTTATAGTCTTGTCATTTTGAAAAGTTGTACCTTAGGAGGAATAGCTTCATATGGGGCCAGACCCAGAAGTGGTTGCATGGGTAACCTCTCAAAAGTTGGTAATTAAGTGAAAACTATAATTAATGTACTAGGAGTATGTCAGTTGGGTTATCATTGTGATGTCATGTGTGTCGACCATGTTTTGTGTGATGTTTCATCTTGTTGTCTATTTTGACTTGAGGACCTGTTCTATCTCCTAGCATGGGGGTTGGGCTTTCGAGTTCCACATGGTTGGGAGGAACGTTCCATTTCTTCCATTGGGTCACCTGTAGGTGATATTGTTCGAGGCATGCTTGTTCTTGGTAGGATCCTGGGTACACATCATTCACAGAGTTGTTCGTCAGATGAGATCGTGGAATTGGTCATCAACTATTCTCATTCTTACTTTGTGTCTGTACACACTCATGATGTTACATAAGATTTCATTCTATTGTTACTCGTGATGTATCGAGATTTGTCACAATCTCGCTTATTGTAAATATACTTGTAATGTAACTCTTGATGTAATGCAATTTTTTTATGATTTACTCTCATGATCTTGTTTATGGTTCTTGATGTGTTATATTTATTTTTTTACTTTAGTAGCATTGTTGTAGAATCCCGAGAATGTTCATGCTAGGTTATTGATCACATGTTATTAAATATTTTTAAAAAATAAAAAAATTGGTTGTTTAGCATTTGTTACATGTCGTTCCCTGGGTTCCACGATGGGGTGTTACAAATCTTCCATATCCTACCATGTGTTATTTGATAGATAGAAAAGATATTAATTTTTTTATGCTAAGCACACAAATACTATTATTGAATGATCCTTCATCTATTTCAATATAATCTTTTTCATAAAAAAATATATGTATTGATAGTCATCTAGTGAGTGGGGATGAATAAATCTTGAATGAAGAAATTATTCTTCATGATGAAGCCATACAATATGAAGCTCCAAAAGGATCCATCCTTGTGACTCAGGAGTCTCTCTAACTTTAAATAAGAATAATAAGAAGAGGATTAACTCCTTGAAGGAAACATGGTATTTAATAAAATATGCTTCAACTCATAAATTATTTCAAATAACATAGATATTAATTGTACCCTAGTTTCTTGAAATATTCACATTTGGTATCTCCTTATATAATTTCTATTTTTCACGAGAGGATTCATAATTATATTTTGTTGTTTAGTTGTATGCATTGTTGTTTAGATTATTTATCTTTTTTGTTTCTTTTTAGGATTTCTTGATTATTTCTATCACATAGGCTCACTAGCCACCAATGCCTATGATTTAGTAGACTTAATGAGACCTATATGAATTAATGTATTTTGTTCTTTAGTTATAAATTTAAAAAATGATCCAATGAAATAATTTTACATACCTTTCCCATAGAAACCAGATGGGTGTAAAAGGCTGAAATAAAAATTGCATATTTTATATACCAAGTTTGAATAGAACATTAAGAACCAATTACGTGTCTTATTTTTATGAACATCACACTCCTTGATTTGTGTTGTTAGATCATTGAAATTAGTGACAAAATCTTGGATATTTTGAATTTTTTTTGAATCAAGGTTCATCAATTCGATAACCCTTGATTTCATCAATTTGAACATACAAACTAGAATTTTTGTCCCAAGCCTCCTTAAGTGTATTACACTTTCACACATGAGATTAGAGATAAAGTGGAATAAACACATATAATATCCATGAGATTTTTTATGTTCGTTTAGCCACACTTTCTTTTACATAATATATATCAATTCTTATTGAATTTCTAATATACACTTAGTATGAACAACTATCCTTAAGTGATTATATGTCAATTGTTTCCATGATGAATAGTATTATAGTGTTAGGTGAGGGATTTTGAGATTTCCCATAGAAATTTTAAAGAAAAAATAAAATATAAAGCAAGAAAAGGCATTAGATTATCCCCTAAATCACTCAATCAATGACCCCCCTAATAACATATGACTTTGGTGGATTATAAATGAAAAATAGTGCATAAAGATGAAAATAAAATTTTATGACAATATGTAATAAATTTTACTACAATGAGATGTACACACAAAATGTGTCATGAATGAAAGTAAATTAAACTATACCAATGAGAATTTAATAAATTACAATAAATAAAGATGAAAGTAGTATATTGATCTATATCAGTTGATAAATTTTAGGGTTTCTAGTTTACCATAATAAATTTGAATGGATTCAATTGTATTGCATAAAATTTTATATGTATTTATTATTGGTGTACATATATTAATTGATATATTGATTAACATCAATTAGTACATATCCACTCTAATAATTTAGATAGATAAACTGCATGAAAACCGATGTGTTGTTTATAAGTAACTTAGGATAGATAGACAATCACTATGAATCAATTTGACCATAAATATGCCATAGCTATGATAAGTATTGTGAATATAAAATACAAGATATAATAAATGAACAATAGAAAAAAATAGATTGAAATCGGATCAAGTCATCAAAGACACCTTTAAATGAAGGAAAAAAATATTTATTCAAAATTCCTTCATATAACGGTCCGTTTAATAGAGAATTTTATGCATGGATAAGATTGTAAAGAGAGGAGGGTTGTTAATCTCTTCACAAGAAGGTGAACCAATAGTTGGTATGTGTGATTGTCTCAAGCCTACAACTCTCATCATTTTTTCATCTTTGACATCTAGATTGGTACATGGTATTGATGGCTCCTATCGATTTGAATCATGTCCTAGATTTTCATGGTCTTTTCACTAGGTTTGGTGGGTACCTATGTGATTTAGGGTTTGTACCTAGGCTCTACTCACTCGTCTCTTCCTCCTAGTCCATAGGTTTCATGATTTGTTGCCATGATCTTGCATAGATGTATTTATTGCATTGATGTGGGAGTCTACTAGTGAGAGTGTTTCTTCAGGAGGGGAGTGTGGGAATCAATATATTGAAGATATAAAAACATTTATTTAACAAATTTTGCAAGCAAAGGAATGAGAAAAACTATCATAAAATATACAATTATTTGTGGGGGTCGAAGGAAATGGAGGAGTAGAAAGCTAGTCAAGGGGAGGTTTTACAACATGATCTAAAGAAGGAGGTAAGGACCTCATATTTACTTAGGTCCTGAGGCTTGACCCTAATAAGGAAATACAAAAAGCTATAAAAAGGAAGAGGCTAGATTAAAACACACAACTAAATTTTCTTTGCTTCTTTATATGTTAATTATTTACCCACAAGAAAGTTCTTTGATAACTCGTTGTTGAATGTTTGGGGAAAAATATTTGGGGTTCATTATTCTTTTTTGGTAGAATGATCCAAAAGGGATTTTTTGTAATTTTTTTAAGGAATAACAATATGCATAAAAGGGTTCTTGAAAAGGATTACTAGAATATTGGGAAGTTTTTATTCAAGGCTATCTCGTGGTCTCTGGACTCATCTCTTGAGGAGATAATTTGTTTTTCTATTCATAGATAGCTAAGTATTAAAGGGGTCCCCCTCCAGGTCTAGACATTTCTCCCCCAATTGCTAAAGTCAGTGGGGGAAATTCTTGCAAGTTGAGGAAATTAATCCTCTCCTCCCCATTTAGATGCCAAAGTCTTAATCACCTTTCATATTGGTGTACAAATTCCAAATTCTCTTGAATTTTTTTTGGGAGTAAGGTTGTTAGATGAAAAATTGAAGCTCTCGATGTCTGAATTATTGTTTTCTATGAAATTTAGATGGCCAACAAAAATAATTTATCCAGATATTAAGAAAGACCCTAATTCTAGGGATTCTTTTGAAAAATAAAATGAAATTAAAGACCTTAAAGGCCCAACCTCATATGAGGATGGTAGCCAAAATAGTCCTGAGAAAAAAGAGGGTGCAACCTTTGTTGAGATTAATATGGGAGAGGGAAATCCAGAGGATACCTAGATTACCCCTAGTACAAATAATGTGGTATTTTTCAAAAGAATTAGAAAGAACATGGAAGTTCTTGTCCCTCTTGTGGAGGAAAATCTCTATCCTATCCCTGAAAAAGGGTTTGGATAATGGAAACGAGAATATTCAAAAGAATGAAGTGATAATAGAAAATAGGAAAAATAATGCTAAAGAGCTTGTCCTAGACAATCTTAAAGAATAGATAAGGAAAAGGAAAAATGACAAAGGTAACTTTCCCCCAGACTCCCTTGAAACTAGGGAATTTTCTAGCCTAGAAGATTCAACCTTAGAAATGGTCCAAACAAAAGAGAATTGGGAAATGAATATTTGCAACCCACTCTTCCAAGAGGATATGGGAAACCTAAACTCCAAAAGTAGGTTTCCAAATAAAGAAGATGATGATAGAAAAAGGAATAATTTGAGTAGAATTGATAGTAGAAAAAATCCCATGAAGAAAGGAAAGGAGGACATTCTACCCACATGTTTTAATAGATTGTATAATGGTAAGAAAACCCTAATAATCCAAAATAAATGTCCCTGAATAGTGTGAGTTGGAATGTAAGAGGACTATAATCCTCATATAAGAAATATGTACTAAGGTCCCCATGAAATGAAAAAGGGACATGGACTATCTAATGTTGCAAGAGGTGAAGGCTGTTGGGTTTCAATTGGAATTTAACTTTAAGTTCATTTGGAATGGTGCCTATATTTTTCATACTAATCATGATAGAGGAAAAGGAGGTAATATAATATCAATCATCCCTAAATGGAATAAGCTTGTGGTCATCTCAAGCTTATCTCCTTGTAATAGGTACCTTTGGGTGATAACAGATTCCAAGGTCTACAAATTTGACATTTATGCCCCTAATGACTATAGGCACAAAATTAATTGTTTGAAATAGATTTGTTCCAACCTCCCTAGATTGCCTTAGATAATCAGTGGTGAATTTAACATGGTGGAAGATAAGGAGGAAAAAAAAGGGGGTTCTAGTTGGTCTTGGAAATGAAAGTGTGTATTTCTTCTAGTCCAAAATGAAAAATAACTCAAGCTCTATGATCCATAAAAAATGAAAAAAGAAAAATAGCAGAAGTATATGGTTCACTTGGTAAATAATGAACTTGAGAATAATAAATTATATTGCAGGCTTGATAGGTTTTATGAAAATGATGAACTATTCTATTTTGAAGAAAAAACCGACTTGAACTATATGAAGGTTGAGAATAGAACCATGTTAGGTCATTATCCAATTGAGCTTAAAATTGTCTTAAAAAACAACCAAGATGCTAACAAGATAAAAAAATATAGCCTATTTAAACTAATCACCAAGCTTCTTAAGGATGATGATGTTGAATGCACAAGATAGTTGAGAGGGGGGGTGAATTAGTTGTTCATTAAAACATAAAACCCTCATTAACATTGAGATCCACATTAACCTTATTAGCCTTAAAATATTAGAGTGATTTAACATGAAATAAAATAACAAAAATTGAAACACAACACCACACACAATAGAACACCATATTTACGTGGTGTAGTGTAGAAATTTTTACTCCTTTCTAAGTGAAAGTATAATTTCACTCTTAATTTGGACCCATTTTAGTGACCTTTCATTTATGCATTTTCAAACCTGATTTTTGGGCCCATAATACCCTTTATTATGCATCTCAAGCCCTATTTTATTTTTTTCTTGACACTATCTCCTACATTAAATGAATGTTATTAATTAAGTTAATGCCCCAACATTTATTAGGTCCTAAAGTTTTAGGTCAGAACCTATTCACCCATGGGTGAATGGGCCCCATTTTAGTGCCTAAACTCAACTTAAAACATGTTTTTGGAAGCATTTTAAGGTCTCAAATTCAAATTTCAAGTGTCAGATTTTGAGATTTAATAAATGAGAAATTAGAAAGGAAGCCTATAAAACTAAGTCTTTTAATCATTTTTCACTAGACAAGAGAGAAATTCACATGAGATCATAAGGTTTTGTATTCAAGGGCAATGAGAAATCAATCAAGCATTCAAAAGTGAAGTCTTGGAGTAGTATTCTATTTGTTTTTGTAGGTCTTAAAGCTCATTTTGTTAACAAGATCAAGCATTGTAAAAGATTGATGATAGATGCCTATGGAGGATCATGATGTATTCTAGGTTTTGGGAGGTGCACTAAGACATTTGACCAATCCTAATGACTTGTTTCCTAAGTGGTTCCATCTTCTATTATCATTCTAATTTCTGCCTAAAGGAAGGTATATTCAGTTTTATGATTTATTAGGGTGATTTGAGATCTCCCAAAGTAGGTCTTCATAATTGTTAATGTTCATTTAGAGATCTTATTCTAACACACTTGAATAAGGTTTCTTTTCATTTTAAGCTCTTGTATTCTTAGACACGCTAAATATTAGGGCTTGCACACCCTTTTTTATGTTTTAGATATGTATTTCTCATCAAGATTTAATTACCAAACTTAGGGTTTGATCAAGGTAAACCCCCATCCACCACCAACCAAAAAATTTGTTTTGCAGATTTATCACAGATCCATATCCAAGAGAGAAAGTTTAGTTACAAGGAACAAGTGTAGGTTCCAATCTCATATTTCAGATTCAAGGACCATTTCAAGTGTGTTTGAGTCGGTTTTGAGTCATTAGGGGTGAGTTAGGGTCTAGTTGCAAAATATTGTCAAGTTGCACAAATGTTGTCAAAGCAACTTTTGCACTTTTTGTCGTAACAAGGTATCATTATGTTTATTTGAGTTTGTAATTTGAAAATTAGTTGGGAACCATTGGAAATGGTTGGAAAATTTTTAAAATACCTTGTGTGGTTGAGGGTTAGGTTGGAGTTTGAATTTCTTGAAGATTGGAGCAATAAAATTTTGTTTTCTACATTTTTAATGCTATTTTTCTACTACAGTGACTTGTATAGATCTATACAATCCAGGAATGATTTAAGGTTGATTATGATTGGTAAATCAGTGAATATAATTTATTTTGGCATTGGTTTCATGTAATTTTATCAAGTTTCAAGCAAGTTGTGTTCATTTTACTTCAGACTGGTTGAAACCCTAGTTAGGGTAACCAATGAGCAAACAAAATGCAATAAATTCCATTCCACTTGGTGCAAAAATCTGAAACTTGGTGGAATGGATGATTTTAGGGTGTAATTTGATATTCATAGGTTGCAGATGAAGGATATGGGGTTTTCACATGTGCAGGGCCACTAAAGAGGATAATATCTTCATATATCAGCCATAAAAGCCTAAATTAGTGGAATAAATATGTTGTATGCAATTAGGGAATGACCTAGATGATTGGAGAATTTGTTTAGGACCCTATGTGATGTGTTTAGAGCATTGGAATGCAAATATTTTTAGGTTTAGAAGGAAGATATATAACAAGTTAAATGCAGATTTGAACAATAAAATAGAGTAATAAAACACACATAGAAGACAACAGAAAGAATTTAACGTGGGTCACCCAATCTGGGCTACATCTACAAAACCACAGCCATCCAATGATTTTATTATCTAGTGCAAAACCTATTACAATATTGTGAATAATGTCGTGTTACAAATATTCATCCTAGCCACTTATAAGAAGCTTTTAAAAGCTTCCAAAAAATTAGGGTTTACAAAGTTGGCCTTTTTCTTTTTCGGTGACAAAATGAAAAAAGGAAAGGATACATGAAGAGTGTACAGTATGAAAAAATTGTATATTATAGCATGATCAGTCACTACATACCAAAAAAGATAGCCTCTAGACTTTAAAATCCCTATTGCTACCAACCTTGTACAAGCCATTAGGCCTAATTTGAGCGAGGGCAGTCAAGATTTGGAGCCCACCGTACAAAGTGACCCCACCTAAAATTTTGAGATGTTTGTAAGTGGCCAAAAGGGTATTTGGAAATGTTCCCATATTTTGAATTCTATATCTTCCCTGCAAGTTATGATTGAAAAACCATGTTTGGAAGGCTACAAGGAGGATTGAGGGTTTGTTAAGCAAAACCAACCGTTGGATGTTTGAGAGATTGAAAGAGTGGTTGTATGAGGTTGTTTTAGAATAGATTACCCCTAGTCCACATCAAATTGGTATCAAAGCATAGTTTTGATCTGCAGAGGAAAAGTTGAAATGAAGAGGAAACAAAGATGCCTCTAAAAGGGAATCCAATTGCTAGATAGATGAATGAATTGAAGGAGAAACATGCAAGAGAGATGAGAGAAATGAAAGAGAGGATTTTTGTCCTAGAAATAATTTAGAAAAGAGGAATGGTCATAGGAGACTTGAGTGACCAAGAAGAAGGTGAAAGGGAAGAGTAAATTTCCCAAGGAGGGTCCAAGGAAGAGATGGATCTTGATGACTTGAGGATGGAAAATCTCTTGAAGGAAGTCAAGGGAGAAGGTCCTAAAATTAAGATGGATTTACCCATGTATGGAGAAAATTTGGGAAGTGAAGAAATCCTAGATTGGATAGGAGCATTGGATAACTACTTTGAGTATGAAGATGTGCCAGAAGAACAAAGGGTGAAGTTGGCCAAGACAAAGTTGAAGGGCCATGCCTTACTTTGGTGGGATTATATACAATATGAAAGGAGAAACAAGGGAAAGTATAAAATAACCTCTTGGGATAGAATGGTTGATAAAATCAAAGTAAAATTCCTACCTGGTGACTATAACATTCAGTTATTCAGAAGACTTCAAAATATTAAGCAAAAATAAATGGATGTGCAAGCCTATACTGATGAGTTCTATAAATTGAGCATAAGGGTAGGTCATGTAGAAGATGATGTTGAAAAAGTGGCAAGATACATCAATGGTTTTAGATACAACCTTCAAGATGAATTAAGCCTCACTAATCCAAGAATGGTGGAAGAGTGTTATCAATTGGCCATTAAGGCTGAGGATAAATTAAGGAGAAGACAAGAAAAGAAAAGTAGAGGCAGAAATTATAGAGGAAGAGGGATGTTTGCTAGTAGGTGGTAGTCTCAAAGATCACAAGGAGAATCAAGAAACAATCAAGAAAAAAGTTCAAACTCAAGGGGTAGCTTTAGAGAAACAAGACCTAATAATAGGGGTAGATTTGGAGGCCAAAGAGGAGGATCATGTGGATTTGTAGGAAAATGTTATAAGTGAAATAAATTTGCAAGCCATCAAGCATGGAAATGCACTGAAAATCAATCCACTACTTCATTTGGAGGACAAAGAAGAAATTAGTTTGTGCAAGGAGAGGAAAATGAGAGTTTGAATTCTCCATCACATAATGTTGATCCGAAGTTGGTGAGTCTCTCATGGTGAGACGTAATTTGATAAAAGTGCCAATGCAAAAGGAACCTCTACAAAGAAAGTCTCTTTTCAGAACTACATGTAAGTGCCTAGGTAAATATTGCAAAGTATTGATTGATTTTGATAGTACAAATAATTTGGTTTCAGTTGAGATGGTTGAAAAGCTTAAGTTGAAAATAATCCCTGATACCACTCCATATAAAATTTCTTGGCTTAACAAAGGATAACAAGTATTTGTAAATGAATAAAGTTGGGTTGATTTTCACATAGGGTGATATAAGGATAAGGTTTTGTGTGACATAATACCAATGGATGTGTATCATTTTCTTTTGGGAAGGCCTTTGGGGTATGATAGGAAGGCCATTCATGATGGGAGAAAAAACACTTATGCTATAGAAAAGGATGGGGTTTCTTACACCCTCACACCATTGAAAGATGAAAGCCTAGATTCCTAAACCGGGTCTAGTGTGATGTTGATCAATGAAAAGACGTTCTTAAAGACATTGGAAGAGGAGAATGTGGGATTTGCTATCATAGTAAGGCCTAAATCTGTAATGACAAAAAAAAGAAAGAGGAGTTTGTTGGACTCAAGGGAACACTGAGAGGGGGGGTGAATCAGTGTTCAACAATTTTTAAGCTTCATCGATATAAAACTTGAAACTATTTCAACATTGCATTAGAAAATATGTATGCATTCAAAGTAATCATTCATGACACCATAGCATAGATTTTTGCATGGAAACCCTGTTAGGGGAAAAAACATGGTGGAGGCTAATCCACAATTTGAGTACTCAAATATAATTGTTTACAAAAGGAACGCACTTGCATTCAGGTGCACTACCTAGAGCTCACTGCTCAAAGAAAAAGGCTTGCTGCCATAAAAAAGTTCAGATTAAAACCATCTAAAGGTTGAGTTGATATAATAACATCTATTTATGCTAGGTGACAGTTCTGGTGAAGGTCAAATATTGAATTCTGGATCTATAGACTGATTCTGCTCATCACTTTTCTCTTTTATGCTCTTCGCATCACACATAGACAAGTTCACATTATTATTCTACTGAATCTCACACTAAACCCATATTCTCATGTTTGCATACTTCTTCACTTCTAATCACACCTTCTTCATGCCTCAAAATGATAGAATCAATATCATATATATATCTGCTAATAAGGATTTACTTATTGATCAGTTGGCTTCATAAAATATTAAGTTACCTTCATCTTGTCAGTCAAATCCATCATTAATTATTTATGTGCATCCTCCAAATTCGGTTAAGACAAAGAGAGGACCCAAAAAAGACATAATCGAGCAGGAATAAATTTAATTAATTCCTCCTTATACATCCGCAATTACTATATTCACCGGGTCAGCCTTCTAGCACAAATAACTAACAAATTAGTACACTAGATCTCCTAGATCATGTACTAGTGACTGTGCATAAAAACAAAATTCACCAAACACCAACAAACCTTCCTTAGAGATCCACAACCCAAAATATATGTCTAGTGAGGTGTTCAAATCAACTTTTATGCATGTAACCAGATGCCCTGTTCTTTACTCTGTTCTACCAATAGATGCAAAACTGTACTACAAATCAGATGCCATTAAGGTTTCCTAGGGTTTGAAGGTTGCTAGGGTTTCTATGGTTGCCATCAATGACAACACTTACATGCCATATTCCAACAATCTCCCCCTTTGGCATTGATGGAAACACTTAGTGAAAAATGACTAAGTGTCGAAATCATTATAGGTATACTGCCAAAATTTTATTGCACTTTCTCCCCCTGAGATTTATACTACATTCTATCCCTCTATAAGGAATTTTTTACTGCATTCTCTCCCCCTTTGACATCAATGACAAAGCATGGATGTCATATGCAAAAAAGGACAAAAAGTGAATAGTGAAAAAATAGTGACAAAACATGTGTTCAAAATTCTCAACGCTTCAAAAATTCATCACATATATGCCGACAGTTCTCCTTCTTTGATCAAAACTTCAAAAACTTGAGAACAATTAACTGCTATCTTTAGAAGATTATCTTATGGTTTTTCTTCATTTTTGAAAGGAATTTCTTCCAAGTATAAATTATTATTCCAATAATAATGATCAAACTATTATTCTTGGAAATCTTGTTAACAATTTCAGTTAAAGATTTAGGAATTGTAATTGCTTCTTCCAGTTTCTCACCATTCCTTAATATTTCTACCATCTACTCCAACCTGCATTCGGTTAGATCCTTTACCTTCCAAAAATTATCCACAAGAGTATTCTTGGAGAGTTGAATTTTTGTGTGGGCTGACTGTAGCTCCCAGATTTTTCTCTTGATGGTTCCATCTAGATCTTGAGATATATCAAAAGTTTTTCTGATGCCATTTAACTCTCTTTCAATTCGATCCAACTTCTCTTTGTAATTGTTGACTGCATGGGGCCAACAAATGCAATAGTTGTAGATTTCAGTAGCTAAGTTTATGCATTTCCTTAACTCATTCATTTTATTTTTTAGTTTGGATAGAGATTGCCTAAATTGCTCCTTCAAGTGAGAGATAACTTCACCAGCTTCCTTTTCTTGTACTTCAAAATTCATTGTTTCTTTGCTGCTCTCAATCATTTCATCTGGCAGAATGTTCTGCAATCTCTCCAATCTAATCTTGCATTGCTCAACATGAGCATTTAAGACACTTATAATCATTTCATGATCATATGATGGTCTAGAAGACCATAAATTAGCTAGTTTCTACATTCCACCTTCTCCTTGAATAATCTGTTGTAGCTTTTCTTCTGTCAGATCATATTCTTCCTCATTATCTTTTTCTTGTTCAAATTCATTTTTTAGTTGATTCTCAGTTTCTTCTTTAGATTCTTCATTTAGAATGTCCATAATTTCTTTTTCTTTTCCTTTTCCCTCAATTCTGGGAACTTTTCTTTCCAGAGGATTGTATTAAACTATTTCCTTTCCTCTTTTTTGTCCTCTATCAGTACTACCGGAGGAGGAAGCAACTTCAATTGATCTTACCGGAATTGAAATATTAACTGAACCACACTTTTCAAGCACATTCTTAAAGAAATTTTCAAATTCCAAATCCCAATCGACTAAGCTCCTAGAGTAAGCGTATATTTGTTTGCATATCGATTCATTTGTCTTCCATACCACATTGTCAAGTTTCGACAAAAAATTCAGAAGTTACATTACTAAGCATGTAGTCAAGGTGCCAAACTTGAAAGGGTAACTTGATTCCTCTGTTAGTTGCACATTCTCCATGAGCTAATCCTTTAACAACCCACATAGGTCAAAGTCCTAACCTTCAATTATCATCTTGTGAGAAATGTAGACTACGCCAGCCAATGTAGCTCCTTCTCAATTTTTGTAGAATATTTTGTATGTTATTCCATGTGCAATGTATTTTTTAATGGGATTCTTGATTGTAGCAATTATCAAGGCTCTCTGGCCTCAAATTATCTTGATTAGGGTTTCAACCTCTTTATTTCAGATATATTTCTTTCTTGGTATATCTCTGACTTTGAAAAATCCAGTCAAATTCTCAATTACCTCCTTTGAGATAATGTGGGGTTTTTCCAAAGTTAAGATATCATCCTGCAATCTACTCAAGATTAATTTCATGAATTCTACATTTTCGAAGTATGAAAACTCATTCCAGATATCCATATTTTTCGTGTTTAGCTTTTCTCAATTGCTTCAATTCATTAGATAATAAAAAATTCCTCATTGACATAATTTTTGCACTGTTATACTCATATAGAGTGATCAATCCTTTGATTTTTTCCATTTTTCCTTTTCGAGTTTAGGGTTCGCAACCACACACTAAATTGTATGAAGAATTTGAGATCAAGTGGAAATACCTAATAGATTCTGAGAATTATCGATGAATCAATTTCACTGCTTTGAAATCTGACCATCGAGTGCTCTTCTTCTTTTCTCCTTCCATGAAAAGTGACAAATGATGGTTTTAACTTTACTTTTATAGCTCACATACTTGCAATAAATGCATTTGAACTAAATTTTTGAATACTTTGTTTTCTTAAACAGTAACTGAAAAATCTTTTGCGAACCTATGAATTGTCTAAATTCCTTTTGCAAAAGTTATCCAAAACTTTTTTGCATCATAAATACACCTTCTTAAATCTTCTCTACATTTCGATACCATCCATAGATAGGGGAGGAAATATTTTCTTGAAAAACTCCCCCTAGGTTAGTGGCCTGAAATCAATTACTGAAAGTATTACCGGAAGTAGGTTCCGACATGGAACCATTTCTAGCATCGGAATCATTCTTTCTTACCCATGTCTTTTTCATCTGATCTTTGATTTCATCCATAGTCACCTTATCTTTCCCTTTATCATTTTTCTCTATTTTTTTTGTCTTTGTATACCGGACCTCTTCTGTCTGTATTCGTGTTTCTGTAGAATCTTGCAATTTGACTATACTTATAGTAGTTGTAGCACACAATGTTTTCTTGTCTATTCCACTAGTTTCTTCTTGATCTGCAATGATTAGTGATATGCCCAAATTTCCCACATGTGTAACATTCAACATTCCTTTTATCAATAGAGTAACTTGACATATTTCTACATTCAATTGATTTATGACTAGGTTTTTGGCAGTTGAAAAATTGACCAGAAATGATGAAATTTTTGACTTCATAATACTTCTACACTAAGCAACCATATTCCCAAACTTATTACAAGAAAAAAGTATCCATTAAAATTTTTTGCATTAGGTTGTCCTACCAGATACCTTCCATTTCTATTATGTCTGAGATTATTTTGTCCTAATCTGGAACTTTCTCCTTTTCCATATCCAAGACCTCTCTTATCATTTCAACTCTTTTGTCCTTGAGTCAGCTCATCAAGTTAATACTAAACTAATCTTAAAATTTTCTTTGTATTCATTTGCAATGACAAGATATTCCTAAGAGTAGTAATCTACTTACCAATTTCTTCTTCATTGTTTCTGGTTCTTTGTAATTCACTTTCCAACTAAGTGAATTCCCCATTTATTTTGTTGCATTCATCATATTTCTCTTTCAGCATCTGAGCAATATTTTCTTCATTTTTCTTCCTTTCTTCAATCTCCTTAGTCATCTTCATCATCATAGATTCCATCTCATGTTTAATATTTGTGTTGTCTCTAGCAAGCTTTTCACATTCTTCGGTTATTTCCTTCAAGGTCTGATTCAAGTGAGAATCATCCATATTTCATTCTCCTTCTGTTGTATCTGATCACATAGATCATTTCTTTTCTCCATGGATTTAACAATCTGATCTTTCAATGACTGAATGAATTTCTCTACATCTTTAAGATTCACTCTCAATTCATTAACTTTTGCTTTAGATTGATCAAGGTTATCAAGTGCCACCATAAGCTATTGTTGAAGACCATTAGAGTCCATTACATTCCAAGATCCACCTAAAGCTACTAAAATTTCTCCAGAGGAACCGTGCTCTGATACCAATTGTTGGACTCAAGGGAACACTGAGAGGGGGGGTGAATCAGTGTTCAACAATTTTTAAGCTTCATCAATCTAAAACTTGAAACCATTTCAACATTGCATTAAAGAAAAGATGTATGCATTCAAAGTAATCATTCATGACACCATAACACATAATTTTTTGTGTGGAAACCCTGTTAGGCGAAAAACCACGGTGGAGGTTAATCCACAATTTGAGTACTCAAATATAATTGTTTACAAAAGGAATGCACTTGCATTCAGGCGCACTGCCTAGAGCTCACTGCTAAATGAAAAAGGCTCATTGCCATACAAAATTTTAGATTAAAACCATCTAAAGGTTGAAATGATATAATAGAATCTATTTATGCTAGGTGACAGTTTTGGTGAAGCTCATAGATTTAATTCTAGATCTACAAGCTAATTTTGCTCTTCACTCTACTATGCTCCGATCTTTTCTTCTCTTCACGTCATAGATAGACAAGGTCACATTATTATTCTGCTGAATCTCACACTACACCCATATTCACATGTTTGCATACTTCTTCGCTTCTAATCACACCTTCTTCATGCCTCAAAATGATAGAAATGATATCATATATATATATATCTTCTAACAAGGATTTACTTATTCATTAGTCGACTTCATAAAATATTAAGTTACCTTCATCTTGTCAACTAGATCCATCATTAATTATTTATGCACATCCTCCAAATTTAGTTAAGATAAAGAGAGGACCCAAAACAAACATAATCAAGCACACAAAAATTTAATTAATTACTCATTATACATCCGTGATTACTATATTCATCGGGTCGGCCTTTTAGCATAGATAACTAACAAATTAGTACATCGGATCTCCTAGATCACATACCAGTGAGTGTGCATCAAAAAACAACTTCACCAAACACCAAAAAACCTTCCTCACAGATCCACAACCCAAAATATTTGTTCGGTGAGGTGTTCCAATCAACTTTTATGCCTATAAATGTATGCCCTGTTCTTTACTATGTTCTGTCGGTAGATGCAAAACTTTATTGCAGACCGGATGCCATTAAGGTTGCCTAGGGTGCCAAGGTTGCCAGGGTTTCCATGGTTTCCATCAATGACATCACTTACATGCCATATAACAATAGAGTTACCTATGGAGGTGAGAACATTGTTGAAGAAATATGATGAAATAGTGGTTGATGAGATTCCTAACACCTTGCCACCTATGAGAGACATAAGGCACCATATTGATTTTATTCCAAGGGCTAGTTTTCCCAGCAAATCTACTTACAAGATGACTCCACAAAAAAATGATGAAATTAAGAGGTAAGTGAAAGAATTACTTGACAAAGGGTTGATTAGGGAGAGTTTGAGTCCTTGTGCAGTTCCCACAGTCCTAGCACCAAATAAAGGAGGTGATTGGAGGATGTGCACTAATTCTAGGTCCATCAACAAGATCACAATAAGGTATAGATTTCCTATTTCAAGAATTGAAGACCTAATGGATTGTTTTGGTGGTGCATGCTACTTTTCCAAGATTGATCTCAAGAGTGGCTATCATCAGATCAGAATAAGACTTGGTGATGAATGGAAAATAGCCTTCAAGAAAAATGAAGGGTTGTATGAATTGATGGTAATGCCTTTTGGTTTGTCAAATTCCCCTAGTAATTTCATGTTCTTGATGAATGAGGTGCTTAAAACCTTTCATTGGTAAGTTTGTGGTAGTGTATCTTGATGAAATTATTATTTTTAGCAAAACTAAGGAAGAGAATTTGCAACATTTAGAATTGGTTTTGAGGAGATTGCCTGAGGAAAAACTAATTATAAACTTGAATAAGTGTGATTTTTTAAAAATAGAGTTGGTTTACCTTGGCTTTGTGGTCACCAATGGCACTTTGAAGATGGATCCAAGCAAGGTTGAGGCTATCCTAATCTGGCCTACACCAAAATCAGTGGCTAAGGTAAGGAGTTTCCATGGTTTGGCTAGTTTCTACATAAAATTCATAAGAGGTTTTAGTCATGTGTGTGCTCCTATGATTGATACAATAAAAGGTGATAAAAGAAAGGGGTTTGTTTGGTCTAATGAGGCTGATAGGAGTTTTGAGTATTTGAAAAAGAAAGTTGTTGAGTAGCCCATATTGACTTTGCCTAGTTTTGATAAGGTCTTTACCATTGAGTGTGATGGAGGTGGCCATGCTATAGGTTTTTTCCTAAGTCAAGAAAACAAACCTATTACATTTTTCAATGAAAAATTGAATGAAGCTAAGAAAAAGTATTCTTCATATGATCTTGAAATGTATGCAATGGTGCAAGCATTAAAGAAATGGAGAAATTATTTTCTTCCTAAGGAGTTTTTAGTGTATACTAACAATCTTTCTCTGCAATTTTGGAATAGTCAAGATAAACTTAGTAGTAGGCATGTGAAATGGGTTGAATATTCGCAAGGATTTAATTTCACCATTAAGCATAAAAAGGGTCAATCTAACTAGGTGGTAGATGCATTGAGTAGAAGGGCTTTCATGGTGAAATAAATTCAATTGAAGAGCATAGGAGTGAATTATTTGAAAGGTATGTACATTGATGATGCGGATTTTAAAGATGTTTATGCAAGTTGTTGGCAGCCTTATAGTAGCAATATCCAAAAGTGGCTTGTTTTTTTGATCCAAGATGATCTATTGCTCAAAGGGGCATAATTGTGCATTCCTAAATATTCAATGAGGGATAATTTAATCAAATAAAATCATAGTGGTAGCGTTGCTGGTCACTTTGGTTTGGATAAGACCTTGGAGCAATTGAAGAGGAACTAATATTGGCCAAAAATGCAAACTGATGTGAGGAACTTTGTGGATAAGTGTACCATTTGTCAAAGGGATAAAGGCTCTAGCACTAATGTAGGGTTATATCAACCTCTTCCAATCCATAACAGGCCTTGGGAATCAATAAGCATGGATTTTCTGATGGGGTTGCCTAGAACTCCAAGAGGTTTTGATTCGATGCATGTTTTGTAGATAGGTTTTCTAAGATGGAACACGTTATACCTTTTAGGAGAACTAATGTTGCTTCATAAATTGCAGGATTCTTCTTCAAAGAGGTGGGAAGAATCCATGGTTTACCTCTTAGCATTATATTAGATAGGGATAGCAAATTTGTTGGTCACTTTTGGAGAACCCTATGGAAGAAACTTGGCACAAATTTGAGTTTTAGTTTTTCCTATCAACCTCAAACTGATGGGAAGATCGAGGTGGTGAATAAGATACTTGGAAAAATTCTAAGATTTCTAACAAAGGAGCATGCAATACAATGGGATCTGGTTTTTCCTTAAGCTAAGTTTGCAAACAATGATTGGTTGAAGAAAAGTGTTGGAAAAAGTCCTTTTGAGATTGTTTATGGTATGCAACCTAGGGGTATATTTGAATTGAGAGATGTCA
Organism: Sequoiadendron giganteum; assembly: GCA_007115665.2. Taxonomy (NCBI): domain Eukaryota; kingdom Viridiplantae; phylum Streptophyta; class Pinopsida; order Cupressales; family Cupressaceae; genus Sequoiadendron; species Sequoiadendron giganteum. The sequence continues at coordinate 227,190,444 of CM021106.1, forward strand.
TTGGGATGGAAATGAGGAGTGTTGAAGGTGAAAAATTTGTTGTGGAGATGCAATAAGTCCACCAACAGGTTAAGGATAATCTTCAAAAGAATGTTCATAAGTACAAGCACATTGCTGATTGAATCAAAAGAGGAGAGAGGTTCATTATAAGGTTGGAGATTTGGTTTTGGCACATTTTAGGAAGAAAATATTTCCTAAAGGGAAGTACTCTAAATTGAAAATGAAGAAGATAGGACCATGAAAAGTGGTGCACAAGTTTGGAGAGAATGCATATGAAATTGAACTCCCTCTTGGAGTTGCCATTTCTCCTATTTTTAATGTTTATGATCTTTACCCTTATAAAGGGTATTTTGTTATAGGTGATAATGTAGGTTCCTTAGTGCTTCCAGATGAAGACTAGATCAGGGATCTTCCACCAAACCAACCCTTGGAGTTGGAATGCATCTTGGACAAGAAGGAGCGTAAGAAAACTAGGAGAAATGTTTACTACCAGTACTTGGTCAAATGGAAAGGTCTTCCTATGGGGGATGCAACTTGCATGACTCAGGATGATATTTTCAAACATGGTTGTACAATTGTAGGTCTATCCTCAAGTGGAACTTGAGTTTTCTTTTCCTAAGGAGTATGGTGTAGGGGCACCCAGGTTTTCATGCCCAAGATGGGTCAAAAGTTAAAATTTTGTTTTTCTTGAGTAAACTACATGTTATAAGGTCTTCAAGGAACATTTAATGTGTTTTTAAGTTGATTTTGAGTCATTAGGGGTGAGTTAGGGTCTAGTTGCAAATTATTGTCAAGTTGCACAAATGTTGTCAAAGCAACTTTTGCACTTTTTGTCATAATAGGGGTAATGATGTTTAGTTGAGTTTTTAATTTGAAAATTAGTTGGGAACCATTGGGAAATGGTTGGAAAATGTTTAAAAGAACTTGTGTGGTTGAGGGCTAGGTTGGATGTTGAATTTCTTGAAGATTGGAGCAATAAATTTTGTTTTCTGCATTTTTGAATGCTATTTTTCTGCTATAGTGACTTGTATGGATTTGTACAATCCAATAATTCTTTAAGGTAAATTGGGATTGGTAAATCAGTGAATATTCTTTATTTTGACATTGGTTTCATGTAATTTCATCAAGTTTCAAGAAAGTTGTGTTCATTTTACTTCATATTGGTTGAAACCTTAGTTAGGGTAACCAGTGAGCAAACAAAATGCAATAAATTCATTTCCACCAAGTGAAAACCTCTAAAACTTGGTGAACTAGATGATGTTAGGATGTAATTTGATATTCCTAGGTTGCAGATGTAGGAGATGGGGTTTGCATGTGTGGAGGGCCACTAAAGAGGTCAATATCTTCATGTATCAGCCATAGAAGCCCAAATTAGTGGAAGAAATGTGTTGTATGTAGTTAGGGAATGGCATAGATGATTGGAGCCTTTGTTTAGGACCCCGTGTGATGTGTTTAGAGCATTGGAATGCAAATATATCCTATAGAATTTAAAACCCTATTGCTACCAAGCTTGTACAAGCCATTAGGCCTAATTTGAGTGATGACAACCAAGATTTGGAGAACACCGTACAAACTGACCCCACCTAAAAAATTGATATGTTTGTAAGTGGCCAAAATGGTATCTAGAAATGTACCCATATTTTGAATGCCATGTCTGACCTAAAAGTTATGGTTTAAAAACCATGTTTGGAAGGCTACAAGGAGGATTCAGGGTTTGTGAAGAAAAACCCACCATTGGATGTTTGAGAGATTAAAAGAATAGTTGTCTGAGGTTGTTTTGGAATAGATTACCCCTACTCTACATCATTTTCTTTTCATTTTAATCTCTTGTAGCCTTAGACACACTTAAGACTAGGGCTTGCACACACTTTTTATGTTTTAGATATGTATTTCTCATCAAGGTTTAATTACCAAACTTGGGGTTTGAAAAATGTAGACCCCCATCCACAACTAAACAATTTTTTTTTTATATATATTTATCATAGATGGAGATCCGAGAGTGAAAGTTCCGAGTTACAGGGAAGAAGTGTAGGTTCCAAGCTCATATTTTAGATTCAAATTTTTCCAGAAAGGGCTACCTGGACCCATTTACCCATGGGCGAATGAGTTCCTATCATGCTTACAAAAAAAATATTTTTTGACAGGTGCATAGTGTTATTCCCTCTCATATTTTTTAGAAATCTTGTTATTTCTCTTAGTTTTATGTTGAATCTTCAATATCCAAGTTATAGATTGCATTTTGGAGTTGATTTTATATTTTTAGTTTTTCTCTCCAAAGTGTTGTTTGAGCTTGACCCCCATCCTTCAAGCATAAGGAAATTTGAAGATTCTCACCTTGAGTTGATTCACCTAAGGGTTGTTAATCAATTTGAGGTGGGGATCTCATTTCCTAATGAATTGAGGAAGATAGGGTATAATCCCTCCTTCTGTACTTACTTTTCTATTTTGGGAAACCCTCATTTTTTTCATTTCATTTAGGGTTCTTTAATCTTGCATTAGTGAAAATTACATTTAGGGTTAAATTTGTCTATTTGCATCACTTAAATTCGTAAAAAATCAGAAAAATTGCATTAAGTTTGCATTCATTTTACATTGCACTTACATCAAGATCATTATTCAATCATCTAAATTTAGATTTAGGCTCAAATTGCATTCTAAAAATAGTAATCTACTTCATCATTTGACCTTAGTTAACCTTGCATTTACATACCCTAATATGGAAAAATCTGTTACAAAATCTCCTATTACAGATTAGAACCAAAAATTGCATGTAATAACTCATAATTTGCAAATGTTCATTTTCAAAAACCCTGAGCAGGGACCCATTTTCCCATGAGAAAACGAGTCCCTATATAGGCATTTTAGATCAGCTTATGAGTCAAATTTGGCTTCTTTTTTGGATTTTTTGTTTTTGTTTTCAGATCTGAGCAATACTTTTTTGAGAGAGTTTATTAGCACATTCAAGTTATTGCTTATTTAGTTAAATTTTGTAAAATTTTGAAAAACATTTCTTTCTTATTTCAATTAAAGTTAGCATTGTATTTCTATGTTTTTACTTTAATTTCAACATCATTTCATTTCATAGATAGATTTATTTACATTTTTCAATCATTAGAAAACCTAAACAAAAACTAAAAACACCAAATAAAACAAAACAAATTAACAAAACTCTTAGAGAAAGCATAGTCATTTGATCATGTCAAATCTCTTTTTACAAGTTAACCTTTCCTTCAATCCCTTTAGTAGTGATGAATTTGATATGTTATATGAAGCCCTTGAGGATTTCATCTCACAAGGTTCATCCACTAAGGCTTGTCATGATAAACTGAAACAAAGAGACATTAAAATAATCACACGTCAACTTATCTATCACCCACCCTCAGATCAACCTCAAGTCCAAAAAAAACCTGTGCTTATTTCACAACCACCTCAAAAGAAACCATTATCCCCTGAAGATATAAGGAAATTTACAAGGAAACTTGATAGTGATGATGGTTTGCAACAATCGGGTTACAATACCGTTTCTCACACATATAATACAAGGAATAATGGGCAACAAAAAACCACTCTTGTTTTGTTACCATTACCTCAACCTATCTTTCCTAGTGCTTCTCAATTGCCTTTACATAGTGGAAATGAGTATGATCTTGTTGAAAAACTTAAGAATACTATCACTAAGATATCATTATGGGATCTTATTCAAGCCTCACCTAATTAACATGGTATGCTTCAAATAGACTTGCAACAATTTGTGGTTCCTCCTAGTGAAAATTCAAATGATGCGGAAACTCTAATTCAAGGAATGAATGTGGTTAATATAGAATTTTTTTTTCACCAAATAGAGTTACCGTCTTTGGAAGTTCATAAACAACATGAAGCTTTCATGATCATATCCATTATTAATAAGAAGGGAATAAAGAGAACCCTGTTGACAATGGCTCAACCCTTAATGTGTGTAGTGTGAACCTTTTGGATACGATTGGAATGGATAAGAGAGATATTGAACCTAATTCATTGTCCATTCATGGATTTGATAATATAGGAAGACAACCACTTGGCATAATCACATTACCTATTATGGTTGGAAAGGCCACATTGCAAACCAATGTCCATGTTATGCCTCAAGATCTTTCATATAATCTTCTTTTAGGTAGACCATGGATTCATGAAATGCATGTGGTTCCTTCAATCCTTAGTTATTTAATGAATTATGTCTACAATAGTAAAGTTTACACAATCAAGGCCAACCCTTAACTTGAAATTTTTTTACACACTGAGAAAAAAAAGCAAAGTCCTTTGAAAACATTGATACCTATTGGTGTTTTTTCCAGATAGGATTTGCAATTCTTTAAGAGGTAGCCAATCTCTATAATAAATAACTAAAAAGGATAGTGGCCAACTAACGAGATCCATTCGAAGACTGACATCTCCTACACTTTTGGCTCTGTGAAACCAAGGTGGGTAAACCTAAATGTGTTCATAAGAATGTTTTATGAATGGTAAGAACACTTCTTCTTACAGATTACAATCCCTACATAGGCAAAGAGATAGTAATTACTTTCGGTATTGGTAGACCAAAGAATAATAACAGGTATCTTAGAGCAAAGGGATTGAAGACTTCCATGTAAAACTTTCATCTCGTAGAGAGAAAGGGTTTAATATTTGGTTTTGTTCAGCGCTTAGACCACCATGTTTAGAATTACAACCCCGTAGTAATCTTGAAGAAAATAGCCAGTGCCTCATCCATTGGGCAGGAGTCATACGAAACATAATCTATATATTATGGACATATCACTATAATGCCTTACATCATGCAAATTTTCATTTTTAAAACAACACTCCTTAGCAATCTTGAATGTATAATCATAAATCTGTAACTCATTTTCAAGAAATTTCATTAACTCATTGAGTTAAAATAGGGAAATGAAGAACACATTCAAATATACCATTGAAAGTGAATGAAAATATCAGTAATAGGCTCATTCACAAATTATGACATACAATTAGGAGAACAATTGTTTCAAAATGATTATAATTTATTGCTATAATATTGGTAATTACATCAACACAACTTGCTTGCTTCATAGAAAACCTGACCAAAAAAGGTATTAACTAAAACCTCCAAGAAAAATACAATAAATGAAATGACTGCACATATGTTTTGAACCTCTTGGATCCAAAATCTGACTCTCAACAATGAGCTGTGAAATCTCCTTTATAGGACAAGAGAGAAACAAAGCATTAGACTACATTGTTAATTTCAAAATTGAAATTCATTTAGAATGAAATTCGAATTCACAATCCTCATCATTAGAAAACATTGTGTATGATCTGAGGAATAAAAAAATGGTTACACAGTAACCAGTTGGAGAAAAACAAAAAAGCGTGCTAGGAACACGCACGCCCACATCAACAAGATGAAATACCAAGAAAATCACCGCCCATGAGCGACACACCCAACACCAAAAATCATTTGGTTGACACACGACGCTAGTACAAGTGACCACTTCTGGTTCTCGCCTCAGTTAGAGGTGGAACCACCTTCTTCTTTTCATCCACATCAGCATGAACTCCAGCAACCTAGCACGGTGCCATTATAGTTATTGGTGTAACAACAAGGACCTCTTCATTTACACCCATGAACTTGGTCAAGGCTGCCAGGTAACATAGGTAATTCGAGTCAGTCTCAGACCCATCACCATCAAAACTTGAAGAAAGAACAACGGGGGAATTACAATGCCCCGACCTCCTGCCCATGCCTTGGGCACTTGCCACAAGAACGTTCGTAGGACACTATTCCTTTATTTTATACATACTCCCTACACCTATCCTTGCACTTTGGCGTGGCTCAGACTTACCCATTGAAGAAATGTAACTTAGAGACTACAAACAAATCCACTACCTACCAACTCAAAAATTGCGATGATAATATAAAGCAATTCGGCCGTTACTTATAGAATAATCAGGTGTAGGGAGTATTAATTTCCCAAATGTTCACACGGATATGCAAATGCTTAGTGGCTGATATTTCCACTACAAATTTATTTCAGGCGTACAATGCATCATTGTTTTTATTAGGAGGTTACCACTCGCACGCAAGGAGATCAGGAGAAAATCCTTTGAAAAAACTCGCACTATTAATAAAATAAGTTTCAGAGTGTAAAAGATCGTCACACAAATGATCAGTAACTTCTTTGAAATTGCACCGTTGATGTACAACGGACCTGGCAAGTTAGATGACTTAGATTGAGTCAACGAGCATTGAAAATACACATCATCGCCTGGGAGAGAACATAGCCAATCATAACCCATGAAAATAGGAGGTCACGATCGAACAATAGGCCCCACCTAGCCCTATTGCTTCAAGAGCTAGGCCACGTGTTACTTTCTCATAGACCTCACAGTACTTTAGAAACATTTACTTTGCTCGTGTGAGGCCTGCGAGGGATGGTCATTATTAATCCTCATCATTAAAATTCTACTGGTGAAATGACATCCATCTGTCACTGCTAGCGCCTCAGTAAAATACTCCACCCTTCCATAAATGACATATGGCGGCATCTCGGAGACCTCGCACCACTTTAGTGACATCAATAGACATACTTGCGAGGTTTACGAGGAATGATCCAGCTCAAAACTCGTGATTGGACGGTTAGCTAAACTACATATAGGACACGTAGCATATTTAGGTGGGACCAACCAGTACAACCTTCGGTGGTATAAATGTTTAAGCTTAGGTGGCAAAAAGAAACTGATAGGCTAGGTGAAAGGGGTTGGTAAGAGCACAGAGGAAAGGCTCAACCGGATCACTTAAGTAATCGGTTACCCTTAGTAGCAAGTCATCATTGAAATATAACATGATGGTTCCAAAATTTGATAATTTATATCACCATGGGTAACTCAAAACCTTAAAACCCTAGCTTCCCCCCTTCGAAATTTAAAATTTCGATCAATACGAACTTCAAAATTCAAAATCATGCAAGAACAACAAAATGAAAAGAATATTGAAGAAGTCACAAAGTTATTGGAAGATGATTGGGTTTCCTTATATTTCACACCATCATTCATGGGATAATACAAGATCACAACAAAAGAACTTGAAAAGGGAAAAGAATTGATGGTAATGTCAACAAAAAAATTGGAAGAACCCTCACAAGCATATACTTCATTTAATAGAGAAGAAGACACAACTTATACAATTTTTTTTGATGAAGTTGATTATGAGAAACCACTAAATCTAAAAGAAATGGAAATAATTTGTAGAAGAGGTTATGAGCTCTTGAAAAAACTTGGTTATAGTGGAGAAGGATTTGGTAGAAAAGAATAAGAAATCCACGTTCCTATAGAGCCTTATACACAAGAAACAAAGAATTATCTTGGATATTTTCCTTCTAAGATAAGAAAAGCAACAAAAAAGTTATCAGTCAACATCAAAACCATCATGTGTAACTCTTCTAAGGTAACCATCACTTTAAAGGATCCCAAATTGATTGCTACAAGTGATGAGTATTGGAATACTTTGAATATGATGAAGCCTTGAAATAAATGTTAGGATTTTATGAAAAGTCATGAACCTCTCATAACAAACAAGGAGTAACTTGTGCTATGGTTATTACTAAGAATGTGGATGAAGACAAGGAAATTAATGACATTGAACAAGACAAAGAAGAACATATTCCTAAAATTCTAAGGAAAAATGCACTTCCTATGGGAGATACAATCAACATACCAATGGACACATCTAATGAAGAAAGAGTGATTCAAATAGGAAAGTGCCTTGATGAGGATGAACAAGAAGATCATGCACCATTATTATATAAATTTCATAAACTCTTTGCTTGGGATTATTGAGACATGTCAAGTATTGATGTTAAGATAGTGACACATAACATAGTCCTTGCAGAAGATGTTAAACCAGTGAGATAAAAGATACATAAGATAGTTGCAAAACTTGATAATCATATTAGGATGTCTACATATTTTAGAGACTTGAATAAAGAATATTTAAAAGTTAACTTTCCCCTTCCTAATATTGACATGATAGTAGATTCAACTATGAGCCATGCTTTGTTGTCATTCATGGATGGATTCTCAAGATATATTTAAATCTTTATCAACCCTCAAGATCAATGCAAGACAACATTTACTACAGCTTGGGGACCAATTTGTTGGGTGGTTATGCCTTTTGGATTAAAGAACATGGCTGCAACACATCAAAGAGATATGAAATTGATATTTCATGATTACATACATAAGATTTTGGAAGATTATGTTGATGATATTCTATCCAAATATTTAAATCAACAAGATAATGTGAATATCCTTCAAAAAATATTTGAAAGAACGCATAAGTATAACATCAAATTGAATCTGAAAATGTGTGTATTTGGTGTGGATAGTGGAATTTTTTTAGGTTTTATAGTATCTCACAAAGGCATTAAGGTGGAAATGAAGAAAATTGATGCTATCAGTAGTATTCCACCCTCAAAAAATATTTCTCAATTACGTATGTTACGAGGAAGGAGTCAGGTTATTCACCATTTTATAGCATCCTTGGTGGATAGGACCCTCCCCTTTACACAAATTCTTAAGAAATACACACAATTTGATTGGAATGAGGATTGTAAGCAAGAATTTCAAAATCTAAAGAAATAATTAGCTTCTCCTCCTATTTTACAACCCGCTATTCAAGAAAGGCCATTTATCCTTTATACAACAACATCAACCCATTCTCTAGCAGCATTGTTGGCTCAACAAGATGATAATCGTAAATAATATCTTGTTTACTCAATTAGCCAAACTCTGATTGACTACGAGACACAATATACAATGATAGAAAAAAAATGTTTGGCTCTTGTATTTGCTACGAGTAAATTGAAACATTACTTATTAAATGAAAAAATTCATGTGATGACAAAGTTTGATCCTTTATAAAATGGAAATAGAGCCTGGGAAGGAGAAGGGATTCAAGTGGAGTAGTTCCAAAGAAGATTCTACTAGTAGGAGCATCAATGAGATTTAGTTTATTTGGATAGGTTCACTCTCTATTTTCCATGCATCACCTATACATATTAGATGTGTCTTTTTCTATAATAGGAAGAATGGTATCCTTCTTGTGTCTTCATTTTGGTTAAGCAATTTATATATCAATTTTTTTAATTAGTTCAAAACCTATTCTATTCATTATTCTACATTATCACCTACCATGAAATGACTCTTTCATTTAAGGATTCTATTGTTTATTTGTGTGTTTAATTTCCTTAAGGGTTTTCTAAAAGATAATTGGCATGCTATACCTCAATTTGTACACTAATCTAGGCATTGATGTTTGTGAGTATAGGAGGGGAGTGAAGTCGATAAAGTGGGTTTGAAAATTTTGGTGGGGGGAAGGGTAGTGATCAAGCTAAATGGATCTCTCAATGTCCTTTAGAGGATTAACATAAAAGAGGCATGAAATGCAAATAATTATTCTAATCCAAGGCCATGGAAAAAGGAAATAGAGCCTAGGAATGAGAAAGGATTCAAGTGGAGTCTACTAGAAGGAGTATCAATGAGATTTAGCTAGGCAATGAAGGGAGGGAGAAATTTTATCTGAGTATTGAACCATAAATAAAATGGGTGGTTAGAAGTGTGCCCACCTATTCTCTTTAGGTCATTTGATTATGTACTAGGATCCCAAATTAGATTGACTATCAACCCAAAGGGTGAGGCAATTCTCAAAACGGAAGGACCTAATAAGGGGTCTTTTAGGATTTGAGGGGTTCACCACCAAGCAAAAGCTTGGAAAGTACAAGTAAGCATTCAACTCACAAAACCTAATAATGCAAGAAAATGAAGGATGCAAATGATGAAATTATGCAATAGGAAGTTGGGATATGTGTACTTGGGAAGTTTGGAAATGTAAAACGGATTTTGGAAATGCAAAGAAGTTGTCAATTTTTTTTATGGAGGACTAAGATGCCCTTACTATTGTCTTGGTCTCATTACTATTTTTTGGGGAAAATGTGGAATCTTCAAATGCTAGAACCAGATCTAAAAGAATCTCTACAAAATACCTTCAGGAGGACTAAGTCACCCTAGATGGTGACTTAGTCTCATTGAGAATTTTTGAAATCTTTGAATGTGGTCTTGAGCCTCAAGGTCTACACTTCCTTCTTCTCGGATCTGAGGTCCTGAATCTTCTAGATCTAGCCTATAGGCGAGTTTCCATGAAGATGACAAATTTGCAATGCAACTTTTCAGCTTGGAATTTCAAATGATCTTCAAGTCTTCAACCTAAATCTACAATCACAAACACACAAGAGAGGAAAAACTTTTTGATTGTTAGTGAATGGGGGTTTTCCTTGGTCAAACCCCTTGATGGTAATTAAACCTTGAAATAGAATGAAATGGATGGAAATGATGAATGAACAAAGTGATATGTTGCAACTCACCAATCCCTTGTAATAAGGTGCTGCAAATATGCTTGAAATGGCTGCAATGGATGTGGTTCTTGACTCTTACTTAAATAATGTTGATCTTTGAAACACTTGCTTGAATCATAAACCCTACATCACAAATGTTAGTACAATAACAAACATTATGCCACAATATCCTTGATATGATGCTTGAATCTTGATGATGGCTCCAAATTCTTGAAAAATTGCTCTTGATCTCATAAAATTTCCTTGGGGATGAATACTTGAATGCATGGGGTGAAAATGAGTGAATGAACCTTGTATTTATAATTATCCATGCTTAATATCTTGAAATTACATTGTGGATATTTAATATACCCCCATGATCCCTTTGGGTTGTTTTTTATGTCTTGCCCGACTGCCGACCGCTCTCGATGAATTTTGGAAGCCTCCTGATAGTCTTTCAGTGCCCTCGACTCACTATCACCATGTGTCACCAAAGTTTTATCAAAGGGGAGGTTCTCTTCCCTTCTCTTTCGAGCCCCGTTCTGCCCCCACGTGTCAAGAGATCAGGTGAGTATGGAATACTTTCATATAACTCTCCTTCGGGCCTTAATTACTTTCCACGTAGCCTTCAACCATGCAAAATTTTAGCAGGACCCTCAAGCGGTGCGGATAACAAGTATGTTGCCACATGTCTTCTCATTGCAAGTTCTCATGAAAGGATAGGGAGGATGGACTATGGGTTGCGAAATGCCACCATGTGTTCCTTCGGCACAACTACATAAAAGGAAGGATTTATACGAATGTCGGGTTGCGATGATGTGCCACAAGTTCTAAGGAATTTCCCTAAGGGGTGACACCTTTTTACACGGGGTAGGCCGAGACCATTTCCATCATTTATAGGGAGTGCATCTGGCTAGCGAATGACTGAGTTGATGCTCAAGAATCTTTTTGTTACAACAGTCATGATGAATCATTGTTGTAAGAATCATGATTCATGATGAGAAATATTTTTACAATCCTTCAAGTGGTGGATGCCATTGGCTATATATAGTGCTTCTTCTCTTAGGGAAAGAGTTAGTTTTTACACAGTTCTTGGCTATAAGTGAATAGTCATTTTTTTGTTAGTTTGAAACATATACAAAAGAATTAGAGAGACACTAGGCCTTTGTTTTGTTAGATAATTGTAAAGACTTATAGACCATGCCCTTGTAATTTGGCCTTTTGTTTCTTAACTATTGATAACATTATACTGTGTTGTTTCTGAAAATTTTGTTTGCAACTTCAATGATTTGAATAGAATGATGATTTAGAACCATGTCTTCGACTCTTTCTGTTTAGTAAAGCTTTGTGCAAATTATCTATGTCATGAAATGAATTATCTGGTCTTTCTATTTCACAAGTTGTTATTTCAAACATAGAAAATTGTTGAACGAGCCCTGCGATCACATCTACAAGATAGATCTATCATGCCTTACATCTAAACCTTGGTGCATCACCCTAGTTAGATCCTTTAATTTTATATTTGCTTCCTTTTCTCATTCAAAAACCCAATTATAGAAGAGCCGACTTATTTAAAATCCAGAGGTTACTCAGTTTAGCACAATAGGTCCCCCCTTTAATTGATTTTCTAACAAAGGGTTGCTACCTTGTCAATTTTTGGCATCAATAGTTTTTTCTTTTTCCTGGCACACTTAGTGGGACTGCGAAATGTGCTTAAGCCTTAAGCAAGTATATGAGCCATCGACCTGTCACAAGATCCCAAATAGTAAACAACCTTGGTTTGTTGGTATGTCTATTAGGGTCAGTTCCAACTAGAACCTATCACATAAACATCCCAAACCCTCCACCAACCATGTTTCCTATCGCCAATTGAAATTATGTGGCATGGGACATTGGAAGTCCTCTTAGAACACCTGTAGCGCCTATTGTTTGGGCCCCCATCTCAGTCTCTTCTCTCAAATCTATTCCTAAGTTCATTGAAGATGGCTCAAGAACACCATTTGAACATCTACAAGATGTGGCAGACATGTGCTTGGTACACAGAGTTACAAACCAGAACATGGCATTGAGGTTACTCATAGCTTCTTTTAGAGGAAAAGAATAATAATGGTATCACACATTTTTGACTAACTCTATCGACACTTGGGATCAACTTGGGGATGCTTTTTATGAAATATTCTTGAATGATGGAGATAGGTCTACCCAGTATCACCATCTAGAGATCATCAAGCGAGCTTCATATGAAGCTTTGGCCGACTTTAATGCTTGGTTCCATAGAACTTGGAAAAGAATTCAGGATACAATCTACCCGCCACCCGATCTAGCATTCATCTTTTACCTAAAGTCAATCAACGCCGATATCTCAATGATGATCCTATCACTCGGAAAAACCACTCTACTAGATATATATAACATTGCAATTAAAGAATAAAAAAATTTAATTGACAACAAAAAGTTGTCGCCTAGGCCCATCATGCCTATAGTCCCTGAAATGCCTGCTTCCATGCAAGCAACACCACTGACTGCACCAGATGCTCCTCAATCTATGTACACATACATAAGTGCACCACATAACATCACACTTGGTCCCTCCAAGGATGAGATGAGTGACATAAAGGAAATGTTGTAGGCTATGGCCAACGAGATAACTATCATCAAACACAACCTGGTTGCTCCTTCAAAGCTGACCTATCAAAATTATCAGGGTGGAAGGCCCTCTAACAAACAAAACTAGTTCCAAGGAGGTGCTCGCCCAAATCCTCAAGTGCAAACAACAAATCAAATAGTACCAATACCTACTATGTTATAGAATACCAGCCTAAAATCTAACAAAGAGCCGACTATAGGACAAAACAATTTGATTGATGATGGTAACCCCTGGTGTTTTCCTTGCGATGATTCGCATATGCCCAAAAACTACCCATGCGGAAATCTACAACAAAAATTGGCGGAGAAGCGCAGTCAAGGCTCAATGTCAAATGATGGGGATTATGAATATACCTCTCTATAAATGGAAAATGCAATACTTACCGCTCAAATGCAAGGGATGTCTCTAGAATAAGAGACTGATATAGACCCCGACCACACCCTCTTCTCATGGATTGAAGGAGAGGAAGCGGTGTTCACATTTGAAGCATCCACTTCTGAAACCTCGCAAGTGTAGTATGATTACAACACTCACACCAAAGGGAAATTCATGGGTGAAACAGTCATCCCATAATTAGTTAATTTGTAGCCTAAACGTACTCCCGACCACCAGACTAGTTCCCTAACAATGGTACAACAAAGCTCTTTGCAAAGGAAGACCATAACGAAAAGGACCAAGGAGAAAAGGCATCAAAGTTTTCCATTGTTGGATGTGGTGGAGTAGTTGAAAAAATCACCCTCTAACATTTCCCTATGGGAAATATTAGCCATGCCCGAATAAAAGACACTACTACAAAGGGCTCTCCAAGAAGATCCAATCATAGAACCAAATGAGAAATCACTTTAGGAGGAAACTGCTGAGCAGTCACTGTCGGCCAAAGTTCTTACGAATACTATAGAAGAGGCCTCCACTAAGGATCAAGAAGAAGAATCAACATTCAAAGTCAACGAGGGAAAACCAAAACCGAGACCGTTTTTCTTAACCCTCATTATGGGTAATAAATTACTGCATAATTCCATGATTGACTCTGGTGCTAGCACTACAATCATGACCAAGCTAATATTTGAAGCCCTGGGATTGAGTTAAAAACCTTTGAGAAAGGGAGTCATGCAACTAGATGGGAATATGGTTAATACTATAGGGCTCATTAAGGACCTCCCATTAACCCTGTTTGTCTACCCGAATATCACAGTCAAGTAGGATATGATGATCATTGATATTCATCCAATATTTGGTCTATGCTTGTCTAGGGAATTCACTTATAAGCTAGGTGGATACCTTTCTTTAGATTGGTCACACCTAATTATAAGGACCAAACATGGATCCAAAATGAAGTTGGTGTTTGAACCTTTGCATTTCGAACATGTTGCGGATGAAGCTAAGATAGTCTTCAAGTCTACTCACACCTCCATTACCAAGGAGTAAATGTACTACAATGAACTTCTAGAAGATGAAAAAATCACCGAGGATCTGACCCAGCAAGAAGAGGTTCTCCTAAGCGAGTTCATTGATAAAGACCCTTTCAAAAATTATCATGCCACTAGATTGGGAACTTATGTCATTTATGATGAAGATCAAGCCATTTCAAAGGTGACACAAGAAATCAAAGGCTTTTCGGATACCAGACCGTGGTAGCTACATTTTGATGGTGCAAAGTGCAAGATCGGTGCAGAAGCTAAAGTATACTTGAATTCCCAATGCGGCGAGGAGACAATCATGTCCTTCCAACCCCAATTTTCCTATTCCAGCAACAAGGCTGAATGTGAAGGCCTTGTATTAGGTTTGGGCCCAATAGAGTAGATGGACATCAAAAAAATGAATCAGCTCAGGATTCCTGAGCTAATCATCAATCAAGTTCAGAATATCAACACTGAAAATGATGTTTGTATGAGATCCTCCAAAGAAAAGGTCTGGGACCTAATTGAGAGCTTTGGAAATTTCAATATTCAAGCTGTTCCTCAAGAACAAAATTATGGTATGAAAATCTTGGCCAAAATTGAATCCCAATCCAAACTAGCACTTGACCCAATATACAACCAATGCTCCTTGCAAATGAAACTCCAACTCACAAATCTAGGTGGCGAGTAGAGTTGGTTAGTATTTGACAACAATGAACACATCACATTGATCTATTCATAGTTAGGAGAAGTTACCAACCAATTCCAAGAAAGGATCGCCAAAAGAAATGAAATACGAGATGTATAGCAAGAACTCCATAAGTTTCCAAAAAAATTGGTCACTCCCAAAAGTTCCCTTTTTAGTGATACTAGAAATAATAAGAGAAAGCTTGTAGCAAATGAATGCAACTATACGGATTCTCAAAATAGAGATTCAAATAGTCTTAAAATCAGAAGGAGCATCCTACATCAAAGCGAAGAAGGGTACATACATTTCTTAAAGGAAAATGAGTAGGTATTGACTTGGTAATATGATAAACTCAGGGGATATGATCCCAACATCATCCTGTTTATGATAGAACTAGAAAAAGAAACTGAATTGGCATGCCAAACACAAAGGTTGGTGAGTCTTAGAATTGAAGCATCGATAAACTTGCAAAGGTCAAAAAAGATAGTCTTGAAGTGAATTACCTTCTCAATCGAGCCTAGCATTTGAATTTTTCATCTCATCCTAGTCTGAAAGGAGAACGAAGATATTTGCCTATGTATCAATTTCAAGGACCTAAACCAAACACCAGCAAGAAATCATCACCCACCACCCTCTATGGAATCAATCTTACATGATGTAGTAGGTGCAAGTGTTTTTTCTCTATTTGATGGTTGTTTAGACCAAAGGCTAGACGATGAAAGTCTGGTGATAAAATTCAAACAACAAAAAGCAAAAAACAATTGACACGAGAAATCAAGCAGCTTTAAGATGAGTCTATTTGTAATGATTCATGTCATACAAGGCTTTCAAATCAGAGAGCATAGAAATAAAAGTTCTAAGGGTTCCCATCAGGGGAATTCACCTTAAAATTCTATATAGCTCAATTTACGATTGTATCATGTAAATATGTAATTACTATGATTATTTTTCCTCTTTGTTCTTTTTTTTCGGTCGGTCTTCCTAATCCATGATATAGAAAGGACGCACATTGTGATATAGAAGATAACAAAAATACCGAAAGAGATAAAAAATATGCAGCAAGGCAGAGATGTTAAATATAAGCTACGTCTTCATTATATTTATATACTTAGTAAAATACAATAGAAAAATGGTTCAGAGGCCAAGCTTTCAGAGGAGTATATACTTATATATTTACGCTATAAAGCCTTTTTCTAGGCTATATATAAAAAGACTACCAAAGTCTCGGTCTTAAAGCAGAAAAGAGAGAATTTTTAGTCTTGGGTAGAAGAAGAAACAATGACATTATTCAACACCACCTCATCCTCAGCTACACCAACAACATCATCTACAGAAGTGACGACAGGTGGGAACACCAGGTTCCTAAAGGTAGTATACCAATCAATATGATAAAATGGCACCACATTGTATATCCAGAATAGAAATTGACAAGCATAGGTAACCTTTTGGCGATAGACTTCATGTGTATGAAGATGAAAGTCACTCAGGAACAACAACTATGAGATGATTGTGTTCTCTTCGATAAACCCATGCAGGTCGCTCGTAGTCAGAATCCCTCCGCCAAATGCAACATTTTCCACCACCTCTCCTAGGTCGTTCAGGTACCTCTTCGAGAATATTTTTTTCACCAAATGGATGATAAGTGGCTTAGGGACTTGAATGTCAAACAATGATGCCAAAAAATGAGAGCACACATCAGTATTCATTCTATACTTATCCTCATATTCGAGGCAGTCTCAACCCAGGACCCATTTCATAGCTACGATGGCCAAAGAATTTGTATTCTTCGTTATCCTCTTCAAATACCTAGTCAAAATTTTACCCAAGAAGGCCATTTGTAGTTTATGAGAGGTCAACCTAATTAGGGTATCCATGGCATCAGATACTATACAACTCTCAGGTAGTGACCCTATGCAAAGAGCCTAAACCCGAACTCTACACAATACTAAGAAGATTGCAATTACCAAAGGCTAAACCAATCACCTAATGTTGATTTCGCTAAAAATTGCTAAGTACGGTTTTTCTACTGACTAGACAGCTATTTATAGAAGTGGTAGGGATAAGTGTGGTAGTTCATATACCATAAGAATGAGGTTCACTAGGTATCACCTTGAACACTACACCAAGGCTTGTTCGAAACTCTCACCAAGTTGTGTCTGTAGGTATGATTTACTGTGTACAAAATTAAGGCAAGCTACTAGCAACATTCAGTGGTAGCCTTTTCATCCGAACAATGAGGTGTTGTCCTGCTAGGTGTTCCTCAAACCCCGAGAAAAGATGAAAATCTATTTGAAGATTATTGCATAATTTCGCATAATCATTATGTTCGGGGTATTAATTACCATGGCACAAAACGCCTAGCCTGATTTCAAATTGTTGGCTCAATTTCCAAGGAAAATTGTGCTATGGGTTGTAGGTACCTGGGGTCATTATGAATACTTGTCATTTCAAAATGACAAGTAGTCTGCTTCACACAAACTAAAAGGCTAGTAGTACATGCTGAATTTAATGCAAGAAAATAAATCATCATCTACCACTTGAAGAAGGATAGAAAAGCTAAGTATTGCATGTGTTTGTTTTACAGAAAATAAGGTTTTTTGAATAGAATAACCATACAGAGAATTATCAAAGTGTAGAGACGCTAAGAGACGTGTAGCAATTTTTTAGAAATTCAAAAGAAAAATGGCACCCATTGTCCCTGAAGTAGCCCAAAACCCACAAATGAATGAGCTTGGTGAAGCATCTAAAATCTTTGCCAAAGCGATACTCACCGCACCTATGGTCAATATTTTTGAGGAGAAAAAATCCTATGCTATGCCTGGAATCCCAAATAGGTCAGAGTGGTTTCGCATGTGGTCAGTCAATAAGGGCCCACTTAGAGATGCTAATTTGGTAAAGGAGGAGTGGGAAAACATCTATGATCCCATCCTCAAGATTAGCCCTAAGGGCCTAAGGGAAGCTTCTTTCACCAGGATGAAGAACTCCTTCAAAAAATAACTACCATTCAAGGAATGGCATTGAAAACTTCCCTGATACATGATCCCTTATGTGCACCACTACCCAAAAATAATTCAAGAAAGTATTTGGTGCTTCAATTCGGCGACTGACGCCAGTGAAGGAAGGAAATTAAGAGTCATTTTAACTGTGGAGGCTCTTAGGCACATGTTGTGTGTTCCCAAGGTAGGCACTAGAGAATGGCCGATGGAGCACTTCAACTAGAAAAAGGGTTCCAAATTTTGGAGAGGTAGGAGAAATGCCCTCGAATTTTATAATGTAGAGACCAGAAGGCCCCAAAATTGCCAACAACCATTAAGAAATCCGAACCGACATGTTTACTTCACCAATGTGGATATGCATGAAGCTTTCAAAATGATGACTTTTGTGTTCAACTTGGACAACGATATGATCATGTTTGAAGCTCAGTTGGGCCTGGGTTTCCAACTCAAGAAGCAGAAGGAGCCTTTTTGGTATTATTTCACGGACATGATTATCAAAGATATGAAGAAGCAAATTGGCGAGTTTGAGATAGTGGGAAAGTTTAGGTATCATTCTCTTCTTGCCTATATGTTTCTACATCAAAATCCTGATTTATTCAAGGAAAAAATGGATTTATCAATATTCGATGAGAAAAGACATCGAAAGCTGGTTTCAGTGTGGACTCCCATCCTCTATTCAACCTACAATTATTATGCCTTTTCGGAGAAGTTCCTGATTCCAATTTTTCACAATCTAGGCTAGGATAATGACTACTATCGCCTGTTGGGTGATCTAACTAGCTAGATGTGGTCCCTATTCACAAAGTGTGACTTGTTCCTCGATGAATAATTCACATGTGTTTGAGTGCATGGATTTTTCAAAGAGCTGATCTGACTCTCCGCATCCATCACTAATCGGGTATTAGCCCTCGAGGTCTTTCAAAAACTAGCTATTATGGACTGGAACTTTTTCTCTAACCTGAAGAAGAAGAAGCGGGGATTTTTTGAATGCCCCATGGACTACAAAATAGTGATCATGGTAAAGAAAAGGTCAGTAGAGCTGCTTGAGGCTAAGATGGAACACCTCAGGAAGGTTTTCATTTGCGATAAATGGGACTACAACCCCGAGGATGATTTGGGTGACACTTTTATTAAGGTAAAGCATAGCCCTCATCCATACTAGGAAGTGCGAAAAAATCCGCTAGAAGATGATAGAAGAATCTGGGTGGACTTGGCGCAGATGCCGATAGATAATCAGAGGCCATCATTGCTCAGTTTCTATCTGGTCAAGGGGAAGGTAAATGAAAATAGTTACATAAGTACTACCCTTTGAGATAGCTTGGTTAGGCAACAAGGATGGAAGCTAGAAAAGATTAATGATTTCTAGATCTACTACCAGGAGATCAATAACACCATCGACCCTTTCTAGTGTTCATCAATTTTTGAGACCGATGATGAATTTGATACCCTCTAGAACCAGGAACATCTAGATTCCAATGCAAGTGATGCAGAGGAGCTCAACCTTGAGGATTCCCCACCACGCTCTGAAAAAGGAAAGAAAAAATACAAAATGGAAACGTAGCCTATAAGTGTTGTTAGGAGTGTGCAAATGAATACCTCATGATCAGGGTCCTCACAATCTCAACCCATGACCATGAGAAATCCTAAAGCAATGTAGCAATCGATGGAGGTGGTGGATTTGGAGAACCCTCCGTTGAGCAAAAGATAGTGCTTTTATACTACCTCAGGAGGTGGTTTGCAAGAGGTTGTAGTTGGACAAGCAGCATAGATGGAATCGACCGCTCAGATATCTTTCTCTCCCTCTCTTCTCAGCTCATAGTCTCTTGTTTCTTCCATAGTCCCTATGGTACCCATTGCACCAAGTATGATCCCATCTTTGTCTATCCCCTCTACAATGGCTATGAAAGGTTTCTAACAATATTCTCATATCAGACAGATGGTTTTCACTTCCCCTCAAGCTGCCCCATCATTGGTCAAAGCCCCTTCAGCCACCCCATCTACCTTCTCATCCACATCCATGTCTTTTTCCCCATTGGTGTTCGAGGCCGCTGTCTCTATTACATCATCTGAGTCAATTCTGACTCAACCTTCACAACCATTGGAGCCCGGTGCATCTCCATTTCCACCACCATTCCCCATGAGCCCCTCCATGCCTTCATCACCTAGGATTTGTAGCATTACTCCCTTCTCTCCTCTCACAATTTCCCTTTCGAAGAAGAAAAAATACTGAGGTCACCTACCTCTCTTTCCCTTTCGTTGTCCATCCCAGTGCACCCTTTGTAAGTGAATGCATCAGGTCACCAGCTCGATTCTTGTCTCAAAGTGATACAACGAAGCAAGCTTGAGCTCTCTGATTGTAGAAGCAAAAGGAAAAGGAGGCCAAGAGGCCAGCGAAGCCCAAAGTCCAAAAAATTTAGAACAAAGCTCAACAATCATTGCATTTCGCAACTCTGTATCCAAATGTTTCCAAACCATAGGGAGAAATGTAACTCGATGACTAGGACATCCATGCCATCGGACTGGACTTATGTGTTGCCCGACCCCAGGATAAAGTCGAGCTAATGGAGGAGACACAATAGGTGATGATTACTGAATTTTTTAAGTTAGGTCACAAATTGAAGAAGGTAGATGACAAGCTCAAGGCCATCAAGGCAAGGCTAGAAGTCATATTGGCTAAAGAAAAATCACAGGAAGTTGAAAGGGTGCGCCTTGCACAAAATGTGCAGGAAAAACAAGCTAGTTTGCAAAGGGAGCTTGAGAAATTCCAATCCCAAAAATCTGATCGGATAGCCGAGCTGCATCAAAGGAACTAGGAATTATCTGATAGGTTGGCCCAATCGGAGGAGGAGGTTCAACAAAATATCAAAGAATTACAGCAGCTACGCACTCATATGGAGAAAACGATACATGAGAAGGAGGCAAACCAAGCGAGCGCACAGGCTCAATTCCAAGAAGATCTTCGAAAGTTCAGGCTTTCCTTGGAGGAAGAGTCTACAACCCGAAACCAGGTTGAGAAAAGGTGGTTGGGCACTCAAAAGGACTTGTAGGATAAGTTCACCTCTGTCAAAGAAAAATTTATAGGGCTAACATTGGAGATCAGGACAAAGGATGTAGAGATTAATCTCTTGAAGAAGATCATTCGAACTCCCGCTTCATAGACAAACCTCTACTTAGTGGCCCAACAAATATATGCTTCCTACTAGGAGAGAGTCAAGGCTTTGTGCCTGACTCTCCAGACCACACTCTGATTCATGGCGGAGGCAAAAAATTTATGTAGAGAGGTTTGTGGTATGATGGAACAATTCCCATAATTCATAGGGGAAAAGGTTCCCGAAGCGGAAAGGTTGCTAGTTAAGCTATACACAGTGCCAAGCGAGGACCTAGAATGAGCAGGGATAGAGAATCGAAGGGCAGCTGTTGGGGTCGCAAAGGATTTTATCTGATTCTAAGAGGCCACCCTTCATGCTCAACGATGCTTGGTTATATTAGGGAAAATAATGGACAACTTTTGGGCAAGGATTTCCCAACTAACTTAGATGGGCCTACCCTCTATGTTTCTCCCTGATGAATTAGTGGCTGCCATGGAGCAGATTGTGGCCGAATTAAGGAGAGGAAGTAGGAATTATAAGCTTTTTAGAGTTTAAACTAGCCTCCCACCACCAAGGACATTGAGGGTGTAACTCATCAGATCATGCAACTGCTTTTTCAGCTCAAGGATAGGTCCAAAATATCTACGGTGTTGCCCTTTAAGGAGGTAATCGACGTGCATGAGGTGCATGAGATATTGCATGCCATATCAATGCCTTCCAAGTCCAACTGGCTATGCTTGTAGGTCACCCTCTCTAAGCTATGACTCCAATGCCCAACCGATAAAGCTCTGGTTAGAAAACCAAAAAAAATGGATTCACCATTCCGCAAGTGAAACGCCCCTGGTAGTCACCAAAATTTGTGGATATTTAATATACCCCCATGCTCCCTTCGGGTTGTTTTTGATGTGTTTCCTAACTTTCAGCCACTCTAGATGATTTTTGGAAGCCTCCTGATAGTCTTTCAGTACCCTCGACTCATTGCCGCCACATGCCACCAAAGCCCTTATCGAAGGGGAGCTTCCCTTCCCTTCTGTTCTGATCCCCGTTCTACCCCCACGTGTCAAAAGATCAGATGAGTTTGATGTACTTTCATATAACTCTCCTTTGGGCCCCGACTACCTACCACATAGCCTTCAACCATTCAAAATTTTGGTGGGCACTCAAGCGGTGCCGATAAATAGGATATTGCCACATGTCTTCTCATCGCAAGCTCTCATCAAAGGATGGGGAGGACAAACTATGGGTTGTGAAATTCTACCACATGTTCCTTTTGTTGGCATTTTTTACTGCAACCCAAACATATTTCCTGAAAACTTATATGAACTTGCCACATCCAATAATAAAAGTCTAGGAAACGTATGACCAACTTGATGAGAAAAGTGATAAGGCTAATTCTCCCTCAATTCGGACTCTGTAAAATCTGTGAGGGTATTCCCTAAAATTTTCTCTTACCCTACAACATTAAACAATTCATTTTCACTTGGATAAGCTACAGATAGATTCCCCATAATGCTAAAAGGATGAAATCCTTCAAGAAATTGGCTATTCCTTGAAAAGGCTCGGGTCCAGTTAACAGAGAATCTCAAATACAACTAGAGTAAACTAATAGGAAATGATTGAATAAAATATCCTGAGGCCATAACACAAAACATGATCAGAATTCTAGTGCCATATCCCAACGCACGGAGTCAAAAGAGAAAACTGAACTATAGGGAAAATTCCATCCTAAACACTTATGATCTATATAAATCGCATTACAATCCATAGATCTATACCTGATTTTATTACTTCTTTATGAATCCTATTTGTTATATTGCATGGACTTACTGGTTAACTGAAGCATTTAACTGATCCTTTAAACTAGAGCTATAGTTAAACATAATTCATAGTAAAGAACAAATGAAGATCAATGAAAATCATCTTGGATCAATATTTCATTTATAATCCATGCAAAATATCACAATAGGAGAGAAAATAAACTCCAAATATTCATGAGCTTGATACAAACATGCTTAAGAACCCCATGATTAACTAAATTCTCAAATTTGACTCAAAACTTTAAAACCTGGACTTACAATTCATACTCTCTGTATCAGTAGACTCTTATTTCTCATATTTCAGATATTTCAACAGACATCTCTCTCAGGCCAAAATTCCCTTTTATAAAAAAAGGGAGCCAACAAGATTTAGGCCGAAGAGTACACATGTCCATTTGTAATTGGACTGCTAATTCCTAATTCAATTACAATTCTATTATGCGAGTGGAAAGCATAAGACAAGAATCATCATTAGTTGATATGGAGGAAAGAAACCGTAACACCAAAGGCTGCTCACTTTACACCAAAGGCATGCTTAACCATTATAGTACTTATTCCACCTTAGCACCCTGTACTTGAAGTTGAAAGGAGAATGCATTTTTCAAATATAACTTCTAAAGCCAGACCCATATTATACATGACCAAGTTGCAATTCTCAACTATAACATTCATAATTCAAGTTCATCAGTGAACACCTTTTTCCATAATTCAAAATCCTCCTCGGAGGGCCACTTGAAAGCCACAACCTGATCAACCTTGTTTCGATAGGATGCATACTTCACCATTATCGATGTGGCCTTTTTATCAAAGTTTTCTAAGAAACTAATGAGAAAATACAACTTATCCAATGTATTTTCTAGCATGTGGATGTTAGCATTGTTGCATATCTCATGTGTTTGAGCCATCATTATATTGTTCATCTGATCCTTCCAAACCTGCAGGGGCTTGACTTCATCCTGACTATGCAAAATATGGGGCAATGGGGTCAAATCCTTTCCATCATATACATCCTTTAACAACTTAATCTTGGACTCCATAGGGGCAGAAAATCCCTGAAACTTCTGCTCAACAATTCCCTTGACAAATTGATATGTTTCTATAATTGTAGTATATTTATCCCCGTGCTATTTTGCCCCTATTGCCATGAATTTAAACTTCTCCATTCTAGGGCTCCATTTGTTCAGCAATGGGATGGCCAATTCTCTATTCGTTGGAAAAAAATTCAGTGCTTGCAACATTAGGACATAATTTGCATGAACACTGTTTAGCTTACCCTGGACCCTTTTGTTTAAATGTTTCAAAATAGTATCCACTATCACTAAATTGATTCTCCCTGCTGCATCCAGGATTTTTCATACCATCTCCTTATACTCCTCAACCTGATGAATCAATTTCTTTCTAGAGAGTCCCCCTCCCGAGCTACCAGTCCTCTCGATTGCAATAGACACTTGTCCCATATTATATGGAACAATAGCAAAAGACTGTGCTTGTGCAGAAGCTTGAGACTGCTCTACTGGTGGGTCGCAAATAGTGTGGCTAGAACTGGCTTGCCGTTGAGACCTTATGGTATCCATTTGTTGCTTCAATAAAGCCAATTCAGTTTCTAACTTTGCTACCTTTTGTTGACTCTTATTATATGGAATAATAATGTCATTATATTGGCCTCTCAAAGTATCTCAATCCTTAGTCAAATCTTCAATAGTTGCCCTAGTGAATTTGGCAACATTCACGACCATATCAAAATCTTCCAATGCTAGGGTGTCAACGAATCTCCTTACAACCAAGTGACCACTGAAATTAGATGGTTTTGCAACAATTACGTTTTTACACCCAGTGGATAGAGACCAGATTGACAAAGCATCCCATTCCTCACTAAAGTATGATCCTTTGAGTGCTAATGTAACCTCCTCATCAATTGCAGGAAGTGGCCTATTGGTCCTTCTTATTGTGTCGAACACCACAACATCAGCGATATCCCATTCAAGAAGTAGCAATACTCCACTTTTTTGTACCAATGCTCAGCCCTGCTCTGGTGTTATTTCTTTGAATTTTTCTTTCATCTATTCTCTAACCTTAGATTGAATTACCTTCTCTGGAAGCTCAGGGTACAGACTTATGTCATGTGCCACCTTCTCAGAATATAGCGAGAGATGTGCCCTCTATAAAAAGTCTTTAAAATCGTTAGTTTGAATAAAGGAGTCATCCATCATGAACTCTTAGTAGGCTTCTATCCTCAAATCATCATTAATTGATATTCCTTTGATTTCATATTTTCCTAACCTCAAAGTAACTACCCCTGAACTTTTTGTAGTGTCAACTAGGTCTTGTTGATGGTGTTTTTATGCACTTTTCAACACAGGTAATGCGTAGGTGCATTACCTCTTTTGAAAGACAATCTTCCACAATCAAATTGTAGAACACTATCCCAAGGTCTCTCAGATGTCAGGTCTTGACAGTGCTTAGAATATTTCAGTTGTTTATGTGATTTGCTGGAATCACAAGGTGGACTTACGGATGAGTTACAAAGAGGGGAAGTTGGATCTGCGAATGGAATTCTTAAGATGGGAAAGTTGCTGAGTGTTTGCTGCAGGTTCAAACAGTAGTCTGAAACTCCATTTCAACATCAAATTTAGCTTTACAATGTGCAATGAACCTTGCCTAAGGTTAATTATTAAAAAAAAAGGAAAAAGGGCAGGGAAGAGAAAAGGTTCCTGGATCTGAAACTATGAATGAACAGTGATCATGGAGGCTGCTACAGTAGACAAACTCCCTAAACTGGGTTTTGCTTGGCCAAGAGGATCTTACAGTTACACAAAACCAATGCAATCTTCTAAGGACTACATATTTTCAGTTTGCATACACACATCATGAACATGCAAGTGAACTAAGTTGTAGCAATTAAATAAAGAAGCCCGGACTAACTTTGCACAGCAGCTTGTCATCAACAAGTGTCAAAAGTATGGGCTGGAGATTCATCAAATACTGAAACATCAATCACTATTACCACTTCTTTTTAAGAAACTACAACTAAAACTAACTTGGAGGGTAGAACCAGGCACACATAATGAGCAAACTCAAAAGTAACACCCATAGATCATGCAATGCTGCTTTCTATTGCTGCAGAATGTCTTTACAACTCTCCAAGAACTACAAATGAGGGGAAGACCCCTATTTATAGTTTTCCAAAGCCCAAATGAATGGCTAGGATCAATTTACATTGTGTAGCCCAGATTCAATTAAATTAGGGCTTCACCTACCCCACAATATTTAGCAATTTAAAATACATCTTTGTCCTTTCCCTATTCTGTCTTGTAGTGGCTAGTCACTATAGCAGTTTTGTCTTCTAGCTGATTTCCCTTTTACTGTAATTGAAATTGACTGAAAGCTGCCTTCTTCCTAATGGAATTTCAGCATTCCTCATTGGATCAAATGGTTATGTTGACAGACCCATGGTAGGCTTCTTGAAACCGGAAATGAGAGGTCAAAATGTTGTTTTAGGAATGTAGATTTAAAAACGGCCGATAGAGCACGAAACTCCAGATGGTATTTTTCGGCTGCAATTTTGGAATTTGAAAGTTCCAGGGAGGATAAAACCCCAATTTAGCATCTAGGTCAAAGTCCATTTTCAAATCGGAGGAGCGCTTGTACGTTCCGAAAACATGAGCTCGGAATGCCATTCTGGAAATGTTGTTTTGAAAATGGCCGACAGAGCATGGAACTCCGGATGGTATTTCCCGAGTGCAATTTTGGAATTTGAAAGGTCAGGGAAGGATAAGACCCCATTTTAGCATCTAGGTCGAAGTTCATTTTAAAATCGTAGGAGCACTTGTACGTTCCGAAAACGTGAGGTCGGAATGCCGTTGTAGGAATGTTGTTTTGAAATGGTCAACGGAGCACGGAACTCTGGATGGTATCTCCCTGCTGAAATTTTGGAATTTGAAAGTTCTAGGGAGGATAAGACCCCATTTTAGCATCTGGTTCAAAGTCTATTTTTGATTTGGAGGTGCGCTGGTACGTTCCAAAAATGTGAGGTCGGAATGCCGTTGTAGGAATGTTGTTTTGAAACGACCGACAGAGCACGAAACTTTGGATGGTATCTCCTGGCTGCAATTTTAGAATTTGAAAGTTCTAGGGAGGATAAGACCCCATTTTAGCATCTGGGTCAAAGTCCGTTTTCAAATCGGAGGAGCACTTGTACATTTTGGAAACACGAGGCTGAAATGCCATTGTAGGAATGTTGTTTTGAAATGACCGACGGAGCACGAAACTCTGGATGGTATTTCCTAGCTGAAAATTTGGAATTTGAAAGGTCAAGGGATGATAAGACCCCATTTTAGCATCTGGGTCAAAGTTTGTTTTTGATTTGGAGGTGCGCTTGTAGGTTCCGGAATCACGAGGCCAAAATGCCACTGTAGGAATGTTGTTTTGAAATGGCCGACGCAGCACGGAACTCCAGATGGTATTTCTTGGCTGAAATTTTGGAATTTGAAAGTTTCAAGGAGGATAAGACCCCATTTTAGCATCTGGTTCGAAGTCTGTTTTTAAATTGGAGGAGCGCTTGTACGTTCTGGAAACGTGAGGTCGGAATGCCGTTGTAGGAATGTTGTTTTGAAATGGCAGATGGAGCACGAAACTCTGGATGGTATTTCCCAGTTGCAATTTTGGAATTTGAAAGGTTAGGGGAGGATAAAACCCCATTTTAGCATCTGGTTCGAAGTCCATTTTTGATTTGGAGGTGCGCTTGTAGGTTCCGAAAATACGAGGCCAAAATGCCGCTGTAGGAATGCTGTTTTGAAACGGCCGACGGAGCAGGAAACTTCAGATGGTATTTCTCGACTGCAATTTTGGAATTTGAAAGTTCTAGGGAGGATAAGACCCCATTTTAGCATCTAGGTCGAAGTCTATTTTTGATTTGGAGGTGCACTTGTATGTTCCGAAAACATGAGGTCGGAATGCCACTGTAGGAATGCTGTTGTAGGAAAACAGTTTTGAAATTTTCAAAACTTTTTGAAACTTAATAAAACCTTGTTAGTTCACTTAGGCACCACAAAAACATCCAAAATCCATAGGAAATCTATCCCCAAAGTCAAAAAATGAAAGAAAAAGCAAATTGAGCGAGCGGGGGGGCGAAGCCCGAAAAATCCAAGACTTAGCCATTTTTTATTTTAGGGGAAAAATATGGTCAACCAAAAATGAGACTTTGAAGGGCACGTTGACCAAATAGGACAACAAAATGAGGGGCACGCAAAATGAGATGGGAACAAAGAAGCCCATAGGGAGCGAAAAAAGAGGGTCCTTGCCTACAGCGGGGCGTGTGTGCAAAATATGCACAACAAATGGTGACTTGATGGGGGAAATGCCCTAGAACATTTCGATGACAAACTGGAATCACGAACCCAAAATCTCTGGTTCTGACCTTCATGCTAGGGAAAACAAGCCAGACACTCAACCAAAGGATCAAAACCATTAGTTAACCCAACCTTCAGTATGCTGAAAATCCAAGTGTGTGCAATTGTGTTAATTCCCATCCTTTAGTTGCTGCAAGAACCCAAGCTCGATCAAGTTAAGCTATGTAGTTTATTCTAACTCCAAAAGCATCTGGGACATTGCCTCACTGCCAGTCAAGCGTCCATAGCCCCGACGAGGTTGTCGCTGTGATTCTCCCGAACATTGCTCTACTACTGGTCGGGCGTCCATAGCCCCGGTAGAGTTGCTCGTATACCCCTGAAAAGCTGAATTTCTCTTCTTCTGATTTTCAATATTTTGCTTTCTTTCTTTTTTTTCTTTTGTTTTCTATTCTTTTATTTCAACCTGCAAGCAATGAAGCCCACACTCAAGGCTGAGAATCACAGTGGCGCTGGAGTAGAATTTTAGATTTTTTACTTAACTAGACTTCACAAAGGACCTACAGTGACCATCAGATCCTTAAAATATGTGAGAGATATAAGATTCCATAATACTTTAGAATCAAACCAACCAATGACTTATCCACTTTGAATCAAACATCTAGACCGCTTGATACTAACAGAAGATCCTCACCATCCACTTTGAAAACTTGATTAGAGTTTGACAAAGAAATACATAGAACAACCCCAAGAAAGAAGAATGGTTGTTGTGCGCACAGATGCACCCAACCAAAAGCAGAGGGACCCCAAGCAAAGTAGCAGCAAAGTGAGATCAAACAAAAGAAAATGAACGCAAACAAAAAGCAAACACCAAAACAAAAGCAAAACGAGACAATGAAAGAAAACAATGAAGAAACTACTCTAAAGCAAGAAACCTACAAGAAACAAACTAACCTAACAAAGTAGGAAAAAAAAAGAAAGTATTTACAGGAAACCTACACTACTCAAAATGAGTTATGTACAAAGATATTTACAAAGAACTATGTTCGAGTAAGGTGAGCTGATGCTCATGCTTATTGGATTTTACAGCGCGTGCACAAGCAAATGAGCAGTCGTTATAGTTCTCAACCATGCTGATTTATCCTTATGTTCAGAGAAAATAAATTCAATATTGCAGTATTCAAATTCATTCACCCAGTTAGGGAAAATCAGTAATTGAGGAGGCTCGCTAAACCCATGGTTAATCCATAAACATGTTTGTTTCCCCTCATTCCCATAATCAAAATGATAAGTGCATCTATGAAAATTAACAAGAGCAAGGAAGGATAAAACCTAGATTTCGTCACATGGAGGTGGCAGCATTTGACAATTGAGAGCGAGCACCGCATCGTCAGTCTGTGCATCAGCAACCTCGGGTGGGCATGGTGGAGGGTGCAACACCTCAAGAATCAATTCTGCATAAGGCAGGGAGAACGAGGCAGCAAATACTTCTTCCATGTCTTGTGTGGGATCAACAATCCCCCTTGGCAGTTCTTCAAAAAGAAGTATTTCTCCACATTGATCATCTGCCAACTTGGGATCCACATGATTGTTGTCCTGAAAAAGGTAGCACACTGTCCCATCTCCTTTCCCAAGTGTCAACCCTATCTTCATGATGCTCAGTGTCATGGGATGATGATATGTATGAATCTGTCCTATTGCAGCCATCTAAATATGAAGGAGGATCAACAACAATCATGGCAGAAGGACTCCAAGTTGCATCTTGTAGTCGACCAGATGCTTCATCTTTATTGGTAGCTATCTCAGCACCCCCACCTTTGTCTTCTTCTCTTTCTTGTTCATGCATCTCATCATGACGTTCACTCAATTCCCCTTGTTCACTATCGCTATAAATGGAGAAGGAATCCCTCTCCTAATTCAGAAACTCTAGTGCATCATCGTTCAGAGGCTCAAGGAGTATGTCTTCATTGCTACCGTCTCCTGGGATGTGCTCTTCCTCGGCATGAGTATACCTCCGCGGTACAACTCCTAATGGAAAGAAGTCATCAATTGATGGAACCTCATCAAGGGGACCAAAATCCACTACGTAATCTCCCTCCAAGGACTTGCCATGAAGCCCATCATCCATGGTGCACAAATGTTCTTCAAGAAGAAGAAATTCTTGATGACTAGTTGACCACATTCCTGTTTGATCTACTACATTGCTTGAAAGCTCAATACTATATTGTTGTCCTCCTTCTATTGCTGTCCTAATATCCTCTTGAGGACTACCTTCAACTGAGTTGTCACTTGGCTCAGGCTCTTGATCTTCGCATTCCATTTGGGTGACAAGTAGAGGATGTGGTGTACTCAGTTGCCCCGATTGTTCTCTGACTTACTTCATGGCTTCTTGGCACAATGTGCATGTGAACTCAGAGTGGGATGAATCATGGAGCCTGCACCAATTTGGTAGCAGCAATACCTTCAAATCCACTTGAAATTTTAGCTTAGACCAATCCTTTGCTAGCCTTGACACTAGTTGGTCATATCTTTCTACTACTGGGTCCTCATCATCACTTTCTGCTATCCCAAGGTTATCAACCTCTTCCTCTTGTTGATTTTCAGCATCTTCACTGGCTACCCTATCATATACTGCTATAAACTTCACTGGTTCATCCTCAACTACCAATGGCTCCCCTTCCTGAGTGGAGGACTGCCCCTTACTGGAAAAGGAGAGACTTTCCAACTCCATTCTTAGTGAACCTTCACCAAAGCTTTTTGCTGTCCCTAGAAAATTAGCTTCTCCTTCTTGATTTTCAGCTTCAATGTTTGCTGTCCCAACACTAGTTTGTGGCAGATTTCCTAGTTTATCTTGAAGGTGCTGTCCTCCAGATGTTGATATCTTTTCTGCTATATGGGATGACTCATTCTCCTTGATAGTTGGCTGCTCCAACTTGCTCAAATTGCCTTTGACTTGGGTGATGATTCTTGCACATGAAGGACAAGTAAATTCTGAATGAGGTGCATTGTGAAATATGCACCAACTTGACATTAGGGCTTCCTCCAATCTTGGTCCATCTTTGCTGCCCAAACACTCTTGGATCAACTCTTCAAATGCCTTGGCTGCCATGGTTGTCAATTCTTCCTCTAGGTCTACAAGGGCTAAAGGCTGATATATTTTCCAAAAGGAAATTTCTCCTTGCAAGACTCTTTCAATTCTGCTCAAGAAGGTTAGACACTCTAATTCATTGTGCCTGCAAGTGCAATGGATCCTACACTTATCCGCCAATGCAAATTGTTGTAATGGTCTCTTCAATCTCCTATTTAAATCTGCATGTAGTTGAGCGATGCTGATTTGTACATGCTGCTCCATTTCGACTCAGCTTCTTTTTGCCTTCAAAATTTTCTGATTTTATGTTTTAGCATTAAAAGAGATCACTCTATCTTAGATTTCTTCTTTGAAAGTGCTTTTATCAATATCCAACATTCAGCTTTGTAGCCTCAACATGTCTGGCCCCCCTTCTAGCACCAGTTCTATTGATGGTGTTTTTATGCACTTTTCAACACAGGTAATGTGTAGGTGCATTACCTTTCTTGAAAGACAATCTTCCACAATCAAATTGCAGAACACTATCCCAAAGTCTCTTGGATGTCAGGTCTTGACAGTGCTTGGAATGTTTCAGTTGTTTATGTGATTTGCTGGAATCACAAGGTGGACTTACAGATGAGTTACAAAGTGGGGAAGTTGGATCTGCAAATGGAGTTCTTAAGATGAGAAAGTTGTTGAGTGTTTGCTGTAGGTTCAAACATTAGTCTGAAACTCCATTTCAACATAAAATTTAGCTTTACAATGTGTAATGAACCTTGCCTAAGGTTAATTATTAAAAAAAAAAAGGAAAAAGGGCAGGGAAGAGAAAAGGTTCCTGGATCTGAAACTATGAATGAGCAGTGATCATGGAGGTTGCTAAAGTAGACAAACTCCCTAAACTGGGTTTTGCTTGGCCAAGAGGATCCTACAGTTACACAAAACCAGTGCAATCTTCTAAGGACTGTAGATTTTCAGTTTGCATACACACATCATGAACATGCAAGTGAACTAAGTTGCATCAATTAAATAAAGAAGCCCAGGCTAACTTTGCACAACAGCTTGTCATCAACAAGTGTCAAAAGTATGGGCTGGAGATTAATCAAATACTGAAACATCAATCACCATTACCACTTCCATTCAGGAAACTACAATTAAAACTAACTTGGAAGGTAGAACCATGCACACATAATGAGCAAACTCAAAAGTAACACCCATAGATCATGCAATGTTGCTTTCTATTGCTGTAGAATGTTTTTACAACAGCTCTCGAACAACTACAAATGAGGGGAAGACCCCTATTTATAGTTTTCCAAAGCCCAAATGAATGGCTAGGATCGATTTACATTGTGTGGCCCAGATTCAATTATATTAGGGCTTCACCTACCCCACAATATTCAATAATTTAAAATACATCTTTGTCCTTTCCCTATTCTGTCTTATAGTGGCTAGTCATTGTAGCAGTTTTGTATTCTAGTTGATTTCCCTTTTACTGTAACTGAAATTGACTGAAAGCTATCTTCTTCTTGATGGAATTTCAGCATTCCTCATTAGATCAAATGGTTATGTTGACGGACCCATGGTAGGCTTCTTGAAACCAGAAATGAGAGGTCAAAATGCTATTTTAAGAATGCAGATTTGAAAACGACCGATAGAGCACGAAACTTTGGATGGTATTTCCCGGTTGCAATTTTGGAATTTGAAAGTTCTAGGGAGGGTAAGACCCCATTTTAGCATCTGGGTCGAAGTCCATTTTCAAATCAGAGGAGTGCTTGTACGTTCCAAAAACATGAATCGGGAATGTTGTTTTGGAAATGTTGTTTTGAAAATGGCCGACAGAGCATGGAACTCCGGATGGTATTTCCCGGCTGCAATTTTGGAATTTGAAAGTTCAGGGGAGGATAAGAACCCATTTTAGCATCTGGGTCGAATTCCGTTTTAAAATCGTAGGAGAGCTTGTACGTTCTGCAAATGTGAGGTCATAATGCCATTGTAGGAATGTTGTTTTGAAACGGTCGACGAAGCACGAAACTCCGGATGGTATCTCCCTGCTACAATTTTTCAATTTGAAAGTTCTAGGGAGGAGAAGACCCCATTTTAGGATCTGGGTCAAAGTCCATTTTTGATTTGGAGATGCGTTGGTACATTCCGAAAACGTGAGGCCGGAATGCCGCTGTAGGATTGTTGTTTTGAAACGACCGGCGAAGCATGGAACTCTGGATGGTATCTCCCGACTGCAATTCTGGAATTTAAAAGTTCTAGGGAGGATAAGACCCCATTTTAGCATCTGGGTCAAAGTCCATTTTCAAATTGGAGAAGCGCTTGTACATTCTGGAAACATGAGCTCAGAATGTCATTCTAGAAATGTTGTTTTGAAAATGACTAACAAATCATGGAACTCCGGATGGCATTTCCTAGCTGAAATTTTGGAATTTGAAAGGTTAGGTGATGATAAGACCCCATTTTAGCATCTGGGTCGAAGTCCGTTTTTGATTTGGAGGTGCGCTTGTAGGTTCCGAAAACACAAGGCCAGAATGTCGTTGTAGGAATGCTGTTTTGAAACGACCGATGGAGCATGAAACTCTAGATGGTATTTTCCAGCTGCAATTTTGGAATTTGAAAGTTCCAACGAGGATAAGACCCCATTTGAGCATCTGGGTCGAAGTCCGTTTGCAAATTGGAGGAGCGCTTGTACTTTCTAAAAACGTGAGGCCGGAATGCCGCTGTAGGAATGCTATTTTGAAATGGCCAACGGAGCACGAAACTCTGGATGGTATTTCTCGGCTGCAAATTTGGAATTTGAAAGGTCAGGGGATGTAAGACCCCATTTTAGCATCTGGGTTGAAGTCTGTTTTTTGATTTGGAGGTGCGCTTGTAGGTTCCGAAAACACAAGGCCAAAATGCCGCTGTAGGAATGCTGTTTTGAAATGGTCGATGGAGCACAGAACTCCAGATGGTATTTCCCGGCTGCAATTTTAGAATTTGAAAGTTCCAAGGAGGATAAGACCCCATTTTAGCATCTGGGTCAAAGTCCATTTTTGATTTGGAGGTGCGCTGGTATGTTCTAGAAACACGAGGCCGAAATGCCACTATAGGAATGCTGTTGCAGGAAAACAGTTTTGGAATTTTCAAAAGTTCCTGAAACTTAATAAAAACTTTTTAGTTCACTTAAGCACCACAAAAGCATCCAAAATCCATAGGAAATCTATCCCCAAAGTCAAAAAATGAAGGAAAAAGCGAATCGAGCGAGCGGGGGGGTGAAGCCTGAAAAACCCAAGACTTAGCCATTTTTTATTTTAGGGGAAAATATGGTCAGCCAAAAATGAGACTTTGAAGGGCACATTGACCAAATAGGACAGCAAAATGAGGGGCACACAAAATGAGATGGGAGCAAAGAAGCTCGTCGGGAGCGAAAAAAGAGGGTCCCTACCTACGACGGGGCGTGTGTGCAAAATATGCACAACAGGTCTGAAGGAATCTCCAAATGCATTTCATCTAGAGTCACAATAATGTCGTCATCCTCATCACCATCACAATCAACCATCCTTGTTCTTTCAACCTTCTCCCTCTTTGGTGATGGTGGGCAGGGTTGCTCTAAAAACCTCGGAGGAGAATCCAAATCAACAATATTTAGTACTGACTGCCCTAAAAAAGATGGTGCAATATTTTTAGCAACATCTTCAGCCCTACTTCCCTTTATTCTAGAAAAAACCTTTATCTTCTTTTGAGGCTGATAAGTAGGCCTCTCCTCTAATCTTACTTCAGGATACTCCTCAATAGTTTTTTATTTTCCCCTTTCTTCCACAACCCTTTCATCTTTCAAAATCCCTACCAAACTCTCAAAATTATCAATGGAATATATTGCCCCGCTGAACTCATCTTTGGCATCAGGTATGGGATTGAGACTAGGTATTCTCTCTTCCTTAATTTTTACCATTTTAAAGTAGGCAATGCACATTGCCTTTCTCTCCTCTTGTAGATCCAAATCAAAAATATTCCTAATGATGTCCTCAGGAAAGTAGAAATTATGGACAAAGGTTCCTGTTTGATGGTTTGCCTTCATTTGAGAGATAAAATCCTCAGGATCATGATTCCTAGGGTGCATAGTCTTTAGGCTATAAGGCCTAAGTATATGTGTAACTCCTTCCATCCTCCCTTTTCCATAACAAAATCGGCAAATGTTGTATACTTAGGGAAGAAATATCCCTTCTTCTGTTCAACTCGCAAGTGGAGTTCTTGAGTGCCTCCCAACTGCCTCATGATTTCAAGAAAACTAATTCTAAGGGGCACCTCCCTTGGAAGAACCTTTGGGTTCACATTGGTGCCGAAAACCCTGAAAACTGTTATATTATAATAGGGGATAATGTCTCTCGAATTATGCATTAAGTTCAATTCCGGTCTCCTCTCCATCAACCTCAAGAAATCATGAATTTCCTTTGGAATACTTGGGGGATCATGAACTAGAGCCTTTCTTAACTTGGATCCAAAGACATTATGGAATGTTACATAAGCAAACTTGTGATCATGTATGTCAAGGATCCTAGTCCAATATTGGATTGGCATTTCAATACTACCTTCCTTCTTCTTTAATTCCATATCCTTTTCAAACACAACCTCACCCCTATACAGAAACATGTGGATTAACGGGGAAAACCACCTGAATTCAACCCAATTCTTCCCCTCCTTTAAGGCCACTAGACCCAAGTGCATTTTCTCCACTAGGTAAGTTGCAAAGTCATACACCATGTTGAAACTTGAGTGCTAAATATTTACAACCATATACATAATATCGGTAGGCAGGGTTGTCTTTAAACTGACTCCTAGAACTTGACATAAAGCACAAACAGTCTTCTTGAAATAACTAGAGAAATAGTCCACTGGAAAAGGTTCCGGCTCATTCCTTCCAATCACTACCTTCTTCTGATTCTTTCCTCTTCCCGAGAAAGCCAAATGAGGTATCAAAAGGGATGTTCTGAACAAACCTTTGGTATTTCTATACTCCTATCTAAAAAACTCAAGATTGACAAGAACTATATCTCGACTCCACTCGTGCAAACTGAAAATTTTTGTGTTTTCTTCTCTAGTTATCTTAATCATTTGTACACCAGTGTGAGTTCTGACAACTCGGGTCACAAGGTCATATCTCACAACATCCTTTAAAAGATCTACATCCAAGTAGACATTAGGCACCACCAACTTACCCAAGTCCAACCTCTAGAGGTTACACAAAGGGATTGAAATATTCCTATTCCCAAACCAATTGGAGAACAATTGCCACCCGGTATATGGTAACTGCACATCTCAAATTGCACACTGCTTTTATGTTAACCCTTCCAAGAGTAATGGCCCATAGAATTTTTTTTTTCCCTCCTGCTTCTTGTTAGTAGAGGGCTTTAACAAATCAATAACATCTTGGGAGAGAGACCTGGTAGTGGTTTTAGAACCAGAACTTTGGGCCTTGGGTGCCATTTATATCAGACAGATGATAACTCGAGCTAGGGTTTTATTATTTTCAAATGGAAAGTAATTACAATTTTCTCCCTATAACCTTAAACAAAAAATACCTCATGATTCTAGAATCCCCACCAATTAGCTAGACAAGCTCTAAAAGAAAATCTATTCAAAAAATTCTTGAGGAACAAAATGGGAAACAATCACTAATTTTTCATCAAGCAACCATAAAATATTTTGAAATAACAAGAAATGGCGTACATGCTACTTATAGTTTCACTTGCAGAATGTCAAGGGCAGTGAGATTGGAAAATCGCAACAATGGCTTGCTTCACTCGATACTAGGCAATTCTTCCTCAATGTAGAGATACAACATGGAAATAGAAATTCACTGATCTTGTGGCATTTAATTATGGGAGCATAGTTGAATTTGACCATTAGTATTCACTCGCATGAGATAAAATGGCTATAGTACAACACCAATTTATTTTAAATGTGAACCATTGATCAAAAGCAATGTAGGTCAGGAGAATGGCTCAGATTAAGTCAAAACAGTTTGAAAATGCCACATCCATTCTCCAATCTTCATGCGAACAAGAAATTCACCTATCGGGAACCACATCAGCACAAAATGAGCCCCATCTTGATCATCCATCGTACAACATTGACATCCATGCATCAAAAATTTGCACGCCTCGTAGTATTATTAAAACTAAAGTTTTAATTGCGTGAGGTTAGCGAGGAATGGCCACAATGCGTTCGTAAGGAAACAAGTGTCAGCACTAGCATCCATCATCAGTCAGTGAAAAAAATTGGTCCCCACAATCATATGCGACAGGTGGCGAAATCTCGCATGCCTCACATAACTTTGATAACTTCAACAGGAGACCTTGCGAGGTCTACAATAAATGGCTACGATGCAGGTCACTTCATGCAATGAATACGTAATCTGCACATGCGAAAAGGTTATTTATAAAAGGGGGATTGACTACGTGGATGGGGAAAAGACCCTTAAGGCCAAAATATTTTTTAGAAATTAATCTAAAACATTTGTCAACCCGACACTAAGGAAAATAGAAAATAGTCAGACGTAAGAGACCGAGAGGATAGGTTAAGAGGGGTTGGTAAAGTCATGACCTCAAAGGGGTTAAAACCACACTTAAAAAATTGGCCACCATTAATGATAAGTTAGCGTTCAAAAAGAACATCCACCCAATTAGAGCCAAGGATAAAATAAATAAGTACCACACAAAAAGGGGAAGAAATTAAAAGCTCTACCAATGTCTTCGACTGGGGATGTATGCCCCCTGTGGGCATAGCAAGATCTTAGAATCAATGGTTATGCAGACCATATATAGAGAGAACCAAAAACCAAGGACTTGTCCGGACAAGACAAGTAGACAAAAGCAAAAAAAAAAGCAAAAACAAAAGCAAACACACCTATATACACTACTTACAGGATTGTACAACGTACATGCAAAAAGAGCTACTTTAAGAGAAATAGTATTTCAAGAACTGTCCATGTATTGGCAGTTCAAGAACTTCACCTGCAAGTGATTATAAAAAATATGAGTCTTCTCCATGTGTTTCCATAATTATATATTGGCCTAGCCAAAGGGGGTCAAACTTTCAATACTTGCCCTTATCTTCTGATCTAGCATTCCAAAGCAACACAATTGTTCCAACATCAAATTTTCTTTCAACTGTCTTTTTGTCATAGAGGTGATTTACCTGAAGCTGTAGTTTTTCATTTCTCTTATGAGCCTCTCTTCTAGTTTCATCCAATTTATTCAATTCATCCATTCTGTGATGCATCTCATCACATATATCATCATCATATTCCTAAAAAATATTGTACATCTTCAAGAGGTTATTTTGAGGAATACATGCCTCCATCCCATAGACTAGGTTAAAAGGTGAATGATCAATTGCCTTCTTGACAGTTGTCCTGTCAGCCCATAGCGCTAGTTTTAACTTTGAATCCCAAGCCCTTTTGTTCTTCTTGATCATGCGCTTAATGATCTTCATCAGACTCTTATTACTAGAATCTGCCTGTCCATTTCCTTGGGGATAATAAGGGGAAGAATATGAAACAATTATACCATATTGATCAAATAAATTAACAAATTCCTCTGACCTGAAACACATTGCATTATCTGAAACAATTCTTTCAGGTATGGGGCAAATCGGCTTAAGATATTATCAGTCAAAAAATCAATAACAACTTTACTTGTGGCCCTTCTAGCTAGGATTGCTTCAATCCATTTAGTAAAGTAATTAGTTTCCACCAATATCCATGCATGTCCTCCACTAGATTTTTTAGATATCTCCCCTATGAATTCAATACCCCATTGCTTGAAAGGAGCCGAAACAGACACAGGTCTTAATGGAAAATTATCAAAAAAATTTAACTTTCCAACAA
Organism: Sequoiadendron giganteum; assembly: GCA_007115665.2. Classification (NCBI taxonomy): domain Eukaryota; kingdom Viridiplantae; phylum Streptophyta; class Pinopsida; order Cupressales; family Cupressaceae; genus Sequoiadendron; species Sequoiadendron giganteum. Next base: position 227,229,763 of record CM021106.1, read on the forward strand.
ACCTCTGATAGGCATCACATTTTTTAACATATCTGGGGGCATCCTTGAACATAGTAGGCCACCAATATCCTACTCTTAGAATCTTATGAGCCATTTTATTAGCCATGTAATGGCCTCCACAAGCTCCTTTATGCATTTCTATCAGTAGATCCTCAACTTGGTCTTCGTCCACACATCTGAGTATAATACCTTTAGGGTTCCTCCACCAGAGCTCACCATCAATAATGACATATCTAATTGCTTGCAGTTTAAGAGCTCTTTTCTCAGTAAAGGGCATACCTTTAGGGCATTACATCATTTGTAAATACTAAACAATCCTCCTATACCAGCCACAAGTTTGCATATCACAGATAGATGCAATGTTATGTTTCTCTATCTGGTTTATTTGATTTACCCCCAGATTTGACTCAGCCATTTATTTGGCTAGACCCTAACCCCTTACAAGCTTGGTAATTTGTATGTCTATATTTATCTCTTGGATTCTATTTATCCACCTGCATCTTCTTCCTGTAGTCTCTTGATGGGTGAAAATATCTTTAACTATTGTCGTTGGTACATATGCCACAACAATTGCTCCTATTAGATAAGGTTTGAAATTCTTAACTACCTTTACCAGAGCATATTCTTGCTTTTCAAATATATCATATTTCAATTCTGCAGGCTGCAATGATTTACTCAAGAATGCAATTGGCTTCTCAAAGCCATCATTGTTTTTCTGCAACAACACACTAGCTATAGTGTGAAAAGAGGCAAAAATAAACAACTAGAATGATTTTGAATAATTAGGCAACTTGAGGATAGGTCCCTGCTTAATTGCATCTTTGCTAGCCTAGAAGGCTTTGGATGGTTCCCCTGTCCATACTATTTTTTCTCCCTTTTTCAGCATCTTGGATATTGGGCAGACAGTTTCAGCAAAATTTGTGACAAACCTTCTTAGAAAATTTATTTGTCCAAAGAAAGATTGGATGACCTTTACATTTATTTCTTGTGTAATTTTGTCAACAACAACCACTCTTTCACGATCAATCTAAACCCCATCCTTTGAAACAAGATGCCCCAACAATTTTCCTTCTTTTACCCCGAAGGCACACTTCCTAGGATTCAGAGATATCCCATATTCCAAAGCTCTAATAATTTTTTTCTCGAAGTGAGAACAATGGTCCTCCTCACTCTTGCTATGGGTAGTAAGATCATCTTGGTAAATTGCAGCACCCAATACTCCAGCAACTCCCATCATATGAAATGGATTCAAGGTCCAATTATGAAAACCTTGAAAAAAGAGGATAAATCAAAAAATAGCTGCTACGCCAAAACTAGGTGCAAAAAACCAACCAGACTGACCTAATGGATAGATCAAGAATACGGAAACAAAAACAGCAATCGGAGCAAAGAATGCAATTGCATTATAAGGTCGTAAGATAGAGTGAACGCAACTCCATTGGATAGTTCAGGTAGGAATGTAGTAGGCTCGACTTGGCTGTAGTAGGTAGCTTCAAGTAAGATAGTAGGTTAAAGTAAGAGCTCATCCCCGATAGAAGTTATGCTATCAACAAAATCAGCAAAGGCTAGATCCATAGCCCTCTAAAAAGTTGCTCCAACATTTATTGGTCCAAATGGCATTCTTACATAAACACATGTCCCCCATGGGGTGGTGAAAATAGTATTGAATTGCTTAGAATCTTTAACCATTACTTGGTTGTAACTAGAGAATCCATCCATCATGGATAATAGTTCACATCCTATGACCTTTTGCAATGTAGCCTCCATATTAGGCAATGGGTAATTATCCTTTAAAGAAGCAACATTCAAGTTTCTAAAATCAACACATAACTTGATGTCACCATTTTTCTTTCTAATAGGTACCAAGTTAGAGACCCAAGATGAGTGCCTAATTGGTTTGATGATTCCTTCCTCACTTAGTTTAGCAAGTTCTTCCTGCATTTTGGGTTGCAAGGTAGGGTTAATCGGTCTTTGTTTCTTCCTAAAAGGCTTCATATTAGGTTTCAATGGGATCTCATGTTGGAATAAGTCCTCCCTATATGCTTTAAGGTCTTCATACGACCAGGCAAAAACATGTCTATATTTCCTAAGCAAGGTAATCAATATGCTTCTAACATGTGGCTTCATTTTCTTTCCAACATAAACAGTCTTAGGAGAACTTGTTCCTAAGTTTATTTCTTCTAGATCATCCTTATGAGATGGTGCTTGCCTAGATTTTGACATATTAGGGCCATAAAAAATCCTTTCCAGAGAAACTAAATGCCGAGGGATGGTATTTGTTTTGAGAAGAATCACTTCATTCCCAAACAGGGTTTCCTTCCCATCAATTTTTGTTACAAACGAGCCAAAATCAATTTCCTGGCTCTCATATTGATCCACACAATGCAAAAAATTCAAAATATCTAAGTCATCATCAAACACTTTCCAGTTACAGATGTTATCACATATTGTAGGCCATGTTTTTACTTCTATTTGTGAGATGCCACCAAAAGTGACATCATCAAGTTTAACAACAATATTTGCTAATAAGTTAGCCTTAACATTTTTTCCTCTTTCAACCCATTTGATACCAAAAGCACAAAAACCTTCAATGGTATCCCACATTGCATTTTTGTATTGCCTAAGTATTTTATCTTTAGCTACAAAGCGCGATCTAATCTAGGAAACAACTAACTCAAAATCTCCCAAAGCTTTTAATACTTTAATACCATTCTTTGAAGCTATCTTTAGACCGAATATGAGAGTCTCATACTCAACAACATTGTTGGTACAAGAAAATTGCAACATGAAATAATATTTGAATGTTTTACCTTGTGGGGAAGTAAAGAAAATTCCTGCTCCTAAGCCATCTTTCGAACAAGCTCCATCAAAATGCATTATCCATAAATCACCTTCTGATGATATCTTCAGTATCTCTTTATCAATAGGTGCTGACTGGATCTTTTCTTCTGTTCTATCTTCCTCAATACGAAATTTTTCTAAATTTGTTTCCACAAAGTTGATTCTGATAGGTTCTGGTGATTCTTCCACATTTTCAATTATGTGAGGGGCTCTATTCTCCCTATCTACCTTAACATATTTCTTTTCAATAGAAAATGTAGCAAAAGATAGATCACATTGTATACTCCCACCCATTGAAGCACTCCAAGTCCGGGATAGCAGCATGCCATAAGTAGGTGGAATATCCACCAGTGTAACACTCATGTGTAGCTATTTCTCAAGAAATATTGCTAGTCTATATGGAAATTTATTTGTAATACCTATAATAGGTACTTCCCGAGAATCCATTGCATAGAAATTACCATATGTACTATCCACTTTTAGTCCCATTGCATGCATTATCTTTACTAGCATCACATTGTTAGATGCTCCTGAGTCGATCATGCAATTTCTCAATATTTTTCCATCAATTATCAGGCTTAAGAAAAAAGGATTGACATGATTGGGATTAGCAGTAATAGTAGTTCCTAAATATATTTGAGGGCTTTCTATGATATTTTCTTCCACAACCTTTTGCTTTTCTTGCTCCTTTTTTGAATCTGACTGGTCAGAAACCACTTTACTCTTTCTACTTGTAGGAATACTGTTAATAAGTGCAACAGTTTTTTCATTATGTTCATCTATTCACATCATTTCTAAGAAAGGAATAGTAACCCTAACTTGTGAAAGTACTTGGAACATATCTATTGAAGTGTACTTTGGTAACTCAAGAAAATTTGTGTTTTCAGAAATTACCTTTTCTTTTCCCTTGGGAGTTTCATCCTTAGAAGAGTGTTGATTGTTGTATTTGATGTTCTAGGGTACAAATTCATTCTTTTTCTTAGTCATATCAACTTTATTTGCCCATATCCGAGGCTCCCTTATTTCCTTAGGCTTTGAAATGAAATTCTTAGCCTCCAAACTGGTATTTGTTCCAGTTACATATTTTTCTTTTATGAATAGGCTACAAGGCTTACTTGAATTACCTAGAACAGTTTTGTTTCTCAATTGCATATTATTCCTTTCCTTAGCAACTAAGGCAACAGTGTATTTTTCAATTTCTTCATCGGAAGATCTTCTCAAAATAGTATTATCCACCTCTAATTCATTCACAAAATACTTATCATTGTCTCCTTCATTTAGAAACACTTGTTGGTGGTGTACATCACTATGTTGTCTTTGAACATCAACATCCATGCCACAAGGCTCATCATCTAAGGTATAATCATCATAGGCCAGATCAATTGGTCCTAATAATACATTTTTCATTGTATCTTGATCTTGGGGAGACTGAGCATCTCCTTGATCATCCTGAGATTCTACCATATTTTGTGCTACTGCACACTATTATGGAGAATGTGGCATTCCACATACTTCACACCAAGGTAAATTTTTTGTGGCATTCAAAGAATGCTTTTGTAAACGATCAGGCGGAACTTGATTGTTTCTTTGGATTCCTTGCAAGGGTTTTCCATTATTCCAATTGGTATTATAGGGATAATCTTGTAGCCTGGGGGGGGCATCATTTCTTTGAAAATGAGGCTTGTCATTTTTTGCTTGTTTCTACAGTAGGGTAAGGACTTGATCTATCTTCTCATCAGCAGTAGTAGGTTTACCAACCTTTTCAGTTTGATTTTTGGTGCCTTTAAAATTTTTAGGATCTTCTCTTCTTCCTACTTTACCAGAAGCTCTTCTATTATTTTCAATTTTCACCACCATCTTGTATGCCTGCCTCAAATTTTGAGGGTCTTTATCTCTTAATAAATAACACATTTTAGCATCATAAGCATTACAATACACAACTAAACATGCACTTTCATTAGGCCTCAAATATGCGGGAACTCTTGTCATAGCCTTTTGGAAATGAGCATTAAATTCAGTAACCAATTCATTATACCCCTTGGTAATGTTATTGAAATCATTTAATTTAAATATGGGGTCAGTCTGATCCCCGTATTGTTCCCTGGAAACTCTGCAAAAGGCATCCTTGGAGTCAATACTAGCATTATGTAACCCTCTATACCAATCCTTAACATCTTCAACTAATGACTGCATAAAGTATTTCATTGCTACATCATCATCCCATAGCTCAAAGTCTTCAACAAAGCCTTGAAAAGATTTCAAATGGTCTTCCCCACTAAAAGCATTATTACGAGTGAATTTTGGGAGATGCTTTCATGCATTATCTAGGACTAGATTAGGATACCCTCAAATATTACCGAAACCCAATTGCCTGTATCTATCAATTTGGGGTGCTCCTCCACCACATCCACTTTTGGGGTTGCTTTGTTGCTCAATATATTTCTTATCGTCTCCCCCTTTACCCTTGTCACCATTACCTTGCTGTTTATCCTTGCCAGTGCTTCCCTCTTCGTCCTCAGAGTAAGAGCTAAATTTTTTATGACAACCTCCACCTCCACCAACTTGGTTACCACCACCCCCACCTTTAGGGATTTGCTTCTTAGAATTATTGCTTAGCGACTCATTCTCACTCTTTCCTAAACCAGAAGCTTGGGGAGTAGGTATAAATATCTTTAGGAAAGCTATCTTTCTTTCTATTTCAGCAGTAGTAGCTTCTATTTCTGCCTTTCTCAGATCAGCCTGCAACTGATCATTTATTAGTCGCAATCTTAGGAGCTCAGGATTTTTGGGAAAATCCGATGGTCTGGGATTAGCTTCATTATTTGTTTCATCACTAGTATTAAGATGAATTTTATAATTTGAAAAACTATAGGCATGTTTTTGAGGTTGATCAACATGAGCTTTCCCATGGTCTATAAAGGTTGACTTCTTGGATCCAGCAAATGGATCTAAAGTTTTGGTAGCTAATATAGAAGGGGTATATGTGGGAGTAGGAGAAGTTCCCATAGAGACTGTTGCCTTAGATAATTCATGAGCCCTATCAACAACTGCCTTACAACCCTTTCCTCAAAGATTTTTCTCTTAGTTGCTTCTTACCTCATCTTTTCAACTTTCTTTTTCTAGGCATTCCTTTCGGACTACTTAGCTCGAAATATCTCTAGATTCTCTCTTCTTATTTTGTTTCTATTGTCTTCTACCTCTTGCAACCTCTTTTATTCTTCAATTAAGGTTTGCATACCCTTGTCTATATCCATTTCATTCTCAAGGATATCTCCTACCTCACTTGGAGTAGGAGTATAGTAAGGCTATTCTGCCTAATCTTCATCTGTTTCATTCTCAAGGATATCTCCTACCTCACTTGGAGTAGGAGTATAGTAAGGCTATTCTACCTGATCTTCATCTTGAAGCTAAGGCGTTTCCTCATTCAAAGAGGTCCCTCATGGTTTAAAATTTTTTCTAGTAAAAATGGACATATTACCAGGTGTTGTAGCTTTTGGGAACTATTTATCCTGTTCCCAAAAACCCCATCGCTCCTCCTCTTTAGACATATCAACTTCAACTTCTTGAGCCATTTCAAAAGGAAAACTACCATGATCCATTTGAGACACAATAATTTCTGAGGAATCTCCCTCTTAATAAAATCACTATTCATTTTGGCATTTAAAGTAGGAGAAGAGACGATAGGAGATGAAACAGACTTACTTGGGGTATCATTTAATTTTACCCATTTTTTTTCCTGTCCCGATTCGAGCTCTAGCATTGGCTCTAGGTTCTTTTTTGCATAGTTTCTAGTCTTCTTCATGGTCTTTGGTGTACAAGGACTCTCCTTTTCACTTTATTGTTTTTACTTCGTATGAATAGTTGTGTTTGAGATATTAGAGTCGCCACCCAAAATATTGGGAATTATGAAGTGATTGCTCTTTGCTTTTGCACTCGTGACTTTGGACAAGATTTTGAACATTACTCGACACACTGACACATAGCTTAGGAAAACTAGACACATGCATCGAATATGAAAAATTAGGCACACAATTTAAACCAAGTATATTCTAACAAATGACTCTGACAAAACTAGTTCTACACTAGAGAATTTTCATTTGATAGTTCCCATGTAGAGTCGCCATTCTATTGGCATTTTTTACAGCAACCCAAACGTATTTCCTAAAAACTTCTATGAACTTGCCACATCCAATAATAAATTTCTAGGAAATGTACGAGGACATCGATAAGGCTAATTCTCCTACACTTCGGACTATGTAAAATCCAGGAGGGTATTCCCTAAAATGTGCTCTTAACCTACAACATTAAACAATTCATTTTCACTTGGATAAGCTATAGATAGATTCCCCATAATGCTAAAAGGATGAAATCCTGCAAGAAATTGGCTATTCCTTGAAAAGGCTTGGGTCCAGTTAACAGAGAATCTAAAATACAACTAAAGTAAACTGATAGGAAATGATTGAATAAAATATCCTGAGGCCATAACACAAAACATGAGAGAATAAAACATGATTAGAATTCCAGTGCCATATCCCAATGCATGGATTCAAAAGAGAAAACTGAACTACAGGGAAAATTTCATCTTAAGAAATTATGATTTATATGAATCACATTAGAATCCATAGATCTATACCTGAGTTTCTTACTTATTTATGAATCCTATTTGTTATATTGCATGAACTTACTAGTTAACTGAAGCATTTAATTTATCCTTTGAACTAGAGCTATAGTTAAACATAATTAACAATAAAATACAAATGAAGATCAATGAAAATCATCTTGGATCAATATTTCATTAATAATCCATGCAAAATACCACAATAGGAGAGAAAATAAACTCCAAATATTCATGAGCTTGATACAAACATGCTCAAGAACCCCATGATTAACTAAATTCTCAAATTTGACTCAAAACTTTAAAACCTGGACTTACAATTCATACTCTCTGTATCAGTAGACTCTTATTTCTCATATTTCAGATATTTCAACAGACCTCTCTCTCAGGCCAAAATTCCCTTTTATAAAAAAAGGGAGCCAACAAGATTTAGGCCGGAGAGTACACATGTCCATTTGTAATTGGACTGCTAATTCCTAATTCAATTACAATTCTATTATGCGAGTGGAAAGCATAAGACAAGAATCATCATTAGTTGATATGGAGGAAAGAAACCGTCACACCAAAGGCCGCTCACTTTACACCAAAGGCATGCTTAACCGTTATAGTACTTATTCCACCTTAGCACCCTGTACTTGAAGTTGAAAGGAGAATGCATTTTTCAAATATAACTTCTAAGGCTAGACCCGTATTATACATGACCAAGTTGCAATTCTCAACTATAACATTCATAATTCAAGTTCATCAGTGAACACCTTTTTCCATAATTCAAAATCCTCCTCGGAGGGCCACTTGAAACCCACAACCTGATCAACCTTGTTTCGATAGGGTGCATACTTCACCATTATCGATGTGGCCTTTTATCAAAGATTTCTAAGAAACTAATGACAAAAGACAACTTTTCCAATGTATTTTCCAGCATGTGGATTTCATCGTTCTTGCATATCTCATGTGTTTGAGCCATCATTATATTGTTCATCTGATCCTTCCAAACCTGTAGGGGCTTGAATTCATCCCGACTGTGCAAAAAATGCGGCAATGGGGTCAAGTCCTTTCCATCATATACATCCTTTAACAACTTAATCTTGGACTCAATAGGGGCGGAATATCCCTAAAACTTCTACTCAACAATTCCATTGACAAATTGATATGTTGCTATAACTGTAGGATATTTATCCCCGTGTTGTTTTTCCCCTACTCCCATTAATTTCAACTTCTCCATTTTGGGGCTCCATTTGTTCAGCAATGGGATGGCCAATTCTCTATCCCTTGGAAACATTTTCAGTGCTTGCAACATTAGGACATAATTTTCATGAACACTATTTAGCTTACCCTGGAACCTTCTATTTAAATGTTTCAAAATAGTATCCATTATCGCTAAATTGCTTCTCCCTACTGCATCTCGAATTTTTTGTACCATCTCCTTATACTCCTCAACCTGATGAATCAATTTCTCCCTAGAGAGTCCCCCTCTTGGCCTACCAGCCCTTTCAATTGCAATAGGCACTTGTCCCATATTATATGGAACAATAGCCAAAGACTATGCTTGTGCAGAAGGTTGAGACTGCTCTACTAGTGGGTCGGAAACAATGTGGCTAGAACTGGCTTGCCTTTGAGACCTCATGGTATCCATTTGTTGCTTCAATAAATCCAATTTAGTTTCTAACTCTGCTACCTTTTGTTGACTCTTATTATATTCAATAATAGTGTCATTATATTGGCCTCTTAGAGTATCCTGGTCCTTGGTCAAATCTTCAACAGTTGCCTTGGTGAATTTGGCAACATTCACGACCATATCAGCAGCTTCCAATGCTAGGGTGTTAGCAAATCTCCTCACAACCAAGTGACCACTGAAATCATATGGTTCTGCAACAATTCATTTTTTAGACCCAGTGGATAGAGACCAGATTGCCATAGCATCCCATTCCTCACTAAAGGTTGATCCTTTAAGTGCTAATGTAGCCTCCTCATCATTTGCAAGAATTGGCCTATTGGCCCTTCTTATTGTTTCGAACACCACAACATCAACGATATCACATTGAGGAAGTAGAAATACTACACCTTTTTGTACCAATTCTCGGCCCTGCTCTGGTGTTATTTCTTTTAGTTTTTCTTTCATCTGTTCTTTGACCTTAGATTGAATTACCTTCTTCGGAAGATCAGGGTGTAGAATTTTCTCATGTGCCACATTCTCAGAACATAGTGAGAGATGTTCCCTCCGTACAAATTATTTAAAAGCATTAGTTTGAATAAAAGAGTCATCCATCATGAACTCTTTGCAAGCTTTTGTCCTAAAATCATAATTACTTGTTATTCCTTTGATTTCATCTTTTCCTAACCTCAAAGTAATTGCCCCTGAACTTGTTGTAGTGTCAACTGGGTCTGATGGCATCTCCTGATGCATTTCATCCGGAGTCACAATAATGTCATCATCCACATCACCATCACAATCAACCATCCTTGTTCTTTCAACCTTTTTCCTCTTTGGTGATGGTGGGCAGGCCTACTCTAACAACCTTAGAGGAGAATCCATATTAACAATATTTGGAACTGACTTCCCTGAAGAAGATGGTGCAATATTTTTAGCAACATTTTCAGCCCTACGTCCCCTTCTAGAAAAAACCTTTATCTTCTTTTGGGGCTGATAAGTAGGCCTCTCCTCCAATCTTATTTGAGGGTACTCCTCGATAGTTTATGATTTTTCCCTTTCTTCCACAACCCTTTCATCTTTGAAAACCCCTACCAAACTATCAAAATTATCAATGGCATATATCGCCCTGCTTAACTCATCTTTGGCATCAGGTATGGAATTGAAACTAGGTATTCTATCCTGCTTACTTTTTACCATTTTAGAGTAGGCAATGTACATTGCCTTTCTCTCCTCTTGTAGATCCAAATCAAAAATATTCCTGATGATGTCCTCAGGAAAGTAGAAATTGTCGAAAAAGGTTCTTGTTTGATGATTTGCCTTCATCTGAGAGATAAAACCCTCAGGATCATGATTCCTGGGGTGCAAAGTGTTTAGCCTATAAGGTCTAAGTAATATGTGTAACTCCTTCCATCCTCCCTTTTCCATAACAAAATCAGCAAATATTGTATACTCAGGGAAGAAATATCCCTTCTTCTGTTCATCTAGCAAGTGGAGTTCTTGAGCGCCTCCCAACTACCTCATGATTTCCAAAAAACCAATTCTAAGGGGCACCCCCCTTGGCAGAACCTTTGGGTTGAAATTGATGTGGAAAACCCTAAAAAATGTTGAATTATGATAGGGGATAATGTCTCCCCAATTTTGCATTAAGTTCAATTTAGGTCTCCTCTCCATCGACCTCAAGAAATCATGAATTTTCTTTGGAATCCTTGGGGGATCATGAACCAGAGCCTTTCTTAACTTGGATCCAAAGACATTATGGAATGTTACATAATCAAACTTGTGATCATGCATGTCAAGGATCCTAGTCTAATATTGGACAGGTATTTCAATACTACCTTCCTTGTTCTTTAATTCCATATCCTTTTCAAACACAACCTGACCCCTATACAAAAACATGTGGATTAACAGGGAAAACCACCTGAATCCAACCCAATTCTTCCCCTCCTTTAAGGCCACCAGACCCGAGTACATTTTCTCCACTAGGTAAGTGGAAAAATCATACACCACATTGAAACCCAGGTGCTAGAGATTTACAACCATATACATAATATCGGTAGGCAGGGTTGTCTTTAAACTGACTCCCAAAACTTGACATACAGCACAAACAGTCTTCTTGAAATAACTGGAGAAATATTCCACTGGAAAAGGTTCCAGCTCATTCCTTTTGATCACTACCTTCTTCTAATTCTTTCCTCTTCTTGAGAAATCCAAATGAGGTATCAAAAGGGATGTTCTGAGCAAACCCTTGGTATCTCAATACTCCTGTCTGAAAACCTCAAGATTGACACGAACCATATCTCAACTCCATTCGTGCAGATTGAAAATATTTGTGGTTTCTTCTTTAGTTATCTTAATCATTTGTACACCAGTGTGAGTTTTGACAACTCGGGTCACAGGGCCATATCTTGCAGCAACATCCTTTAAAAGATCTACATCCAAGTAGACATTAAGAACCACCAACTTACCTAAGTCCAACCTCCACGGGTTACACAAAGGGACCAACAAATTCTTGTTCCCAAACCAATTGGAGAACAATTGCCACCCAGTATATGGTAACTCGACATCTCGAATTGCACACTGCTTGTCTATTAACCCTTCCAAGAGTAAGGGCCCATAGAACAAAACCTTTCCCTCCTGCTTCTTGTTAGTAGAGGGCTTTAACAAATCAATAACATTTTGGGAGAGAGACCTAGTATTGGTTTCACGATCGAAACTTTGGGCCTTGGGTGCCATTTATATTAGACAGATGATAACTCGAGCTAGGGTTTTATTATTTTCAAATGGAAAGCAATAAAAATTTTCTCCCTATAACCTTAAACAAAAAATACCTCACAATTTTAGAATCCCCAACAATTATCTAGACAAGCTCTAAAAGAGAATCTATTCAAATAATTCTTCAGGAACATAATTGGAAACAATCACTAATTGTTCATCAAGCAACCATAAAATCTTCTGAAATCACAAGAAATGACATACGTGCTACTTATGATTTCACTTGCAGAGCATCAAGGGCAGTGAGACTGGAAAATCACAACAATGACTTGCTTCACTCAGTACTAGGCAATTCTTCTTCAGTGTAGAGATACAACACGAAAATAGCAATTCGCTGATCTTGTGGCATTTAATCATGGGAGCAGAGTCAAACTCGACCATTAATATTTACTCACATGAGATAAAATGGCTATAGTACAACACCAGTTTATTTCAAATGCGAACCGTTGATCAAAAGCAATGTAGGCTAGGAGATCGGCTCAGATTAAGTCAAAACAGTATGAAAATGCTACGTCCGTTCTCTAGTCTTTAGGAAAATAGGAAATTCACCTATCGGGCACCACATCAGCACGAAACGAGCCCCATCTTGATCATCCATCATAAAACATCGACGTCCATGCATCAACAAATCGCACACCTCATAGCATTATTAAAACAAAAGTTTTAACTACGCGAGGTCAGCGAGGAACGACCACGATTCGTTGGTAAAAAAATAGCTGTCAACACTAGCATCCATCATCATTCAATGAACAAAAGTGGTCCCCACAATCATATGTGACAAGTGGTAGCATCTCGCATGCCTCACATAACTTTGATAATGTCAGCAGGAGACCCTGTGAGGTCTGTGATAAATGACTACGATGTAGGTCACTTCATTCGATGGCTACGTAATATACACATGCGAAAAGGTTATTTATAAAAGGGGGACTGACTAGGTGGATGGGGAAAAGACCCTCAAGGCCAAAATATTTTTTAGAAATAATCTAAGACATTTTTCAACCCGACACTAAGGCAAATAGAAAATAGTTAGATGCAAGAGACCGAGAGGACAGGTAAAGAGGGGTTGGTAAAGTCACAACCTTAGAGGGGTTAAAACCACACTTAAACAAATGGCCACCATTAATTATAAGTTAACGTTCAAAAATAAAACCCACCCAATTAGAGCCAAGGATAAAATAAATAAGTACCACACAAAAAGGGGAATAAATTAAAAGCTCCACCACCTTCGACGCAACTAGATAAAAGGGAGGAGTGATGCAAATGCTGGGCTGCTATGATTTGCCATGTGTTCTAACTACTTTCACTAAGGGTCGACACTTGTTTACATGGGGTAGGCCGGGACCGTTTCCATCATTTACAAGGAATGCATCTGGCTAGCGAATGAATGGGTTCATGCTCAGGAATCTTTTGGTTACAATGACCATGATGAATCATTTCTGTAAGCATCATGATTCATGATGAGAAATATTTTTACAATCCTTCAAGCGGTGGATTCCCTTGGCTAAATATAATGCTTCTTCTCTTAGGGAAAGAGTTAGTTTTTAGAGAGTTATTGGCTATAAGTGAATAGTCATTTTTTTGTTAGTTTGAAACATCTATAGAAGAATTAGGGAGACACTAGGCCTTTGTTTTGTTAGATAACTGTAAAGACTCATAGATTGTGCCCTTGTAATTTTTCCTTAATGTTTCTTAACTATTGATAACATTATATTGTGTTGTTTTCGAATAGTTTGTTTGCAACTTCAATGATTTGAATAGAATTCTGATTTAGAACCATGTCTTCGACTCTTTCTGTTCAGTAAAGCTTTGTGCAAATTAATTTATGTCATGAAATGAATTGTCCAGGTCTTTCTATTTCACAAGTTGTTATTTCAAACATAGCATATTGTTGAATGGGCCCTGAGATCGTATCGACAAGATAGATCTAGCATGCCTTACATCTAAACCTTGGTGCATCACCCTAGTTAGATCCTTTTATTTTATGTTTGATTCCTTTTCCCATTCAAAACCCTAGTTATAGAAGAGTCAACTTCTTTAAAATCTGGAGGTTACTCAGTTTAGAGCAATAGGTCCCCCCTTTAGTTGAGTTTTCGAAAAAGGGCTATTACCTTGTCAATTTTTGGCATCAACATACACCACAACAAGCTGGCACATGAATTTATTAAAAGAGGCTAAATCCCACCAAGATTTGAAATTAAATCCTAAAAAAGCTTAAGGGAGACTAAGATACCCTAGGTGGCATCTTAGTCCCAAGTCCTAAAACTTGAGGCATGGACTCCCAAAAGGGGCCAATTTAATGTCCACTTGAAATCAGGGTCCCAAGACCTTTGGGGGTCAAAGATGCCCTAGGTGGCATCTTAGTCCCGACCTAAAAATAAGGGACACTCAAATAGAATCGTTAAATTATAATTTATCCTTTGTAGTCTATCAGGATTAGCCATAAAAGGTATAATTCATTAGGCTCATGGATGCAAAATAGGACCAATTAAGACATAAATAAGGATAACTAAAGCAAGGGAGGCCCAAAAAAGTGTGAAAATGCAAGGGTATGCATTTTTCTACACTACATTTAGCCCCACTTTAGTGATAGGATGAACTTGCTTCAAACTCACACTAAATTAGCCAACCACTTAATTAAGGGGGGTTCAAATGTACAAATGCTAGTAAGAGAGTATGACAATGACCAAGAGGGTAGCCAAGTCCCCAGGATCGAGATACTATAACAAAACAACATAGGAACAAAAGAACACACTTGTAGATGATATATGAATCCATAACTAGATCACAAACATACACCATCAAAGATAGGAAAAGGAAAAGGGAATAATAAAAGAAAAGGAAAAAAATGCTACAAATCAAGCTTTGATTGGAAGTCCAACACATTGTGGATTTGGTCTAGGGTGTGAGTCCAAAAAGGTTTACAAGTGGAATGCTATGCCAACTATGTAAACAAAAGTGCATGCTCACAAGGGCTAGTGAAGCTAGTTGTCCACTAGGTGAGACCCAAGAGTTCCATATCAAAGTCATACCCCCATGACTTTAATAAGGAAAAAAATGAACGCTCACAAGGACTAGTGAAGCTAGTTGTTCACTAGGTGAGCCCTAGGGCACCATATCAAAGCCATACCTCCATGACTTTAATAGGGTACAAAAAAGAAAAATGCAACAAGAAAGAGGGATGCTCAAAGGGATTTTATTTAGTTTGTGTGAGATCTCTTCTTAGGGAAAATTGTGCCTAATGTCTCCAAAATAGGACAAGTCAAAGAAATATCATGCTCTCAAAGGAAATAAAACCCAATGACACCACCAAGAAAAGGACACATTACAAGAAAAAATAAAATCACAATGAAACATGAGTGTCGATGTATGCCTCCACTTTAAAACAGTTGCTAACACCATCTCTATGAGAAATTTATTTAAACTAGAAGAAGACATGAGAGATTATTCGGAAAGCCCTATCCCAAGTCATATATTTCCAATAAGCTACATCATGACAAGGGAAAGGGGTTTCCCCAAAAATGTCTAACTCAGCATATCACATGCGAGCCAACTTAAACCATGTCATCCACATCTCACGCTTGCTCTTATATATGCATGAAAGGTGGTCAACTAGCCAAAAGAGGAAACGATAGGTGACATACAAGGACAAGGCTACCTAACCCCTTGACCCCACTTAATGTAGGACAAGGATGAGCTGAAATGAAAATATGAGCTAGGTTCTTCAACCCAAGGGAGAGCACCATAGTCCTTAAGATATTGAATTTTTTTTGTCAAAGTCTTACATTAATTAGTAGAATAACCATGGACTCTATCATATGCAAAAAATGAATGTTTGTAGTAAAATTTATTTCATGTTCTTGGAGGGAGAGATATTAAACGATCTTGGAGCAGTCTTGCCAAGATACTCTCTTGATCAAAATTAGAAAATGGTTCTTTATTTTGTGACAAAGATATCTCTTGCTTAGTACAGGATGTCATACTTACACAAGACTCTTTAGATTGCAAGATTTTGTTCTCTTCTTTAAAGGAAGACTTAAAATCTATCGAATTCAAAGCATTGGTGTTTTGCATGATGATATTAATGTTAAGCGAGGACTTATCCTTTTCTTTCAATTGATAACAGTCAAGATCACTAGTGTCTATCAATTAAGGATGCACTATTGTTAAAGTCGGCTTAGAGGAATCTTTTGGAAGAGTGTTGATGTTAAGTGAAGGATTGTTTATTTCTATCAAAGGACACTAACCAAGACCACTAGTCTTTTCTTGCGTTTGAGACTCTATAGGGACACAAATACCTTTTTCTCTCACACCACATCCTTTTCCACCATATCTAAATTTTTTCATAAGCTTGTAACCTTTTCCATAATTTTTTTTCATTTCTTTTGGATTTGGCAGTTGTTAATAGTCTATCTCATCAAAGTTTGTTATGTAATTTGTCATCTTTTATTCTTAAGTTTTTGAGGTGGATGATTTTGAAGGGTCTTTTGAATTTTGTGTTAACATTACCACTTCTTGTTTTCACTTATATGAATCTTTGTTTATGATCTTGTATTCTCCCATGAATGTAGGTTAGAAGTCTAAGGAACCCCAATTATCTTCTAATAGCTTTGTGAATTCCTCAATATGTTTTTCTTTGTATTTCGATTGCATGGGTTTGACTTGTGTAGTGGTTTCAATATTTTCAAAGGATTCACTTTATTTTTCTCAAGTTGTAAAAAACTGTAAGGCTCATTATCAACATCCAATGTGTGAAGTTTCTTGTTGTAAATATACTTCATTTTACGGTGAAGAGTAGAAGGAACCCCATTCATTGCATGAATCCATGATGTGCCTAAAAGGAGATTGTATGAAAGATAATGTGGCATAACATTGATTGGTCTTTCTGATGTGTCCTTTCCAACTGTAATAGGCAAAGTGATCACATCAAGTGGTTGTTTTCCTACATTGTCAAATCCCTTAATAAATAAAGAATCAGGTTGAATTTTGTATTTATCAACACCATGTTTATCCAAAAGGTTTTCATTACACACATTTAAGGTTGAGGAATTATCAACAAGGGTTTGTTTTATCCCTATGGTATTGTATTGAGCCATGATCATGAAAGACTCATATTGTTTTTGCACTTCCAAAGGAGGGAGGTCACATTGGTGGAAAACAATGTCAACATTTAGTCCTTGAATCATGGCTGCTATGTGATTCAGTTGTGCATTAGAAGGGATGGGGACTTGTTGGAGGATTATTTGAAGCATAGTGTGATACGTAAATTATGAATCAAGTTCCAGAGGGATATCTTTGCGGGAGTATTCTTAAGTTGTTCAAAAAGATCACACTCCTTTCCACTTTGTGAAGGAAAATGAGGGGGACCTGGTAAGATAGGATTAGACAATGGGAGCGATGTTGAGGGTCTTTTTCTTGGTTGTGGATTGTTCCTAGTGTTGTATGTATGAGAAACAGTATTGTAATTTGGTTGTTGTGAAAAAATATTCTTAGGTGGTTCGAGGATAAGGACAGGGTTGTTTTGAACTTGTGATTTTTGAGAGGGTGGATAAATGATAAGTTTAGGCTTGGGAGAGTACTCCAAGGGGTATCTAATGTTCATAACCTCAAAAGACTTAGTGAAGAGGAGTCTAATTTTACTTCATCATCATCATCAAAGGAATTACTATTTTCAATGTTCTCATTTTCTTCCACCTTTATATCTTCCTTAGTAGGAGACTTTTTAGGAGAAATACAAAGAAAATGTTCTTGAAATTCAAGGATTATTTCTTCTAAGATGACTTCATCGCATGTAAGGGAGTTATCAATGGTTGAATTCTCTTGTTCATAAATGATATTTTTGTCTTGTTCCATAATATTTTCCCTAGGGGAAGAGAGACACCTAATATTCTCACGACCTTCATCTATTGGATTTTCTAACATCAAAGTATCCTCTTCACAACTAGGAGAGATACTAGGAGAAGAACAAATGTGATTGTCAAGACTGTCTAGATTTTCACTCCTTTGTCCTATAATATTCTCCAAAGTAAGGGAAGGAGCACAAAGAAGGTTGTCATAAATCTTGAAGGTTTGATTGTCTAACACCAACATATCTTCATCATTATCACAAGAGGAGAAGATGTTGGGAGATGAATGAGGGTAGGTTTCAATGGTCTCTTTTTGTCTTATGTTATTGTCTTGACTACTTATTATTATGTCCTCTTGTTTAGTAATGTCTTGCCTAGTAGGGGAGGTAAGAGGAGAGAAACAACTCAGGTTCTCAAAACTCTCATCGATTAGTTCTTCTTATGCTACAATATCTTCTTCACAAGGAGGAGAGATATTATGAGAAGATAAAATTTGATTGTTATGATTACCCAAGGTTTCTTTCACTAGACTAACCTCACTATTAGAAGGGATACTAGGAGACAGATCAATGATGAAAAAAAAGAGAGGTAGAAGGACCTCATATCCATATACACTTAACAAGATGTTCTTACAACACTTAAAAAGATCTAAAAATAGAACATGAAGTATGATAACTATAGAATTTTGCAATGAAAACATGATGTAATGATTGTTCTACAAGCTTGAAATGTAATAGTGATGGATCAAACATGCATAAAGGATAATGCAATTTTTAGATTTCCATCAAGGAAATTTTCTTATTATACTATTCAATGATCTAAAAATAAAATGTTGCAAATGTAAATTTGGAATTAAGCAATACATGAAATGAAGCACTTGAAGCTAGATTTAGTCAAATGCATGAAACCAAAAATCAACCCATTGAAACAGATAACCAATGGTAGAAAACATGAGCACAAAAGAGAAATTTCAAATGCTAAAAAACTAGAAAGTCAAAGTCAATAGGGACTAAGACACCAGTAAGGGCATCTTGGTCCTACTGGTGAAATTTTGAGGTTCCAAGGACTGGAATTATACATTACACAACACAGGAAAGATTCTGAGGAAAAAACCTTAAGAGGGACTAAGACACTAGGAACGACGTTTTAGTCTTGTTAAAGGTTTTTTTTAGAAAAATAGAAAAATATGAGTTGTAAACAGTGTTCCCAGTGTTGGCAACACAAAGGCAGACAACTGAGAGGGGGGGGGGGGTGAATCAGTTGTCACTAAATTTCAAACTTATTAAAATTATTAACCTTTAATCTTAGATCTGATTATTAACAGTGAAAGAATGAATCAACAACACATCATAAACACACATAAAACCAATATTTTTTGTGTGGAAACCCTATTAGAGGAAAAACCATGGTGGAGGTTAATCCATAAGTTATACCCTGTTAAAAGTATAAGAAGATTAAAATGAGGAATACACATGCATTCAAGCACACTACCCAAAGCTCACTACTCAAAGGAAGACTCATTGGCTTACATAAAAATTTAAGATTAAATCCATCTGAAGAATTTGAATTGAGAATGTAGCATCTACTAATGCCTGAGTACAGTTCTGGTTAAGCACATGAACACTTCTTCACTCTTCTTCATACTCTTCTTTTCTTTTGAATGATCTAAACCTTATTCACACATAAAAAACACACAATTCACATCTCTCTTCTTTTCAAATGAAGAAACAATCACTTACATATATCTGCAACAAGAAATTACATTGCTTAATGTCAGCTTCAACAAAATAATAGAATTAATGCAAATTGTCAGCCCAAAACAATAAATATTATCAATGTACATCAACCAAGGTTAGCCAAAACATAGTAGAGACCTAAAAAAATGTCCTTGAACATAAAACACCTACAAATATTCTTCCTCAAAGATCCAAAACATGCTTCAATCACCTTGTCGGCCATGAACATGAAAAACATGAACACGTAAGAGAAAATCTCAGATCATGAGAACAATGATCAATGTAGACGTGAAACATGGATAGAAAATGATCTAGAAATATCCACAAATACTTTAGGAACATACACAAAACTTCAAATTACTAGAAACACATTATCTTCTTCTGTGAACACCATTTCTAGTAAAAAAAAATCTGTCAGAACACAAAACCTAACTTGCTGAAATCTTCATGCACACCTCTAAAACTTACAAAGTAGAAACTACATAGGCTTGAGAAAAAAAAATTTAATACACAACTTCTCACCATAAACATACTGAACTTTCCAATACACTGATCCTCACTACTTCACAAACAACTTGTAACATATTTTATTACAATTTTCTCAATATCCCCGACATATATAGTCTTAAAGACATTAATTCTAATAGTGTTGATGTCAATGACAACCACATATCAAAAATGCAACCAAAACATCCAACAATCTCCCCCTTTGGCATTGATGGAAACACATGATGTGAAAAATACCATCAAGACAACTAACTCTTCTCCAACAATCTCCCCCTCAGGCATTTCTCTTATCTCCCTTAGTTCTTTTCAAGGTTTTTCATATTGTTCTTCTCCCCCTTTTATTTTTAACTCTTCCATAGTTTTTCACATTACTCTTCTCCCCCTTTGACATTAGTGGAAAAGGTACACAAGCTCTAAACCACATATCTGAATCATCTGACTACTCCCCCTAAGTAGTAGCCACCACAATGTCAATTTGGGATCAAGATATGACTATGAATACATAGACTGATGCAAATAATATGCATCTTAGTTCTGATTAGGAGGGGTGATTACCCATAACTTCCCTCTGAGATACTCAAAATTATCCTCAGGCAAAGTCTTAGTAAATATTAATGCAATTTGTTCCTTATTAGGCACATACTCTAGTCTAGCTTCCTTAACACTCACTTTGTCTCTCAAAAAATGGTACTTGATAGATATATGTTTGGTCTTTGAATGTAGCACCAGATTCTTAGAAATTTTTATAGCACTTGAATTATCACAAAATATGGCAATGGGTTCATCATACACAACTTTGATATCTTTCAACATCCGCTTCATCCATAATAATTGAGTATAATTGTTAGCAGTAATAATGTATTTTGCCTTTGTAGTAGATAGAGAAACGACATTATGCTTTTTACTTAACCATGAAATCAACTTCTTTCCCAAGAAAAATGTACCACCACTAGTACTTTTCTTTTCATTTACATCTCCTGCCCAATCAACATCAGTAAAGTCACTCAAAGTAAGATCATCATCTTTAGGATACCATAGGCCAAAACCAACTATTCCTTTGAAGTATCTGAAAATTCTCTTCACAGTAGTCACATGAGATTCCTTAGGATCAGATTGAAATATAGCAACAATGCATACAACATTCATGATGTCTGGTCTAGTTTGAGTCAGATAAAGCAATCCACCAATCATTGATCTGTATCTAGTTTGATTTTCCTTCAAGGAATCATCATCTTGTGTCAACTTGAATCCGGTCACCATGGGTGTACTAACTGGCTTTGAATCTTCCATACCAAACTTCTTTAGCAGTTCTCTCACATACTTGGATTGAGATATAAAAATTTCTTTATCTAACTGAGTAATTTGCAATACCAAAAATAATTTCAGCTCTCCAATCATTGACATCTCAAACTCATTCTACATCTCATTAGAAAACTTCATGCACAAACCATCATCTCCTCCAAAAATGATATCATCAACAAAGACTTCCACAAATAAATCTTTATCTTCATCAATCTTGAAATATAGATTACTATCAACAGTACCTTTGTTAAATCCAAGCTTCAACAAATACTTATCCAATCTAGCATACCAAACTCTAGGAGCTTGTTTGAGTCCATACAATGCTTTCTTCAACTAACAAACCATATCTCCCCGATCAGTCAATTGAAATCCATCGATTTGCTCAATATACACCTCTTCTTATAATTCACCATTTAGAAATGCTAACTTGACATCCATCTGATAAAATTTGTTGTTTTTGTAAGCAGCATAAGCAGGAAATAGTCTCATAGCTTCAATTCTAGCAACAAGAGAAAAAGTTTCTTCAAATTCAATTCCTTCCATTTGAGAGTATCCTTTACACACCAATCTTGTTTTGTTTCTGATAACTTCACCTTGTTCATTTAGTTTGTTTCTAAAGACCCATTTTGTTTCAATTACATTTTTATCTTTAGGGCTAGGAATAATAATCCATCTATTATTCTTCTCATTTTTTTGTAGTTCTTCTTTCATTGCTTCAATCCAATGTTCATCTTTGCATGCTTCATTGACATTACTTGGCTCAACTTTTGAAATTAAACAATATTCTTCTACAATTCTTCTCCTAGTCTGGACACCTTTATTCTTATCTCCTATAATCTAATTTTATGAATGATTTAATTTCACATACTTTGGAGTCTTAGAGTGTTATTGAATTTTAGGTTCTTGTGATCTCTCTTTTGTGATTTCACTAGTCTCTCCTTCTTCTTGATCTTCTTGATTCACCAGAATGACCTGAACTTGATTTGAAGTCTAACTCTTGTTTGTATTATCATTTTGACCATCAGAATCATATCCACAGGTTCTGGAGGGTCTAACAATGTCTTCATCAACCTTAACATTTTCACTTTTAACCATTTTCTTCAATCTCTTGTTGTAGCACCAATAGGCCTTGCTCTTACTAGAATAACCAAGAAAGATTCCTTCATCACTTCTAGCATCAAATTTTCCTATATCTTCATCTCTTATGATATAGCATTTACTACCAAAGATTTTGATGTATCTAATAGTAGGCTTATGACCAAACCATAGCTCAAAAGGATTCTTACCAGTATTACCTTTGATTTGTACTTGGTTAAGGATACAAACAACAATACCCATAGCTTCTCTCCAATAGATATGAGGGACATTTCCTTCCAGCATCATAGTTCTAGCAACATCTTGGAATGTCCTATTATTCCTTTCCACAACTCCATTTTGTTGAGAGGTTCGCGGTGCAGATACTTGTCTCTTTATCCCGTATTCTTCACAAAAATAATTAAACTCACAGGAAAAGTGAATTCACCACCTATATCTGATTTTAGACATGTAATCTTCAAACCTGTCTCTATCTCAACCATATCTTTAAAGATCTTGAACTTCTCTAGAGCTTCAGATTTCTCCCTTAAGAAAGTAACCCACATCATCCTAGAGTAATCATCAATAAGCAACATGAAGTACCTGTAACCTTGCAGACTTCTGATTCTAGTAGAACCACACAAGTCAGTATGCACAAGCTCCAACAATTCATTTGAACAATGTTGTTTGCTGTGAAATGAAATTCTAGTTTGCTTTCCTAATTGAAATTCCTTCCATATGACATTAGTAAGCTTCAACAGCTTAGGAAGATCCCTCACAACCTGTGAGGAACTGTATAGGAGCGAATTTTCACCCCTAATCCAAATTCCCCTTTTACCCACTTTAGAAAACCAAAGGTGGAGGCTTTATTCCACATAAGTCCACTGTCCACATCACACTTGGTGCCAGTTTTGTGTGTCGGTGGAGGAGTTCATGTCTAGGATGTTCGTGTGATGTACTTATTTCCTTCATAGATTCCCACATCTAGAGCCTATAGAGGCATTACACCTCCCATTGGGAGTCGACTTGTAATGCCCTCTTTGACGAACTGACTCGAATATGGCCAATTTCTTCACCCTTTCAAATTCACTCACCTTCATTCATTTCATGGATAGTTGATCTCTTCACATCCTTTCTACATCCACTACCATCTCTTCACAAACTCCAAGCAACTTCACCACTCAACACTTTACACTTCACAACAACAACATCAACACTCCATCACTTTAGTAGAGCAAGTGTGGAACAAACACCATTGCAACAGAGGCTTGAGTTCCTCTCATTTTCTCCCCCACTACCCTTGAGCGCTTTGGGTGGAGGTGGTAAGATTTCACTTCTCTCCTTTATTATTTGGTTGAGTAGCATAACATTATTTTGTAGTGCTTTAGTGCTCTTTACTTCCTTTCCTACTTTTCTCTCTATCTATCCGACTATTCGTGGAGGTGGGAACACCAAAATAGGGGTTTGATTGAGGCAAACCCCTATACAACCCCAACATTATTTCTGTCTCTCTTGTGTGAAACTATTGAAGACACTCACATGTTGGAAGCTTCATCACTCACACGGTTGTAGGAATTTTCTTTCCTTTTCTCTCCCTATCTTTATCTTTTCTATTTTAGTCTATTTCAGCTTTATCACATTCTATTCCTTTATCAATTTCTAGAAGTTCTCAGTAATTGGATTTCTAGTAGTCGCTTAGCTTTTTTATGAGATAAAGTCACTTTCTGGTCCGTACGAGAGGCCAATGCACCTCAGAGATGCCAATGCGCCACGTTGTTGTCCGCATTATGCGCTAGTGTCCTTTGACTGAGAGCTTGTCGGTTTGTCCAGAGAATCTTTGTGACCTACTCTTTCCAGTTCTAGAACTATTGTTGTTGTCCTTTGAGGTAGTTTAGGGAAATTCGCCCCATGAGGCTCTTCGAATGAAGAGAACTCATGAGTAGTGAATCCCCCTTCTCTACATTTTGGTGAACCTGACGTGAAGAATGTATTTTTTGAAAACTAGGAATTTATTTACCCCTACTTAGCAGGGTCATAAATTTTGACTTGGTGCTTAAAATTCAAATTTTAGGGACTGACGAAGGTTTCGACCTCAAATTCCACTCCGAAGACCTCTGAAAATGCAAATTACTAGAACATATAAAATACCGAAAAAATCGTAATGAATTTAATATCTTCTTTTATTAGTTTTGTACCTAATTTTGTTAAAAATGTTAATGATATTCCATTTTATACATGTGATGGTGACTTGGCTTTACCCATGTCACTCAGTGTCTTTGATCCTTCTCATGAAATTCCCCCTACTTCGGAGGGTATTTTGTTGCAAGAAGATAAAATCATTGATACCTTTCTCAATATTACTCTACCTTCTATTCATTCCAATGCACTCTCCTCTAAAGATGATGCATTTGTGAATAACGAACCTTCTATTTGTTTCGATGCACTCTCTCTTAGAGATGATGCATTTGTGAATGATGAATCTTCTACTCATTCCAATGCACTCTCTTCTAGGGATGTTGCATTTGTGAATGATGAATTTCTTATCTATCCTAATGCACTCTCCTCTAGAGATGATGCATTAGCACATGATGGATCTCCTTCCACATTTGACCCTATTTGGATCGATTTTGAGAATATGTCTTTGAATAACTATTATACTAGGTGTGATGATTTTGTAAATGTAATCTATGTCTTTGTTGCCCCTCAAAGGCCTAAGTGACCGATCATTTATGTAACTCCAGCTAGTCCTTCTCCTAAAAGGGTTTGTTCTATCGATGGTATTCCATTTGATAGTGACTCTCCTGATCCTTCTAAGGCTCCCTCTTATAGAGCGGTAGCCCGTACCTATGATACTAGAACGAATAAACAACTAAGAATCCCTCAAGCACCTATACTTAATGATTATGATCTTGTCGAGCAACCTCGTGTTACTTCGGCTAAGACCTCACTATGGGAATTGCTTCAGTCTGCTCCAATTTATCAAGGTATGCTTTAGGAAGCCTTGCAAAATATCCTCTTTCCTTCTTCCGCTAGGTCAGTAGATGTTGATGCATTGATAGCTCATATTCATGCGAATTCACCGAATATTATGTTCTATCCCTAGGAACTCCCACCTTCGAAAGCAAAAAAGCAAGCAAAACCTCTAATGATTATAGTTAGCATTAATAAGATTGGAATTAGATGTACTCTCATTGATGTCAGCTCAGCACCTAATGTGTGTAGTATTGATTTATTTCCTATGATTAATGTTGATCCATCTTCTCTTAATGCTTCTTTTGTTGTCATATGTGGGTTTGATAATGTTAAGAGAGAATCTCTACGTATAATAGTATTACCTTTGCAGCTTGGACTTGATACTATACCCACTCTTGTATATGTTATGTTAGAGAAGCTACCTTATAACCTCCTTCTTGGTAGACCATGGATTCATGCTATGGGTGAAGTCCCATCTACCTTGCATAAATCTATTAAGTTTATTCCTAATAATTGAGTAGTCATAGTTAAGGCTGACCCTGAGGCTATGTACTTGTGTGAGATGGCAGCTACCGGTCAGGCTTCGATTGTGCCTACTCTTATTCCTTCAGTGTCTTCAAATATGTTGATGTTTACTCCAATAGTATCTACTACAAAAGATACTCTTGGGATAGATGTCCCTAAAGAAGATCCTTTTGAAGCAAGAAGTCCTAGGTCTACCTCTTCTCAAGAGAACACATGTCTTGGTGATGATTGGGGTCCTTTAGAATTTATAAATTCTTTCATTCGGGAATATAAAGTTGACCTAATCCACTTAGACCCTTTGATAACATAATTCACACATGTTTTCAAAGATTATCAGTCTTTTGCATCGTTGGATAATGTGAATGTGAATTGTAATGTTCTCAGTGTTGATCCTCCTTCTGAGGAGGATGATTACACCTCTGCTAAAGAGGATAATATCGACGGTCCTAGTAAAGAGGATGATGGTGATCCTATAGAAGAGCATGTTCCCCCTTGCTAGGATAATACTCTCTATGTAGATCCCCCATCTTCCCAAGATTTTAAAACACGTTATGGCCTCGAATTTAAGCTTGTCTCTAAGTATGGTTATGAGCGTAAAGGTTGTGGATGTAATGAACAAGGCATTTAGGTCCTTGTAGAATTTGCACCTCGCAAGTGTAATCTAGGGCTTGATTGCTTGAATGAATAATATAAGTAGAAACCATGATTGAACATTGGTGTGATGTCCACTCAACCTTGTTCTCATGGATTGGTCTATCCTCCTTGGTACTTTTTATTTGTATCTTCTTCTAGTGAGTAGTCAAACTTTTCTCCACAAGAGAAAGGTTTGCTGCCTACTCCTCATTCCTTATATGAGCAAGAGAATATTTTTTTGTGGCTTCTCAAAGCCCTCTTAATCACTCTTCCTCCTCCTATGCATAATAAATCTTATAAGCATGATAAAGAAAAACATTCCTTTTGTGCATACAATCGTGTGTCTAGCGATTCCACTTGTGAATGTAAGGCCTTGAAGGAAAAAACACAACAAATTCATGATTTAGGTGCCATCACTCATTGATTTGTTGATACACCTGCCTCTTCTTTAAATGACAAGTGATATCGAGGTTTACCTCTATCATGTTCTAAGTATCTTGCATGGTTTTCCTCCCCTGTACTTTGGGGGCAGTGATAACTTGTTTTGGAGATGTGCGTCCTTCTTAAGGACCCCCTCTATCTCTATGTCTTTTGAACGATGTTTTCCTTGAGTGGACCCCCTTTCTCTTTTGAAGGGTTCCTGAGGGACCTCTTTAAAATATTTTCTCTCAGATGAATTCCATAGCATCTAGCTTGGGGGCAGCTTGACTAGACTTTACTTTTCAAATAGTGCATCCCTTGAGTGGACCCATCTTCCTTTTGAGGGGTTCCTGAGGGATCCCTTTGAAAGTATTCCAATTTTATGATGGTATGCATGACTGTCTGCTTACTTGCTCTATAGGACTGAGAACTTGTAGAGCTCCTTTACATCTTTACTCGGTGATAGGGTTTTCCTCCTCGAGCGGGGACTTCTGTTACCACTTTTATTCAGTGATATGAGTTTTCATCCTCAAGCGGGGACTAGTTAATCCCACAATAGTGGTTTACAATTTTTAGCCAAACTAGACATTGAAATTATTATTTTTAACTAAATCTTCACATTCAGGCACCTATAGCGGCTAAACTATGGGGAATTTGAAAATGATGCAAACTAGAGTCTCATCACATTGTGTCTGTAGATTCTAAATTTTTTTTTTTCAAAATTTTTGGAATAAGATTGCACTTCTTTTTCCATCACCCACAAAAATTGATTTTTTTTCAGAAAACAACATTTTTAAAAGTGACGCTCACCGTATACAACATAATTATTTTTGCATGAAGGATAAAATTCTAATTTTTTCGAATTTAGATTTTTAACTACAATATCTAGCACTTTCATTTGGTATCATAGTTGTTTATTGAATATTTTTTCCTTAATAGAGTTTCAAAGTCAAACCAATTGCAATTCAGACATAGGCGGACTGTATACAACATAACTTTTTCTGTATGTATCAGAATTCAATTTATTTATTTTAATGGATCAAGGACATCAATACCCAACACGAACATATTTAAAAAAAAATTATTTTGATAATTTTCTATTTTTCCACATGTGCAAAACAAAGAGCTTCATTTTCGGTGAAAAACCTATGTTTAATGAAACTAAAAAAACACATACATAATAAAACAAAAACATATTAAAATTATATTTGTGGGATAATTCATTTTGAGGACTACCATAATCATTTGAAATAAATTTTAAATGAATTCATTTGATCCCCCAAAAGGTAAATCAAAAGTGATTTTTTATTAGCATTTTGATAGGTGTAAAGGAGACTCATTTATAGGTATGGTTTAAAACTAGCAAGGTTCTATCCAAGGGGGTTTGATCTAAGGTGGTTTGATCAAAGCCTCTTCAATTGGAATCCTTAAAATGGAACTTTTAAAGGCTTAAATAATTATATTTTCTAAAAATATGTGATTTCAGCAAAAATCAATTCCTCTCAGAAATTGTAAACCAGCTTTGTGGGATCACCCGAGTCCTGCTTTTATCACTTTTACTCAATGATACAGGTTTTCCTCCTTGAGTGGGGATTTATTTTTTCATTTTTACTCTGTGATACAAGTTTTCCACCTCGAGCAGGGATTTCTTCTATCACTCTTGCACTCTTTTCTAGCTCCTTCCTCTCAATTGTATATACTGGATTGAAGATCAACATATTCTTCATCCTGAGTATATTCTTTTTCTTCAGCTTCATAGTTTTGCGAAACTATGAATTCCTCTTCTTTCCTAAACTTTCAAGCTCACCAGACTGTGCTTTGCTTCCTCAATGGTTCAGGTATACATCTCTAACCTTACTAGTCTACTTTACTGAAGCACTTAGCAATATTCATGCTCGCTAAAGTGGGGGAAAAATGTATAGGAGCCTAATTAAAATTCCCATTTTACCCCCTTTCACTTTAGAAAACCAAAGGTGGAGGCTTAATTTGCACATAAGCCCACTGTCCACATCACACTTGGTGCCTGTTTTGCATGTCGATGGAGGCGTTTCTATCTAGGATGCTCACGCATCGCACAAACGTTTGTGTGGAATGCTTACGTACCTGAAAAATTCTTGTGTCTGGAGCCTGCAAAGGCGTTACACCTCCCATTAGGAGTCAACTTGTAATGCCCTCTTCGATGAACTGACATGAATATGGTCATTTTCTTCACCCTTTCCTTCAAATTCACTCACCTTCATTCCTTTCATGGTTGGTTGATTTCTTCACATCCTTTCTACATCCCCTACCATCTATTTACAAGATCCAATTAGCTTCATCACTCAACACTTTACACTTCACAGTAGCAACATCAACGCTCCATCACTTTAGTAGAGCAAGTGTGGAACAAACACCATTGCAGTAGAGGCTTGATTTCCTCTCATTTTCTCCCCCACTAGCCTTGAGCACTTTGGGCAGAGGTGGTAAGATTTCACTCCTCTCCTCTATTATTTGGTTGACTAGCATAATAGTATTTTTTAGTATTGTAGTGCTCTTTTCTTCCTTTCCTAATTTTCTCTCTATCTATCCAGCTACCCATGGAGGTTGGAACACCAAAATGGGGGTTTGACTGAGGAAAACCCCTATATAGCCCCAACATTATTTCTCTCTCTCTCTTGTGTGCAGATATTAAAGACACTCACGTGATGAAAGCTTCATCACTCACACATTTGTAAGAATTTTCTTTTCCTTTCTCTCCTTGTCTTTATCTTTTCTATTTCAGTCTATTTCAGCTTTATCACAGTCTATTACTTTATCACTTTCTAGAAGTTCTTAGTAATCGGATTGCTAGTAGTCACTTAGCTATTTTATGAGATAAACCTAATTTCTAGTATGTACGAGATGCCAGTGCACCTCAGAGACACCAGCATGCCGCGTTGTCATCCACATTAAGCGTTGATGTCCTTTGACTAAGAGCTTGTCTGTTTGTCCAGAGAATCTTTGTGACCTACTCTTTCCAGTTCTAGAACTCTCGTCGTTGTTCTTTGAGGTAGTTTAGGGCAGTTCGCCCTGTGAGGATCTCTGAATGAAGAGAACTCATGAGTAGCGAATCCCCCTTCTCTACAAAAACTTATCTTGATAATATTGTCAAATCTTACATGACACATTCTATGCCACAACCAACTTTCATCAACTTGAGCAATCAAACAACTTTTACTAGAAACATTCAGATGAAATATGTTACCTTTTGTTTTTGTACCAAAAGAAATCACATTTCTAGAACTTCCCAATATGCTACACTTTACATTTTTGAATTGAAGATTATATCCCTTATCAACCATTTGTGCAACACTCAAAAGATTATGCTTGAAACCTTCAGAATAAAGAACATCATTAGTATTATGCATACCATCAAAAGAAATACATCCTCACCCACATATTATACCACCGTTGTTATCACCAAATCTTACAACACCACAATCATACTTCTCCAGGCTTACAAAATTTATTTTATCACCTGTCATGCGATTTGAACATCCATTGTCAATTAACCATTCATCTTTTTCTTCAACTCAAGCAGCTAGGGCTTTCTCCACTTTTGTATAACTAGCAGATTCAGTAGACACAAGATTATTTTCCTTGATAGAAATGAACACAAACTCATCTTCACTTGCATTTCCTTTGTCAGATTCATCATTTTTCACACCTTCATCAACAACATAATAACACTTCTTTTGAAATTTAGGCTTGTAAGGTCTTGGCATAAGAACTCTTTCTAGACACCTTGATGCAAAATGACCTATCTTACTGCAAGAAAAACATTTTATAGGAAAATTTCTTTTATACTTACCTTCTCCTCTGGCTTCCCTTTTGACAATAAGTGCTTCAAGCTCATTCAGTTCTCTTTCTTCTTCTTCAATCTGTCTCATTTCTTCCTCATACTTGAATACCTTTCTAGAAGAACTTTCACTCAGATCATATCTTTGCTTGTCTCTCCTGGAAGTAGTAGCTTTAAATGAAAATTTTGTCTTAGGAGGTGCATCATCGAATTCAATCAACTCAAAATTAGTAAGTTTACTAGCCAACATATCTTTGGTTACATTTATCATAGTCTGGAGCTCTTCAATAGCTATAGCTCTAACTTTGTATGCAATAGGTATGGATCTAAGCACTTTAGCAATGATCTCTGATTCATCTAACTGTCCACGAACACATCTAATGCCACACACAAGTTCATTCACTCTTTGCATGTAAGTAGAAATATTTTCATCATCACCCATTTTCAACATTTCATATTTCCCTTTTAGACTTTGTAGCTTAGCAATCTTTACATTTGCATCTCCTTCATACAAGGTTTCCAACCTTTTCTAGATCTCATAAGCAGTCCTCAACTCCATAATATTTTTCATCTCAGAATCAGTCAAAGCACTCAACAATGCTTCCTTAGCTCTGATATTTTATTCAACATCCCTAATCTCAACAGTTGTAGTAGGAACATTCTAAGGAATAGCATCCCTATTACTTGTAATGTTCCAGTAGGATTCACTAATGCACTTCAAATGAGACTCCATTCTCACCTTCCACAGAGAGTAGTTTGTTCCATGAAATTTCAGACTATTCTTCTTGTATGTCACCATCCTGGATCACCTCAAGCTATTAAAATTCTTCCAAGGAACCTGCTCTGATACCAATTGTTGGCAACACAAGGGCAGACAATTGAGAGGGGGGTGAATCAGTTGTCATAAAATTTCAAACTTATTAAACTTATTAACCTTTAATCTCAGATCTGATTATTAATAGTGAAAGCATGAATCAACAACAAATTAGAAACACACATAACACCAATATTTTTTGCATGAAAACCCTATTAGGGGAAAAACCATAGTGGAGGTTAATCCACAAGTTATACCCTGTTAAAAGTATAATAAGATTAAAATGAGGAATGCACATGCATTTAGGCACACAACCTAGAGCTCAATTCTTAAAGGAAGACTCACTATCTTACATAAAACTTTTAGATTAAATCCATATGAAGAATTTGAACTAAGAAAGTAGCATCTGCTAATGCCTAAGTATAATTTTGGTTAAGCACATGAACACTTTTTCACTCTTATTCACACTCTACTCTACTTTCGAATGATCTAAACCTTATTTGCACATAGCACACACATACTTTGCATCTCTCTTATTTTCAAATGAAGAAAAAATCACTTATATATATTTGCAACATTAAATTACACTGCTTCATGTCGGCTTCAACAAAATAATAGAATGAATGCAAATTGTCGGCCCAAAACAATAAAGATTATCAATGCGCATCAACCAAGGTCAGCCACAACATAGTAGAGACCTAAAACAATGTGCTTGAACACAAAAAACCTTCAAATAATCTTCCTCGGAGATCCACAACACGCTTCAATCACCTTGTCAACGATGAACATGAAAAACATGAACATGCAAGAGAAAATATCAGATTGTGAGCACAATGATCAATGCAAACATGCAACATGGATAGAACATGATCTAGAAACATCCAAAAACACTTCAGGAACATATGCAACACTTCAGATTACCAAAAACACATTATCTTCTTTTGTGAGCACCATTTCAAGTAGAAAAATAACTATCAGAACACAAAACCTTATAACTTTCTCAAATATTCATGCGCACCTCTGAAACTTATGGAGTAGAAACTAGATAATCTTGAGAAAAAACACTTTAATAAACAAATTCTCACCATCAACATAGTGAACTTTGCAACACACTGATCTTCACTACTTCATAGATAACCTGTAACATATTTTATTACAATTTTCTCAATATCCTCAACATATACAGTCTTAAAGACATTAATGCTAATAGTGTTGACACCAATTCCAACCACATATCAAAAATATAACCACAAAATCCAACACCCACATTTCCTATTAAGGGAGTTGATGTTTAGAAACTGAAAAATGTGCAAATGAATGCAAGAAAAAGTGAATAATGACAAGAAATTGGGTGTAAATTTGAATGCAATTATTTTCAATTTTGAATGAAAAAACAATGTTTCTAAATGGAATTAAGATGATTATCAATGCAATTTTCAGTTTTTTAATGAGATAAAATGATGCAAGAACTACAAAAATGCAACCTATATGTACTTTCACTAATGCAAATATGAGAAACCCTAGATGCAGTTTCACTAAATATGAGAAATCCTAGATTCACTTTCACTAATGCAAGATGCAATGCAAGAATGAATGCAACCTAGATCTCAAAATTTAATGGACACCAAATAAGAAAATGAATGATGTAAAATTTCGAGTTCACCAAAATGAACTAGAAGGAAAAGGGTGGGTAAAAGTGTGCCCACCTATTCAATTTAGTTCATTCGATTATGTCCTAGGATCCCAAGTTGGATTGACTATCAACTAAAGGGTGAGTCAATTATAAAAAGGGAAGGACCTAGGAAGGGTTATTTTAGGCTTTGAGGGGTTCACCACAAAACAAAATATTGGAAAAGACAAATAAGCATTCAACTCACAAAACCTAATAATGTAAGCTAAATGAAGGATGCAAATGATGAAATTATGCAACATGAAGTTAGGATATGTGTACCTGGGAAGTCTAGAAATGTAAAAAGGATTCTGGAAATGTAAAGAAGTTGTCAAAAAAGTGCTATGGAGGACTAAGATGCCCTTACTGTTGTCTTAGTCCCACTATTTTTTTTGAGGCAAATGCAGAATCTTTGGATGCCAGAACTAGATCTGAAAGAATCTCTGCAAAATACCTTCGAGAGGACTAAGATGCCATAGGTGGTGACTTAGTCTCATTTGGAATTTCTAAAATCTTTGAATGTTGTCCTAAGCCTCAAGGCCTACACTTCCTTCTTCTCGGATATGAGGTCCTAAAAATTCTAGATCTAGCCTGTAGGTGAGTTTCCATGAAGATGACAACTTTGCAATGCAACTTTTCAACTTTTCACTTCAAATAATCTTCAAGTCTTCAACTTAAATCTGTAATCACAAACACACGAGAGAGGAAAAACTTGTTGATTGTTAGTGAATGGGGGTTTTCCTTGGTTAAACCCCTTGTTGGCAATTAAACCTTGAAATAGAATGAAATTGAGGGAAATGATGAATAAACAAAGTGCTATGTTGCATCTCACCAAACCCTTGTAATAAGGTGCTACAAATATAAGTTTGAAATGGATGCAACGGATGTGGTTCTTGACTCTTTCTTCAATGATGTTGATATTTGAAGCTCTTGATTGAATCATAAACCCTACATCACAAATGTTAGCACAATAATAAACATGATGCCATAATATCCTTGATATGATGCTTGAATAATTGCTCTTGATCTCATAAACTTGCCTTGGGGATGAATACTTGAATGCTTGTGGTGAAAGTGAGTGAATTAACCTTGTATTTATACTTATCCATGCTTAATATATCAAAATTACAACAAAAAAAGCTAACAAATGAATTCATTAATTAAAGGAGGATAAATCCTACCAAGATTTAAAATTAAATCCCGAAAAAGCTTAAGGGGGACTAAGAAGCCCTAGGTGGCATCTTAGTCCCAAGTCCTAAAACTTGGGGCATATATTCTAGAAAGGGGCCCATTTAAGGTCCACTTGAAATTAGGGTCCCAAGGCCTTTGGGGGACAAAGACACCCTAGGTAGCATCTTAGTCCTAACGTAAAAATTAGGGACACTCAAACAAAATCATCAAATTATCATTTATCCTTTGGAGTTTTTAGGGATTAGCCATAAAAGGTTATAATTAATTAGGCTTGTGGGTGTGTCACATTTGGATTTCATTGACTTATTTAATGCAAGTATTAATCATTATGTTGATATTTAAATGAAAATTAAATGATTATTTAATGATAGTTAAAATGAAATTGAAATTGAAATGAAATTGAAATCGAAATGCAGTTATTATGATTTGAATTGTATTTATATTTATTTCAGGGTTTGTCAATACTGATGATAAATCGAGTGCAAGTGAATGTAGGAACAGGTGAACGTGATGGAAGGAGAGAACAACGATCAGGTAGAGTTGTTTAGCTGATTGATGTTTATGAATAGATGGGATCTCACACACTCACATAGATAGTATTTTAATGTATTTTGTGTTTATCTTGTTTGCAAGTTTTGAAAATCAAGTATTAATTTAATGCTTCAAATTGTGAAAATGCATGTGATTTAAATGATGATTTAGTTAAATTTGATGAAATTGACTTAAGTTAAATGATTAGATTGATTGTTTAAATATTTTATTATTATTTGGAAATAATAAGTTTGAAATTTCAAAATTTAAATGCAATAGATTTTATTTCAAAATTAGATTAAATTTAAATAATAAAGTGTTTTATAAATTAAATGCTTTTTAATATTGAAATTATGAAATGAGTGGATTTTTAAATTCAGAAATTGAATTAAATCTTAAATTAGCTAAATGGGAAATTGAAAAAAAAACTCACGTACACTTTGATTCTTCATTCAAAAATTTAAACTTTAGTTAACATAAGGAAAGAAAATATCTAAATTCATCAAAAAGCTTTCAAAATTGAAACTTGGAGTTTGAATTTTTAACTGGAGATCAAGGAATAAATTATGGATCTCATATTCCTTGTTTAGATCAATGCATGGGAATGGAAAAAGAGATATATACAGATGAAATCCAAAATTTGAAGAACACACAAAATTTCAAAATTTAAAAGAGGAAGAAAATATTCATTTTTATTTTGATCTTGAGCAAATTAACAAAAAGAAGAGAGGGTTACTGATAGAGGAGGGAATTCAAGTTTTATTTGCCTCTGTATTTGGGATCTTACCTTACCAGACGCAACCACATAATCCTCTTTACATAGCCTCCCCTATTTCCCTTTACACAATCCCTTCACCCACGTGCTAGAAGGTAGGAAGGTAGGCGGTCAGGGAAGGAAGAGACTTTCTCTTTTACTGTGCACCCTTCAAGCCTTCCATAGAGGCTGCAAAGTTCCACGCAGAAAGGTGGATATGCGGCTCCCAAAGGGAATTCTTCCCTCCACACACAACAGGTGAAGATCTTCCCTCACAAACCCGTGCACCAAGGAATGTGGGGCGCACAGCCAATAGCAAGGAGGTGTTAAGAAAAAGGGAAGATAGTAGATAGGAAAGAGCCCCCAGGAGAAAAGAACAAAGGATTCAAGAAAAGATAGGGAAAACTCATAATTACAACTTCTAGAATCTGAATATTTCATAGGTAGGATTCGTAAATTAAACTCTTCAATAGATATTTAAATTTTATTTCTAAAATTTTGGAAATGGGTATCAAATATTAAAGAAAATCTTGTTTGTTAAAATTAGGAAAGAGAGATTTAAACAATTATTGCAAATTTATTCATTCAAATTTTATTTAAACAGTAATCAAATAAGACTATATTTATTTTCCAGAATACTAGACAAGATTAGAAATAGAAGAAATTAGGAAAAAAAAAACCTTGATTGAAATCACAAAATAAACAATGAATGAATCTAGGAAAATCTATTATATATGGAAACAATCATTATTATTTTAGAAAATCAAACGATCTTGAACAAAAAATGGAGTAATTTGCTGACAGAAAATAAAACTTTGTTGACTGAAAATAAATGACAGAATAAACTTTGAATTTTAACACTATTTTGAAACTTGAAAATTTTCACCTTTCATTTAAACTGTCAAAATTGAAACAATTGAATTAGTTAGTTTAATTTTGATAAACAATTATTATTTAGTTTCTGAAAATATGATAAACTAAAAATAAAACGTTTAAACTTTAAATTCGATTTATTTGAAAACATCCAGAACGATTTTGAAACAACATTAATTAACGAGAATAGGAACGAATGAATGTGTACTCTTTTAATTTCAGTTTTTATATGTATTTAATTAGCATACTGGAGTTACACCTTCATTAAACCTTATTGATTATTTAAATTACTCAATTTAAAATGTTAATTTTATGTCTTTTAAGAATTTGAACAATGGAAAGAAGTTCTTTTAAAACTATTTCATTTTAAACAAAGTTTCCAGTTTGATGTTTTTTTAAAGATTGCAAAAGACTGTATTTGAATGATAGACCGTGCATGCTTGAGAATGAATGTGCATGTTATGTTTTTGGGAAAGTTAACTTCTAGGACGAGTGTCAAATATGGGTAAATAGAGAGTGTAGTTTTGCTTTTCCAAAACTGCTTTTATTTTCGTGCATGACATTTTACTTGGCCAAGTAATTTAAGGACCATTGAAACAAATGGATTTATTGAACTCTCTACCATATCCTAGTATCGATTATTTCTTAAATGAATTAGAAAAATGAAAATGCTTGTGGTTTACTAGTAGTACTAGGCATGCACCAGATTCCATCTTGCTCTTAGACTTCTTTTTGCTAAGCAATTCGTGCAGGTTCGGGTATTTCTTGATCGACTAAGGAATTCTGGGGAAGCGTAAGCTTCGAGGTTGGGCGGAAAAAGTGCCTGATCCTTGTTCTCATCTTTTTGTTGAAGATTTGCTTTTGGATGGAAGATCGACGAATGACATCTTCTTTTAAGCTTTATTATTCTTGATATATGTAATGACAAGCTTATGGCGACTGAATGCCTAAGTCTCGAATTGTAACTGATATTATTATCATTCATTGTATTTATAATTGGAATTGTGTAATTCGACACTTGTATGTTTTTAGACTGAATTGTTATGAATGTATCTTATCAAATTTTATGTCGTTGTTTTGTAATCGACTAGTTCTTGATGTCTAAATGAATGGAATGATGAATTTATTTTGAATATAATGGATCTTATTTGAAGTAATTATCGATGTTGTTTTAAAGAGTTTTTTTCTCTTTAAATTTGGTATCAAAGCTCTAGGTTTAAACACTAGGGTCCTTTGTCCATTACGCTAAATGAACATTCCTTGAGGCCGGAATTGTGAGACATAATGGGTACAAGAGGTAAAGGAGCTGCTGCAAGCAATGAGAATGACAAGTTTGACTAGATTCTCAGCCTCTTGAATCAATAGGGTTCTAGAATGGATAATCCGGAATAGGAAGTTCGAGGTGTTAGAGAAGGACAAAACCTTCAAGTTGAAATTCCCCAAAATCAGGAACAACCTAATAATGACAATCCAAGGGTTGAAGTACCTAATCCTCAAGCAAGGATTGAAGGGGAGTTAGCGAAAGATTTGAAAAGGGTAGCACTGCCCAAGTTTGATGGTAAGACAATAGGTGATGGAGCTGAAGCCTAGGTTATTGAGATGGGAAAATACTTTGAGCTCAAGAATATGTCCAATAAAACCAAGGTAGTTTGGGCTACATACCAACTTACTAGAGAAGCTGCTACTTGGTGGGATAGTGAAAAGACTGAGAAGAAGTTATTACCAGTTGGGACTACATGGGAAGCATTCTTGAACCTTTTTAGGAAGAGGTGGCTTCCACAACTGTTCTTTGACAGGAAGATGATAGAGTTCCAAAATATGGCACAGGGTGGTCTTACAGTTACCCAGTACTGGGAGAGGTTCACTAATCTCCTAAAGTACGTACCGCAGTATCAGATGGATTAACAGTTTTGTATCCGTAAATTCATTCTAGGGTTGAGGCCACAGATTGGAACTGATGTGGACATTCATATTCCATTGATGATGGATGAGGTCTTTGAGAAGGCCATGAAATAGGAGCAGAAGCTGCAATAGGTGGCTAACTACAGGAAAAGTGTGAATGCAAAATCTGGTTTTGGAAACAGGAAGTTTCAAAACAATAATAACAATAACCAGAGGGGTAACAATAGTAATCAATAGATCAGGAATCTGAAGAGGGGAACAAACACCCAGGATAAAGGAGAAGGTAGCTATGGCAGAAACAAGAAGGTGAACAATAATAACACCAACTTCTCCAATATAAGGAACATTACAGGTGGTCATATAGGGCCACGAGGTGGATGCTATACTTTTGGAGGAGATCACTATGCCTCCAATTGCACTTAGCATATAGGAGGTCAGCGAGGTGGTAATGATTAGCGAGCACCACAACATCAGATACATGCAGCGGTTGACAACCGTCAAGTCGACTTTCAGGCTTCACCTATCCAGATGTCGGGTAAGCTTTTTGGACAATCTATTTCTATTTTGATAGATACAGGAGCTACTGAATTCTTTATTGATCCTAAAGTAATTGCTAAATTACCTGTTAGACCTGGTTTTATGTCACATTCATGGATGGTTCAGTATGGAAATCGAGCAAAGAAGAGGGTAGATTCATGTTGATCATGCAGCGATTTAGAGTTACCTAACTTCTAAACCCAAGTTAACCTTTATGTAGCACCATTGGGTTCTTATGATGTGATCTTAGGGATCAATTGGTTAACTGATCATAGACATAGTGAACTGTGAGGACAAGGTTGTGAGTTGTTTGGATGATTTTGGACATCCAGTAGAGATTTTAGGATCTAGAGAGCCTCTAGAGTTAAGACATATCTTAGCTATGCAGCTAAAGAAAGCACATCGGAAAGGATGTTCCATTTTTTCTATTTTGGTAAGTGACTTGGATAATGTCCAGTAGAATCTAGAGGACTAGCCAGTTCTTGGATATCTTTCCAGAAGAACTTATGGAATTATCGACGAAGAGAGAATTTGACTTCTCGATTGAACTGTTACTTGGAACAGAGCCTCAATCTAAATCTCCTTATAGAATGACTACTACTGAGTTGTATGAATTGAAATCTCAGTTACAGGAGTTGCTGAAATAGGGTTTCATTAAAACGAGTGTATCTCCATGGGGTGCACCGGTAATCTTCTTTAAGAAGAAGGATGGGACCTTGCGACTGTGTATTGATTACAGGATGCTTAACAAGGTTACCACCAAGAACAGGTATCCTCTACCTAGGATAGAT
Organism: Sequoiadendron giganteum; assembly: GCA_007115665.2. Classification (NCBI taxonomy): domain Eukaryota; kingdom Viridiplantae; phylum Streptophyta; class Pinopsida; order Cupressales; family Cupressaceae; genus Sequoiadendron; species Sequoiadendron giganteum. The sequence goes on from CM021106.1 coordinate 227,269,534, forward strand.
GAGTTGTTTGATCAGATGAAAGGGGACATAGTATTTTCTAAGATTGATCCTAGATTAGGTTACCACTAGTTGCGGATTAAGGATGAGGATATTTCAAAGACAGATTTCAGAACTCGGTATGGACACTATGAGTTCACCATGGTACCTTTTGGCCTAATGAATGCTCCAGTGGCATTCATGAACCTTATGAATAGTATCTTTAGAGTCTGTTTAGATGATTTCATGCTTATATTCATTGATGAAATTTTGATTTACTCTAAAATAGAAGAGGAACATGAGAAGCACTTGAGAATAGTTTTGCAAAGACTTAGAGATCAAAAGCTTTTTGGTAAGTTTTCAAAGTGTACTTTCTTTCAGAAGAAGGTTCACTATTTGGGGCATGTCATATCTGCTGACGGAATCTCAGTTGATCCTGTGAAGATAGAGGCAATTGTAGATTGGCCAACACCGCAAAGTGTTACTGAAGTTCGTAGTTTCATGGGACTTGCAGGATACTACAAAAAATATGTGGAAGGGTTTTCTAGAATTACAGCACCTATTACTTCTCTTCAGAAGAAGGGAAAGAGATATGAGTGGACTAAGAAGTACGAGGAAGCATTTCAGATTCTTAAATAGAAGTTGACATCAACACCGGTGTTGACTATACTGGATCCTAATGGGCACTTCATTGTGATTATTGATGCATCAGGTGAAGGTGTAGGAGCTATGCTAATGCAGGAAGCTAAAGTGGTGGCATATGAGTCTAGGAAACTAAAACAGTACGAGTTGAGCTATGCACCACATGATATTGAGCTTACAACTATTGTGCATGCATTGTAGATGTGTAGACATTATCTCCTAGGGAAGCCTTTTGAGCTTAAGATTGATCATTTGGGACTTAAGTATATCTTCACACAACCGAATCTCAATGCGAGACAAAGGAGGTGGCTTGAGTTCTTGAGTGAGTACGATTTTGGTATCAAGTATATCAAGGGTAAGGAGAACAGAGTTGTTGACGCTCTTAGTAGGAGAAGACATCTATCTGCTATGGTGACCACAAGGTCAAATTTGAGACAACAAGTGTTGGAGTATCTTCCAGGAGATGAGAATTATGACAGAGTGAGGCAAGCCTTGGCAACATATCCTTCAGAGCATAGATTTGATGGTTATGTGATGGAGAATGATGGTATTTTCAGATATCTGGGAAGGATGTACATCCCAGAGGGTGGAGATTTTAGGAAATTGATTCTTGAGGAAGTTCATGATGCACCTTATTCAGGGCATCCAGGAGTTACGAAGATGGTAGTAGAGTTGAAGGCTTTGTATTTTTGGCCTAAGATTAAGAAGGATGTCATGGAGTACGTAGCTAGATGTTTGGAATGCCAATGGGTCAAGGCTGAGCATGTGCATCTAGCAAGACTTTTATATCCCCACGATATACCTGAGTATAAGTGGCAAGTAATCAGTATGGATTTCATCCAAGGATTACTGTTGAGCAGAAATAGGCATGATACTATCTTAGTAGTTGTTGATAAGTTGACGAAGGTTTCACATTTTATACTTGGAAATCTAAAGGATAGATCATTGACTCTTGGAAGGAAATTTGTGCAAGAGATATTTAGATTGCATGGTGTACCAGAGACCATTATTTATGATAGAGATACCAGGATGACATCTAGGTTCTGGACTACACTGAATGCAGCTTTGGGAACTAAACTGAATTTTAGTTCTGCATATCACCCACAAATCGATGGCCAAACTGAAAGGGTCAATCAGGTTGTGGAGAACTTACTGAGGATGTACTGCATGGATCAACAGTACAAGTGGGAGGAATATTTTCCATTGGTTGAGTTTTCCTACAACAACTCATACCATTCTTCTTTGGGTATGGCACCTTTTGAGGCACTCTATGGACGGAAATGCCGCACACCCATCAGTTGGGATAGAATAGAAGACAAGATCATTATTGGTCTAGATATGCTCAAGGAAATGGATGAGCAGATGAAGTTGATCAAGGGTAGGTTGAAGGAAGCAGCGGATAGATAGAAGAGCTATGCTGATAGGAATAGGACTTTCAAATAGTTTGCTACAGGAGATAAAGTCTTCTTGAGGGTTAAGCCTCATAAGAGCTCTATCTCATTCGAGAAATCATCAAAGTTGGCACTGAGATTTGTGGGACCATTTGATGTACTAGAAGTTATTAATCCAGTTGCATATAGACTAGTGTTACCACCTGCTCTTGCTCAACTCCATAATGTTTTCCATGTTTCTCTGTTGAAACCATATCATCGTGATGCATCTCATATTCTTGATTGGCATTCATTACAGGTACAGGATCCAGGGGTGGTGCTAGTGGAGCCCATCTGAATCCTAGACATGCATAGCATTAAGCTACGTAATAGAGATATTACCCAGTATAAGGTCCAGTGGGACCAGTATACTGAGGACAGTGCTACATGGGAGGATTCTGAGACGATAGACCGTCATTTTCCTCATTTCCTTTCATAGATTAGCATTTTTTTTATGCAGAGATACTTGATACTCTGGTTTTTGATTCACATGTTGTGAACTTTGATAGCGTGGATGCTACTATATTTTCTTATTCTTATGTTTGAGAACTATGTTGTTAGTTACTATTTCATTATCATTGAGATACTATGCTCTACCTATTGAGATACTATGTTTTACTGATTGAGATAATATGTTATATTGATGATGATGTTATGCTTATTAAATGACTAATAAGACATCGAGACAATGTCTCTTCCAAGAGGGGAAGGATGTCACGTTTAGATTTCATTGACTTATTTAACGCAAGTATTAATCATTATGTCGATATTTAAATGAAAATTAAATGATTATTTAATGATAGTTAAAATGAAATTGAAATCGAAATGAAATTGAAATTGAAATTAAATTATTATGATTTCAATTGTATTTATATTTATTTCGGGGTTTGTCATTACTGATGATAAATCGAGTGCAAGTGAACGCAGGAATAGGTGAACGTGATGGAAGGCGAGAACAATGATTAGGTAGAGTTGTTTAGCCGATTGATGTTTATGAATAGATGGGATCTCACACACTCACATAGATAGTATTTTAATGTATTTTGTGTTTATCTTGTTTGCAAGTTTTGAAAATCAAGTATTAATTTAATGCTTCAAATTGTGAAAATGCATGTGATTTAAATGATGATTTAGTTAAATTTGATGAAATTGACTTAAGTTAAATGATTAGATTGATTGTTTAAATATTTTTTTATTATTAGGAAATAATAAGTTTGAAATTTCAAAATTTAAATGCAATAGATTTTATTTCGAAATTAGATTAAATTTAAATAATAAAGTGTTTTATAAATTAAATGCTTTTTAATATTGAAATTATGAAATACATGGATTTTTAAATTCAGAAATTGAATTAAATCTTAAATTAGCTAAATGGGAAATTGAAAACAAAACTCACTTACACTTTTATTCTTCATTCAAAAATTTAAATTTCAGTTAACATGAGGAAAGAAAATATCTAAATTCATCAAAAAGCTTTCAAAATTGAAACTTGGAGTTTGAATTCTTAATTGGAGATTAAGGAATAAATTGTGGATCTCATATTCCTTGTTTAGATCAATGCATGGGAATGGAAAAAGAGATATATACAGATGAAATCCGAAATTTGAAGAACAAGCACAAAATTTCAAAATTTAAAAGAGGAAGAAAATATTCATTTTTATTTTGATCTTGAGCAAATTAACAAAAAGAAGAGAGGGTTACTGATAGAGGAGGGAATTCAAGTTTTATTTGCCTCTATATTCAGGATCTTACCTTACCAGACGCAGCCACAGACTCCTCTTTACACAGCCTCCCCTATTTCCCTTTACATAATCCCTTCACCCACACGCCAAAAGGTAGGCGGCCAGGGAAGGAAGAGACTTTCTCTTTTACTGCGTGCCCTTCAAGCCTTCCATAGAGGCTACAAAGTTCCACGCAACAAGGTGGATACGTGACTCCCAAAGGGAATTCTTCCCTCCACACACAACAAGTGAAGATCTCCCCTCACACACCCGCGCACCAAGGAATGTGGGGTGCACATCCAGCAGCAAGGAGGTGTTAAGAAAGAGGGAAGATAGAAGATAGGAAAGAGCTGCTAGGAGAAAAGAACAGAGGATTCAAGAAAAGACAGGGAAAAATCACAATTACAACTTCTAGAATCTGAATATTTCACACGTAGGATTCATAAATTAAACTCTTCAATAGATCTTTAAATTTTATTTCTAAAATTTTGGAAATGGGTATCAAATATTAAAGAAAATCTTGTTTGTTAAAATTAGGAAAGAGAGATTTAAACAATTATTGCAAATTTATTCATTCAAATTTTATTTAAACAGTAATCAAATAAGACTGTATTTATTTTCCAGAATATTAGACAAGATTAGAAACATAAGAAATTAGGAAAAAAAAAACCTTGATTGAAATCACAAAATAAACAATGAATGAATCTAGGAAAATCTATTAAATCTGGAAACGATCATTATTATTTTAGAAAATCAAATGATCTTGAACAAAAAATGGAGTAATTTTCTAACAAAAAATAAAACTTTGTTGACTGAAAATAAATGACAGAATAAACTTCGAATTTTAACACTATTTTGAAACTTGAAAATTTTCACCTTTCATTGAAACTGTCAAAAATAAAACAATTAAATTATTTAGTTTAAATTTGATAAACAATTATTATTTAGTTTCTGAAAATATGATAAACTGAAAATAAAACGTTTAAACTTTAAATTAGATTTATTTGAAAACATCCAGAATGATTTTGTAACAACATTAATTAACGAGAATATGAACGAATGAATGTGTACTCTTTTAATTTCAATTTTTATATGTATTTAATTAGCATACTGGAGTTACACCTTCATTAAACCTTATTGATTATTTAAATTACTCAATTTAAAATGTTAATTTTATGTCTTTTAAGAATTTGAACAATGGAAAGAAGTTCTTTTTAAACTGTTTTCATTTTAAACAAAGTTTCCAGTTTGATGTTTTTTTTAAAGATTGCAAAAGATTGTATTGGCTGATAGACCATGCATGCTTGAGAATGAATGCACATGTTATGTTTTTGGGAAAGTTACCTTCCAGGACGGGTGCCGAATATGGGTAAATAGAGAGTGTAGTTTTGCTTTTCCAAAACTGCTTTTATTGTCGTGCATGACATTTTACTTGGCCAAGTAATTTAAGGACCATTGAAACAAATGGATTTATTGAACTCTCTACCATATCCTAGTATCGAACTTGCTTATTTCTTAAATGAATTAGAAAAATGAAAATGCTTGTGGTTTACTAGTAGTACTAGGCATGCACCAGATTCCATCTTGCTCTTAGACTTCTTTTTGCTAAGCAATTCGTGCAGGTTCGAGTATTTCTTGATCGACTAAGGAATTCTGGGCAAGCGTAAGCTTTGAGGTTGGGCGGAAAAAGCGCCTGATCCTTGTTCTCATCTTTTTGTTGAAGATTTGCTTTTGGATGGAAGATCGATGAACGACATCTTCTTTTATGCTTTATTATTCTTGATATATGTAATGACGAGCTTATGGCAACTGAATGCCTAAGTTTTGAATTGTAACTGATATTATTATCATTCATTGTATTTATAATTGGAATTGTGTAATTCGACACTTGTATGTTTTTAGACTGAATTGTTATGAATTTTTTTTAAATATAATGGATCTTATTTGAATCTTCCTAGATTACCGACCCTCATCCTGAGTTACCTTGGCAATCTCTACCGATTCTCGGCCCCTATATGAACTTATGTGGAACCAAAACACTTTTTGAGAAGACAGTGATCGACTAGCCATTCTAGGCCATCTCAAACTTCTCATAACCTAAACGAGCATTAAGGAAGAAGGCAAGACAAAACATTGTCTGAGTTTTAAATTGATTACTACCCAACCCCTAACACATTAGGTTAATGGTTTTCACTTGATTAACGACTTTTGATAGGTTACCCTGACAACCTCTTGGGGATCCCGCCCCTAACGAAAGCCACTCCTCCTATGTACAAAACATACTACAGATGATGAAAAAAATAACCAACATGCACGCAAAACAAAATCTCACATATACCCATCATAATCATGACAATACCATAGAACATTTAAAATATCTCAATAATAAAATACATCATGCATGGCTAAGTCCAAAATTAAGTCATTGCGAGAAAACACCAATAAACAAGCATCCCATGCTATTTCAATACAAATAACAAGCATAAGCCTCTAGGAGATTCCAAAGAACAAAACAACTCAATAGTATCATTTATAATTCAATAACAACATATGCATAGTTTTCAAGCTTGTTTATTTTCCAAAACATCATGAACTAAATTTCAACACTGGCAACACTTGACCATTTAAAACGACTAGATTAATATTATCAACATAAATGTGATTTTGTTCACATTGAACCTAATTGTTCAAAAAGGAAATTCAAATGATATTATAAAATGTCATATTTTGTGTTATAAGATCATTTAGATATATTAAAACTTCAATCTTATTAACCACTACACATATCTATTCCTATTATTAAAAAACCTTACCATTTAATTGCATTGAAAATATTTAAAACTATATGTATATATGTACCAATCTAATAAAAACCATATTTTCATTACAAGCCATATTTCAATTCTATGTGAGCTTAAAGTCCAAAAAGATAATATGATCGACATAACAAAGTATATCTAAATTATTATTTTCTAACAAACAATATAAAACAATGTTCATTCTTACTAAGAACACTATACCTATTTATTTATTTCTTACATTTAAAGGCCAAACCATACTATTGAAATGTAAATATTTAAATCTATAAATAATCATTATATTATAAACCCTATATAAATTAGAATTGTTTTGTTCATTCTATACTTAAAAGAGATAGACTACAGGACTCAGCAAAAAAAGAGACATTTACACACAGTTGCACCAACCATGGTTTTCATCGAATTTACAAGTAGTGAAGTGCCATTCAACGATATTTTTACTCCCAGTGAGTTTAGACAAAAATCCATAGCCGCACCCAATCAATATTGCATTTCTCAGCTTAGAAGACATTGCATGCAATCAACATGCGTGTTATCACTCCAATTAACACAAAATTCTAAAACAATTAGTAGCCGATAGTGCATGTAGGTTTAGCCAAGATTTCAAATATATGGACATATTTGCAAGCATCCATGCATACGAAATAGAAGGAATTAACCGAGCGCTAATTTGTCTCTCATGATATCATCTAACCTCAATTAGAACAATGCCAGGTACTACTCTCAATTCCACCGTCCAACAATATGCGCTGAGTCTAGTTAAAAACTAGAGATAAGGATTCGCCAATCACACTTACTTTCAGGAATAATAAATATTATCAAGACACACGTGGTCAAATACAAAATAAGATAGGAAATAGGAGACCTCAGAAGAAATCTATGAATGCTAAACTCCGATTACCATGCGTCGATGAACAATTTTTCCATTAGACAAAGAATACCGAAAATCATTTATAGATCCAACATGGTTTTGGTGAATCCGATATAGAATTTTCTAGCACACAACCCTATGTCATAGATTTTGACCTAAGAAGAATGATACCAAACTTCATTCTAATGTCAAGGAGCCGACATAAGCTAAGAAACTATGGATAGAAGGGAATGCATGCATCAAAACTAAAAAATATACCAGTTAGAATACACATTCAGAGCATGCACTAGCAGTTAAACAAAAACTTTGGTAGGATGCATAATAGATACTATGAAAAATCAGGCAGACTCTATTCAACAAGGCGTCCTATCACTGCTTCAACAATGTATGATTCAAATTAGCTAGGCATAGAAAATAAGTTAACAACAGATATATATGAAAGGCAACTGACGATGGTAATTCAGGAAAAGACCAAGGAAAGAAAAGAAAAGAAAACAGAGCTGGTATGATTGCACACTATCCAACTAAGATAAATATGTGATTTTCACAAGAATCTAACTCAATTAGCATGAGGTTGTGTAGCGACAATATTCTAAATGAACCAACGCGTTTCAACATGAGACAAGGGAATAGTAGCTAGAACAAGATGGTTTCGACGTCTCTAATCAGGGCTAACACAATATAGATATAAAGTGAAATAATCACAACCAAGACAAAATAATATAAAGGTTGCATAAATAAAAATACTTTTCAATAAGCACAACATTGCCATGTTAATAATCATCGATGCTAAAGACGAGGACGAGAAATCAGAACCACAACTAAACAAATGAAGAGGAATTCAGGCAAAAAATGGTAGTACAAAATCTGAATGAATATACAAAATAACCCAAATGATAAATATAAGTTGCAAGCAATTTTTTGAAAAGAAGAAGCATTAATCATAAAATCATAATTCATCTCAAATAGGTTTCCTATATTGATTACTATTCTTTGATTCTTCAAAGAATGATTAATATGTTTTCATTTCCTATTGTATGTGCAAATTACAAAGCATACAAAGTTAACATGAAGAATATCAACTCCCATGACAACCTTCAAGTGTTTTGATAACAAATTCAAAAAAATACAAAAGAAAACCTGGAATAATCTTCTAGATTCTGGCAAAGAGTGGATTAAAACATAGAAAATTGATTCTGGATACCTTATGTCACCTATACATCCTTTGAATCTGCAAACTTCCAAAATTTTCAAAACCAAACACACTGAGAAACATGAAAGCTTCTTCCCAAAAAATTTGCCATGAAAGCAACTTTTTAGCCAAAACTAATTTTTTTTCGTAAAATTGCATAATCTTCCTTAAATCAATTTCCAATTAAATTTCATTCACAAAACATAACTAGCAGTTTGCATGCCATCAAAATTGAATGGACAGTTAAAAATATTTAATTGTTCAAATTAACCATCCTCTGACATCAAGTTCGAGTTCTCAGATATTTTTCAAATTCTATCGAAAACAACTCCTTTTTTAAAAATATATATTTTAAGAGTATTTAAGTTGCACCATAATTCAACAATATAAATTGAATCAATATTCTATTTCAATAGTTGAATTAATTAAACCTTTTAAACATTAAATCAAACCTTTAATTTAAACATAATCAAACATATTCATTTAATCTAAAATTACAATTAATTAGATTTAAATCCAATACTTATAAATTAAACCATTAAATTAATTTAAGCAAATCAACATCTAACATGAAAAACATAGAACAACATGATGAAACAACAAACGACATGATGGGGTGAACGTCAAATAAAATTGGGTAACGTACGGTACTCATTCTTTCAAGAATGATGGCTAACGATAGAGGACCAGACATTATCTCCCATCAACATATTTTCATTGGGCCTTGGCACACTCAGACCTGATGAAGCAGGTGGAGTCGATGTATGTACTTGCAAATTGCATCAAACTGCATTTCCAACCATATCAACACATATATCGGAAAACACTTCATGAAGAAGAGTTGCATTGTAGCAGGGTACTTATGAGTGAGTAATGCTACACTATCTTCTTCACTAGAGCTGACATGCATCATAACATCATAAATATCAAATACATCATAATAACATCATTAACATTCAGAAACAACATAAACAATAATACACACATGTCCATCATAATGTCATTATAAGAACATAACCAAATGATCATAATGTCAAATGTATCATCTACAGAGTATAGCAACTAACATAACATTAATGAAATATTGAAATAATGTAATGTAGCATCCAAAACAACTAAACGACTAACAACTAGTCAAAAGAAAACTGAAACAATAATATCATCTGGAGGGACACTACACTTGTTGTGTGCTAGGACATTTATAGAGTAGGTAGCAGCGTTGCAAGCGTAGCTTTAGGCTATATAAATACAGGTTCAGGGGTTGCAAGGACAAGTAGCTTAGTTGACTATTGATTGATATATTCTACGCACAAGATGACATGTGTGTTAGGGGTGATGGATTCGAAGGAAAAAATACAACCCAAATAGTATGTCAATATTTTTTGAAGACTCTTTCTCTTTTATAACATCTTCCTTAAGTTTTTCTATGTGGGTGATTCCACAAAGCTGGTTTACAATTTCTAAGAGGAACTGATTTTTGTTGAAATCACATATTTTTAGAAAATATAATGATTTAAGCCTTAAAAAGTTCCATTTTAAGGATTCTAATTGAAGAGGGTTTGATCAAACCACCTTAGATCAAACCCCCTTGGATATAACCTCGTTAGTTTTAAACCATACCTATAAATGAGTCTACTTTACACTTATCAAAATGCTGATAAAAAATCACTTTTAATTTACCTTTTGGGGGAACAAATGAATTCATTTAAAATTTATTTCAAATGATTATGGTAGTCCTCAGAATGAGCTATCCAATGAATATAATTTTAATATGTTTTTTTTTATTATGTATATGTTTTTTTAGTTTTATTAAACATAGGTTTTTCACCAAAAATAAAACTCTTTGTTCTACACATGTGGAAAAATAGCAGATTATCAAAATAAAAATTGGAAAAATATGTTCGGGCTGGGTATTCATGTCCTTGATCCATTAAAAAAATAAAATTGAATTTTGATTCGTACAAAAAAATTTATGTTGTATACAGTCTGCCTATGTCTGAATTGTAATTAGTTTGACTTCAAAACTTGATTGAGGAAAAAATATTCAATAGAAAATTATAAATAAAAGTGCTAGATATCGTAGTTACAAATCTAAATTTGAAAAAAAAAGAATTTTATCCTTCATACAAAAAAAGTTATGTTGTATACGGTGAGTGTCACTCCTTAAAAATACTGTTTTTTTTTTTAAACTAGTTTTTGAAGGAGATGGAAAAATAAGTGCAATCTGATTCCAAAAAAAATGAAAAAAAAATATTTAGTATCTATAGACAAAATTTCACAAAAAACTAGTTTTCATCATCTTCAAATTCCTCATGGTTTAGCCGCTATAGGAGCCCAAAAGTTAAAAAAAATTAGTTTGGTGTCCAGTTTGCCCAAAAATTGTAAACCAGTATTGTGGGATCACCCATGTTGTTGATGTATTCCTTGAATTGTGATCCTTGGACATAATTATCTAACTCATATTATGTTCAGGATTATTATGAGTAATAAATTTGACCACTTAAGTTAGTCTTTCAAGCTCAGCACATAAAATTTAGGAATATAGGATACTAATTTTGTTTCTGGACAATCTCGTTCATTTTTTAAGAGTTTCCCTTTAAATTTATGAAATTTTGGTGAAGTTGCTCAAATAATTTGCTCTACAATGCAAAAAGGTTACTATAACGAAGCTTGCGTAGAAATATTTTTGAAAGCTCGTAGGAATAATGCAAAGAAAGTAGCTAAAGGCATGCTTCACATGGCGAGACAATATTCCTGTTCGTAATTTCCTTTTGTCCTTACTCTTAAATTATACAAAAGCCAAAACTTTTCCTGTAGAGATTGGTAACCCTTGCTTTCATTGGTCTTACTTTTGTCTCACCCAAATGCTAACAAGTTTATTCACCAAAACTACAAATTTGTTTATTCTTGTGTGCTTTTAGTAGCAAAATTGAGTGCTTGTAGCATTATTACTACCAAAGATTTGATTGACTATTTCCGTGAAATTGCCTAAACCACAAAAGTGATGAAGCTGAACCCTTTTCATGTGTAGATTAATATTTCAAAACCCAATTTAGGGCTCCATTAGAGATTTTTGTAATATTTTTTTTGTTTTAATTTTGTTTTAAATGTTTAATATCATTTAAATTCTTAGACGTGATTCTATGTACTAAATTTTTCACCAATACTTTGATAAAATGTAGAGCATTTGATAGAAAATGAGTTCTCTGTAGAACTTGCACAAGGAGTAGCCTTTTTTGTTGGTCAAGATGACGAGGCTCAACCACTTATTGTAAGTAAAATAATTTATTACCACTAATTTTGTTTGAAATTTCAATATCATAAATAGAAACTGTCGATGCATCAAATGGGCAGTCTTTTGTTATACTGTGCAATTAAACATTTTTTCCTTTTTACAACTGACCGTTAATTGATTTTTTATTTTTATTTTTTACTTTTTATGAGTGTAGATTGTGAGAATGAAGAAGGATCACCAAAAAATCTAGTTCCAAAAACTATAAGATCCTTATCAGCTAAATCCACCCTCTATTAGTTCACTTATATTTATTATTTCCTAATTCTTTTTTATTTGCCTCTTTAGTCTAAAATACCCTCAATAATAACTCTACAATATGAATAGAAGGAAAATAATTTGTTTTATCTCAACCCATAGCCTTCTAGAAACATAAAGAGTATACCAGCAAAGAGAGAAACAAAGGATTTATTTTAAGAACAGTATTTCCAATGAGGGCGTGTTTTAGAGAAGAATGATTAGAATGCAATAGCTAGAGCCTAGATCTATCAATCTATAGTATCATAATCATTACCTAGACATTGCCTTTGTTCATTCCAAAGCGATTTTTCTAATGTTGGATGGGAAATAATTCCAAAAACTGCTCACATGGAAGGTGTACATTAATTAATTTTGGAATTAAAGTCAAGAATCCAAAGCACTAGCACTCAGTTTTTTATTTCCAAATTCTTAATTAAAATCTTGGGTAGGACTCATGTAGACATAAAAAAAATTGACTGCAACAAGATGGAACATTCACCTGCTCGCTTCATTTTCTTAAGGATTATACAACCAACCTTTCTTCTTTTCAACTTGCAAATGATGGTCTTGAGGGAGATCAAACTCATGTTTTGACTCATGTGATGGGTACATATGGTTACTCAGCTCCTGAGTATACAATGAATGGTAAGCTCTAGGGTTCCTCTAAGGTTCTTATATTTTAGATTTTATGATAAATTTTTCTTATTTAATTCATCACTTTACAAATTTTATTGTCTTCTCATCCAAACTTAAGTCACTAATTTTAGCATTAGATCTTTTCAAAGCTGCTAGAGCTAAAAAGAAATCTAGCCTTGATGAGACACTTAAGCATTCATAATAATTTTATAGTTTTATGCTATGGCCAATAACGAACAAACCATAACAATTATTCTTTTGGTTTTACAGGTCATCTAATAGTTGGAAGTGATGTAAATGGATTTGGTGTTGTATTAGTAGAGTTACTTCTTCAGAGGCCATCAATAGATAAAACCAAACCAAGTAGCATATAACCTGGTAGAGTGGGCTCAACCTCTTCTAAACAATAATAAGAAAATACTTAGAATTATAGATCTCAAGTTGGAAGGAAAATATTATGTGAAGGGTGCACAAAAAGCTACTAGCTTGGCCTATTAATGCCTTAGTCAAAATCCTTAAGGTAGGCCTACCGTGATTTTTATTGTTGAGCAATTAGAATTTAGAATCTTTACAAAACACAGTGGGCTTGGGAGATGCATCTTTCACATATACTGTAAGAAGTGGTGTGACTACTTATGAAGTTCACAATCAACCACCAATAAATGGTGGAAAATCCAATGGTACTCCAAATGACAAAAAATCACCCTCTCAGAAAGTCATGACCATAAGATTACTCAACAATGATTCTAATTTGTATAGTCAATCTCCTCAGCATCATCATAGACAATTGTAAATTTTTGGAGTTGAAGATTGCAACATTTTTACTAGTACATAGGTTTGTGCCTCTATTTGCCCTACATTTTGGAAGTATAACAACATAGTTTTGTGCCTCTATCTGCCCTGCATTTTGGAAGTATTAACAACATGGGACCAATCCAATCTTCTTTTTTTCGCAACTCCTGTTGGATGTATTGAAGAAAGGCATGTTTCTAGAATAGATTAGTGGGTGAATTATCATGCTCTCTTTATAAACTTGTTCATGTATATGATATTATCATTTGAACTGATCTTCATACTCTTAGACATTAGCCATAAAAGAATTTTCTTGGGCCTGTTGTAAGATAATTGTCATGCCATTATATTTTCTATTTTTTAATATTGAGCATGTTTCTTTCACATATATTATAGCTAAACATTGAACTCTCTATAGTAAATACCTGAAGCATGGAGGCTTGTCAAGTCACTTGTAGGCCTAGCCCTTGTTCATGCCCTATCTCCCATTATTATATTTAAAATTTGAATTCTACTGCTATATAAATAGCACCAAGAATTGAATTTCATCACAGTTTGTAGATTTAGTTACAAGGATTCATTTTATAGGTGTGAACTATTTCTTGTGTCAAAAATAAGAAGTGGAATCAAGGCACCATTAGTTCAGGGAAAATAATGCAAAAGTTGAGGAAACTACAGAGTCCTATATTACTTCAGAGGGAAATTTTATAGATTTAGTTACAAGGATTTATTTTGTAGGTGTGAACTATTTCTTTTGTCAAAAAATAGAAGTGGAATCAAGGAACCATTAGTTCAAGGAAACTAATGTAGAAGTTGAGGAAACTATAGAGTCATGGATTACTTCAGAGGTAGAAACATTATTCATCAGTAATAAGAATTTCAAATACAATTTCTGGAAGGAAATGAACAAGTACATAAACATTTTCTTGTTTGAAGAATCCATGTGACATTGAAAAATAAATTTGAAGGTGAAGGTTCAAATAGAGAATTTTGATGATAAATATCAAGAATTTTAGCTTCTCTTTCAATGCTTATGCTAAAATTTTTCAATACATGAAATAGGACAACTGCCATTTCTATCAGAGTTTGTGATTTATTTTGAGGATGATATACATTTGTTTCATTTTAAGCAGTTTTATAAAGAAGAATAATTGATTGCAATTCTTATACAATTTCTTTGTACACCATCGTTGAAGCTTGATTGTCTTTCTTGTTAGAATTTTGAATCACATTATAGGTTTTCTACAGTTAATCAAAAAAATTCATTTTGTAGATAGTAATTTAATTTGTTTTTTTATTCTTATGTGTCATAGTTTTAAGTAGTCTCTTCACTTCAACTTTTCCTTCTTTCTTATATGTTATAGTGTAAAACAATTTATTTTCTTCAACTTGAGTCCTTTTACAATGCCTAGATGAGCTGTACCAAATGTAGCAATAGTGTCAAATGCCAAATATATTTTCTTCTAATTGTTTATAAGTTGTAAACTATTATAGAGGCCATGGTGGAGGAAGGTTTTAGAGTTTGTTGGACTTGGATTTCTATTGTACATAGAATATCTTGATCTTGGAAACCCTATGTTACTGTGAATCTCTAACTAGCTTTCTATATTTTTGTTTGTGCTAATAACTTCATTGTGAGATAACTAATTGTTTCTTGCTAATTATTCAATGTGCCTTAGTCGAGACCAACTTGCTGGAAGATGCATAGTACAAATACGAGGTATATGTTCAAATAATATGTATAATCTATTTGGTTTTAATATTATTTGAGAAAAAAATATTATAAAAGATGATCATTTGTGATTCTTTTTTCCTTGGCTTGTAGCTTCTCTGAATCATTCTTATGGCATCAGTATTTGCTTTGATTATTAAATCTCTTGCAACAAATTTAGGAGTTAGTACTGGTTAGTCTATGTTTGAAAATTGATAAGAATAACATGAATGCTTATTTTGATGTCAATATATATTATGTTTAATGATGGGACTTTGGTTGTGTTCCAAGCATACATCTTGTTAAACATTACAAAGAAGAGTATCCTTAGAAGATAAATTTGTATTATGGATGCTATCTGTGAAGTGGTTGTTATTGCAATTGACATTCCTGAAGGTTAATATTTTCAAACATCAATGAATTAATCTTTTATAAATACAACACATTAAGGACAAGGGATAGATACATATAGAGTATCTTTTGGATGCCTTCTCATGCTATTTGTTGTCTAATTGTATGGAAGTCATTGGATCTACTTTTGCAGAAAACATGTTTCACGCACCTGTATGGGTTGGGGTTCTTCTAACAAGACTAAGCACACTTTTGCTTCTTGGACTGCAACAATATGGGGTAATCATTTGTTATGTGCTAATATCATTCATGCATCTAGTTATTTTGATAATCAAATTTTAATCAAGGTAGACTAATATATGAACTGTAGATATGAAAATTTGAGATGTTTTCAAATGGTGAGCTATGTGCATTATGTTGCCATATTATTAGGCTTACCAATAAGAAACATGCAATGTCTCATTTTCTAAAACGTTAAAGATTATTTTTAGTCTTCCTTTAATTTCTAAAGCAACACCTTTTGTTTTCCTAATCACATATATTGCATCAGGAAGTAGTACATGTGTCATTTCATTTAGGCCTACAAATAAGCAGGTGGAATTTTCCATGATCAATAGTAGTTTTCCTTTGCAAAATGAAAATGGGGGAAAAGGTAAGATTTAGATGCTTGATAGCCCATATGATAGAACATGATTGTCTCAAAATTGGTTTGTTTGTCTATAGTCTCGATCACTTGGAATTTTTCCCCTTAACCTTGTAAAGAAAAGCAAGGGATGCATAAGAGATTCTATTTATGTTGTGTTCTAAATGATCATGGTGTGTTGTATCATATAAGTTGTTGAGTTACATATATTATTCACTAATGTACATGGGATGATTGGAAATGTATTAGGACACTAGGAGGTTTATGACATGAATATTGCATCAAATCAACTATTTATTGAAACAAAGGAGTTTTGGATGATATATAATACATGAGATTATAGTGCATTTTGCTTTAATAATTTTGGATGTTGTGAACAAAATACTATACTTGTAAGCTATAACAGATCAGAATTTCCATACAACAATAATTGTAACACCCCTCTGTTTTGCTCTTATGTTTAGATTATGATGCTTTGTTATTTTTTGATCGCTATTTATAGAGAGATGTGGATTATATGTTGTGATGTGATGTTACTCTACTTTGATGTTATCATTTGACATAACTTTGATTAGTATAATGATTATTTGGAATAACATGGTTATATGCACATGAATAAAACATATATGTTAGAACTGTCAGTTTCGTGATAGTGTATGTGTGAAGGGGACAAAATTGCATCACTCGTTTGCGAGTGCCCTACGATTCCACAATTTCCTCTTCATGGTGTGTTCTTTTATGATGATAATTTTATGCATGTTCTATATATATGCCTTGTTTACAGGTTTGTAGGTGCATGACATTGACTCCACCTAGTTTCATAGGTTTGAGTGTGTCGACCCAATGGTGATGTTGATTGGGAGATAGTAGCTAGGATTCTTATGTTAAGCCTTTACACTAGTCTCAGTGTGTCGTCAGCTCTAGTCGGTCTTATTTGTAAACGTTACTTAATTTGGCTTTGAATTATTACGTTGAAAATTTTAAAAAGAGAACTTAATGAATTTAATTATTTAAAGTTGATTATTATATTAATCTTATTTTAATGTTAGAAGTGGTGAATTAATTAATTAATTAATTTATTTTAATTGGTAAATAGTATAATCTTAGGATTATATTATTTATTAATTAATTAAATTAGATTAATTAAGTTGAATTTGAAAGGGGAAATATTTTGTAATTATTAAATGTTTTTAATTTTAAATTTTTGGAGGATTTTATTGAAATTGGACGTTAAAGATATTTTGTGAGCTTTAACATGTGTTAGAAGAATTAATGAGTTTGTTGGAAATTGATTCACAAGGAGAATATTGTGGCTTTAACGGAAGAAGAGAGAATATTCTTCATGATAGAAGCACGGGGATATTTTGTTTGTTGGGAAATAGATTAAAAGAAAGTCTTTTGGGATTTGCAGGGGTTCTAGAATATTTTTGGAAGAATTGTTGTAGAAAGAAGTTTTGTGTTCTTGAATTTTTAGAAAAAATATTCTCAGGATTTTTTTTTTTTAAGCAAAAGGCATGAAGCCTATATAAATATTGATATAAAATAATATAAAAGCATTTACAAAATATGAACAACAACTCAATAGATAGGAGCTGGTAGGTTGTCTACAAACGCTAGTAGAACAAAGAGCTAGTCACAAAAACCTATAAAATAAACCCATCTCACACCCTATTGGCTGAAATTATAAAATTCAGCAGAGACTAAAACCCTATACAACAGGAAATAAAAAATTGTTCCTCCATAGGAAAAATGTCCCTGTGAGTTGCCAAGTTGTGAATATTTATTCATGCACCGCTCTTTTCCTTCTCGGTCTTTCTTTGTTTCACCCGTTCTCGAGAATTGTTGCTGTGTTCGGGAAATTGTATTATTCTAAAGGAAGCTATTGTTTATCTAGGAAATTTACTTGGATTTGTGGAGGAGGCGTTGCTTCAAATTTACAAATTCATAGGCATTGGACTATAGGTTCATTCTTTAATTTTGTTTAGCTATATTGAAAAGCTTCTAGTTAGATCTTTGTAAAAGATTGTTTGTGCAAAATTTTAAGTTTGAGTTTGGTTTTAGAAATTGTTATTATTGTATATAAGATCCTCTGTAGAATAAATTCCTCTGTAGGTTGAAATTCTCTGTGGAAACTATAACAAAATTGTAAAAAGTGGTATTATTGTGAATTTAGATGAACCTAGAAGGAAACACTTAGGGATCTGGAAAGAAAACCTCGCACTGAAAGAAATTTAGTTTCTGAAGAAAAAATTATCCTGTAGGTTTGAACTGTAATACCCCTCCGTTTTGCTCTATTATGCAAATAGTGTTGTTCTCCTTTGTTATGCTTTAGTTTTTTTTTGTACTTTGACTATGGTACTTGGTTACTGTTTGATCACTATTTTTATTGTGATGTGGTGATGTATTTTGATGTGATGGTACTTTATTCAAATGTTATCATGATGGCATGTTTTGGATTCGCTTAGTGTATTTTTGAATTAATAATGTTTTATGCTTTTGATTAAAGTAATATGTAAGATACGTCATTTAGTAATACTGTATTGGTGAAGGGGACGATATCGCATCACTCGCTTGTGAGCACCCTACGATTTCCTCTTCATGATGTATTTTAACTATGACATATATATGCATGTGGATATACTCTTTGATCACAAGTTCATAGGTACATGACATCGACTCCACCTGGTTTCATAGGTTTGAGCGTGTCCATTGTCCAACGACATTCGATTGGGAGATACTAGCTAGGTTTTCTGTGCCAAGTCATCACCCTAGTCATGGTGTGTCATCAGGTTCTAGTCGGGCTAAGTTGTGCTAATATTGTTCCTTCTCGTTGATTATTTAACTGCATGTTAGAAAAGGGTAAATATATGCTTTTTATAGTTAAGTTGTTGATTAGACTTATCTGGTTTAATGTTAGAAAGATGATTCAATTTATTAATTAATTTAATTTAATTAATAAATAATTTAATCGTGGATTAGATTGATTTTATTAATTAATTAAATTGATGATGTTGAAAAAAGTTAAGTTATTCATTTTGAAGTTATGGTTATTTTTTTTGAAATTGAAAATTAAAGAAAAAGAATTTAAATTGCATTTTTATAAAATTTTGAATTCAAAAATTGAAAAATAGAGATATTTTCTATTCTGTTTTTGAAAATTTATGAGGGTGGTTGCATGCATATTTTTGGGGAATTTTCTTTATTATTTGGTTTTTTGGAATGAGTTTTTTTTCAACAAGTATGAGGAATTGAAAATGGAGGAGAAGAAGGAATTTTTGTTGTTTGTGGGTTTTGGATTGAATATGTGGAAATTGCTGAGCTGAAGTTGGAATCAAAGCAAGAACCTATGCACCATCTAGATCTTCTCAAACTCTGGAATACCAGGTTCATGCTTTTAAAATTTAGTTATTTTTGAAAATACATTTATATATTTTTTGTTGTTGAAAATCATGTTGAAAAGTTCAAAACCTGAACTATGTTGAAAAACTTCATGTTGAAATTGTAGCAAATCATAAACCTCTATTTTTATTTGAGTTTTCTCAAGGAAAAAAAAAATTGGTGTTCTTGGCTGGAAATGACCCTTTTAAACATAATTTTCTCAATTTGTTATGCAAGCTCTTGCTGTGTTTTTTTTTTTTAAGAAAAATAAAAATAAAATATATATATATATATGTATATTTATATACTGATATATATACATACATATATATATATTTATATTTGAGGAGTTATGTTGCCCATATTTTTTTTTTAAAATACCCCATGGCAAGTCACGGATTTCAAAAAATCTGTAGGGTTCTATTCAAGTTTGTTTTTATTTAAGAAAAAAATAATATAATTTTTTTTTTATGTTGCAGAGGGTTTGGGGGAGGTCACTGGAGGCTCACCCCCACCGCACCCCCCATGGGAGGCACATGGGGGGAGCCACACCCAGTGTGACCACTGTAGCCCTAACCCCGCTTGATGTGGCGGCTGTTTACACAGCCGCCGCCACCATCACCAATGGATGGTTGTGCTATGCACAGCGCCACCAACAATGGTGGTCGGCTGTGTACACAACCACCAACTATGGTGGTTGGCTGTGTACACAGCCACCACCGTCGGCGCTGACGCCTTCCATGTCTGTCACCGACGCCCAACCAAGCTTGCCACCGCCCATCCTTATGTATGTGGCCCTAGAAACCCACAGCTCAACCCTAAAGGTTGGTGCGCAACCCGAGGCCATGTTTGGTCTTTCAAAAAAAATATAAACAAAATATTTATTTTAATAAATTAATATATATAATATTATTATTATATTATAATATTAATATATTAATATGTATTATATTTAATATAATATGTATTAATGATTAATATTATATTGTATAATATTGTAATATTATATATTTGTTTTATATAATTAAATAGATATATATATATATAATATATATATATATATATATATAAATGAGTTACATAGATATATATACATATATATATTTATATTATGTGTATATGTATTTAAGTTAAGCTTTTCTTGAAGGCGTGATTTAAGTCAAATTGAGGAAATGGAAACATGATAATTTTAGTTAAATCATTGTTTTATTTTAAAATATTATTTTGAAGGAGAAGTAGTTTTGATCTTAAATAATATGATTTTAAGACAAGTTAACTATTTTAAAATAGTTATATGGAAAAGAGGAAGCAATAATTATTTTATATCAATGTATTTTGATTTGTAGAATTAACTAGTTATTTTATTATTATTTAAATGCAAGTAAGGAATTGAATATTGAGTTTTAATTTCTCTCTTATTTGAAAAAGACATAGTTTAATACAGTTTTATTAAAGCAATAAATTAATGAATGTTAATGAGGAACTGGATTTAGTAAATCCAAAGTAGATTTAATTCTTGTCTTCTTGCTCGTCTTGATTGTGAACTGTTTTTGTTATCGTTTAGGGAAAATTAAGTTATAGAGAATGATAAGTCTTCCAGATGGGTTTTCAATTATGTGGGTTGTCGTACTGTGTTAGTCAACCTTTGGATTGCCTTGGGTAGTGCATCTACTGTATCCAATTTTTTACCCAGTTATCACGTACGGGGATGTGTTGACTTTATGTCGTGGATAGGGATTTGATTCCATAGGTCACACTTGTGTACCCTTGGGTTGTGGAGTTGTTCCATGTGTTATCTTAGAGGAGTGGCTTGCAACGAGGGTCAACACACAAAGTGGTGCCAGGATAACTCATTGTAAGTTAGTTAATCCAGTGATAACATAATTAACTGATTAGAGGATTATGTAGTATCAAACACTTAATAAGATAATTATACCTCGCTCATGGATGCAAGGGCTTGTATAGAATTGGGATGAGACAAGAAGGCCTCAAATGGCAAGATCGTTATCTTATCTTTACGAGAGATAAATGATTCCACAATGGTTAGCATGAGTGGACGAAAGTCGTTAGAGGTTACCAGGATAACCCAAGATGGGGGTCGGGGCCTAGGAAGACTTACTAGGATAACCCATGCAATACTATGATGACACATCTTCTAAGTCAGCTATATGTTTGTATCAGTGATGCAATTGATTATGTAATTCCAGAAGCATTGTAACCATTATATTAAGTGTTGTGTTTGTATTTGTTTCAGTTTGGTTGTATTTTAGCTTGTGTCTAGAGGTAGATGGTCTTGGTTAGGAATCCTTGTTACTATCTCCTAGCACGGGGGGTGGGTCTTTGGATTCCACTTGGTTGGGTGGAACGTGCACCTTACTCTGTTGGGTTTTTCTTCTTGATCGTGTGGATGAGATTTCTAGTTGGAGAGCTCGTGGGATCCAGTTTCATTCCATGCCTTAATTTATTTCAGTTGATCTTGCGATTTATTACCCCTCATTTGTTATCGAGGTGGAAAATTTTAATTGTAATCGTGCTTATTGGACTCACCTCATTCGGGGAATGAGAGATGTAATCTTATTGTTTAATTATTGATAAATGAAATCGCATGTTATCTCTTATGTTGTGAAGTAATTTATCTAGTATGGAATGTATGTGTTCTAATTTATTGAGTAAATGAATGTAATGGTTTCCATTCATGTTTTTTGTTTGGGTCTTAAAGTAAACTCAGTCAAATAACCTTAGAGGTTGTTGGAAATGGGTAGTGAACTTGCATGTTAATTGTTCTTAAATAGAAAAAAAATAGTCTGTTTAAGTAGTTAATTGCAACTTCCTCTAGGGTTGCGTGGCAGGGCATTACACATGGTATTAGATCCTAGGTTTAAACACTAGGTACTCTGGGATTATGATGGACCCATTAAGCTTTTAGTTGTTTAGGCTTTTAAGTTGTGTACACCTTGCCTAATACCTTGATGTCTCTATGCAGGATTATGCCTCCCAGACAAGGAAGAGGTAGAGGGCATGGGCGTGGTCTTATAGGCGATCATGGTGGGAGTCAACATGACTCTCCTCCTCTTGTTTCTCTTATTCCAAACCAGGAAGAACATTAGACATCTCAGAATGCTCTAGGGGACAGTGATCGTCAGCAGGATCCACCAGGGATTGAGGCTACGCGTAGATCGCTTGAGTAGGCTTTGGCACTCCTTGGTCAGAGGCTAGTTGAGGTTCAGGTTAATCCGGTTGTGAGGGAAGTCCCATATCATTCAAAGGTGCACATGAGAGATTTTCTCAGGGCACATCCACCCTTGTATGATGGAGCAGGCACCAGGCTAGAGGCTGAGACTTGGCTAATAGACCTAGATAGGTGTTTTTCTATGCATCCTTTCGGTAGCAATGCCAAAGCACGATGCACTATTATGTATCTGAGAGGGTTTGCATCCACATGGTGGATACTAGAGGAGCAAAAGATCCATATAGATATTCACTCAGTATCTTGGGAGATCTTCCTAGAGCGGTTCAGTGCTCGCTTCCTATCTGAGCATTGGCGTCAATGTTGAGGCGACGAGTTTCACGCTTTGCGCCAGTTGGCCTTGTCTATTGAGAAATATGAGGGACGCTTTTATGAGTTCAAATAGTTTTAGGGATAGGTGATGATGAGAGCATGTTGGTGCACCATTTTGTCAGGGGCTCAAATGCTCATCTTAGCGGAGGTGTGAGTATTTTTGAATCCAAAACCATGGAGGTAATAGTGGAGAAAGCACGTCTTGTTGAGGATAATCTAACCATGGCACTAGGAGGTCACATGAGTGTATAGATTGGCAGTAGTTCAGTGGTAGGGACTAGTGCTCGAGGAGGTCAGCCTTAGGGAGGTGCACCTTCTAGATCTCAGTAGGGGCCATCGCAGAGTGGTTAGCAGCAACAGGTTTCGCATGGGAAATGTAAAGGTTTCTAGCAGAGGTAGGGGGATAGAAACTAGAGGTGTGTGAAATGCTTTAGCTTTGATCAACCAACACAAAGTTCACAGTATACCTTTAGGGGTAGTGTATAGCAGTCTAGCGCACCATCTAGAGGTAGAGGCTATGGAAGAGGTACGGGGTGTTTTACATGTGGCCAATAGGGTCACATAGCTAGAATGTGTCCCAACAGGGGCACATCTGGATTTTCACAGGGACTAGCAGCATCTGATCTAACAGTTGGTGATGCAGGCAGAGGCCATCGAGTTTTCATAGTGGTTGATAACTGCCAGGAAGAGCATCAGGGAACAATGGTCGAGACATGTATGATATGTTGTTGGGTAACCTAGTTAACATTTTGTTTGATTCTAGAGTGTCAGACTCCTTTATTTCTTCTTCCTTCATGACATGATGTAGACTAGGTGCAATAAGGCAAGTCAATAGGTGGCAGGTAGAATTAGCCTCGGGTGTGAAAGTCACATCGCATTCCCTTGTGCCAGAGTGTAGATTGGAGGTTGGACCTCTCCATACTATGATGGACCTTTGAGTTATTCCTTTGGGCTCATATGATATTGTCATAGGGATGGATTGGTTGGAGGCACATAGTGCGGTCATAGATTGTCGACGTAAGTCTATTCGATGCATTGAGGTACTTGGTAGAGAGGTAGAGATAGTGGGAGTCCAAAGGCCAATTTCCTTGAGGGTCATCTTAGCTATGTAGTTGAGAAGGTGTGTACGTCAGGTTTTCTAGTTTTTTGTTATTACAGTGGATGATTTGGATCTGGGAGGTGCAAAAGAGAAAGTTTCTCTTGATAGTCACCCCATTCTTCAGGAGTATTTCGATGTCTTTCCAGATGAGATTCCAGGGATGCCACCTCAGAGGGACATAGACTTCAAAATTGACCTTGTACCTAGATCGGAACCCATTTCATGAGCTCCCTATTGTATGACCACCCAAGAGCTGAAAGAGCTTCACTTGCAGCTTGAGGAGTTGTTAGAGAAGGGCTTCATTTGCCCTAGTGTTTCACCATGGGGAGCACCAGTTATCTTCGTGAAGAAGAAGGATGGTTCACTTCGGTTATGTATTGATTACCGACAGTTGAACAAAGTGACCATCAAAAATCAATATTTGCTTCCTAGGATTGATGATCTATTTGATCAGATCAAGGGTGCCACCATCTTTTCAAAGATTGATCTTAAGTCAAGATATCATTAGCTTCGTATCTTCAACTTAGACATACATAAAACAAAATTTCGAACATGGTATGGTCACTATGAGTTCACAGTAGTACCATTTGGGTTGACGAATGCACCCTCTGTGTTCATGAGTTTGATGAACGATGTATTTTGTACATACCTAGATAGATTTGTCCTTGTGTTCCTTGATGACATTTTGATATACTCTAGGACAATGGTAGAGCATGAGGAACATTTGCGACAGGTATTGCAGTGCTTATGAGATAATCAGTTGTATGCTAACCTATTAAAGTGTGAGTTCTTCAAGACTGAGGTCCAGTACCTTGGGCATGTAATCTTAGGGGAAGGTATTTCAGTGGATCCTGCAAAGATCCAAGTGATCTCAGATTGTCCTACGCCCACAAATGTAGCAGACATAAGTAGCTTTATGGGGCTAGCGAGTTATTATAGGCATTTTTTGTTGGGATTTTTGAGGATGGGTTATCCTATCACCACCCTTCAGAGGAAAGGGAAGAGGTTTGAGTGGTCAGAGAATTGTGAGGCAACATTTTAGAATCTTCAGGAGAAACTGACTAGTGCACCAATACTTGCGTTACCGGATCCGACTGGGGACTTTGTAGTTTGTACAAATGCGTCCTTGGAGGGTTTAGGTGTAGTGTTGATGCAATAAGGTCGATTCATTGCATATGAGTCACGAAAGCTCAAGGATCATGAGCTGAACTACCCCACACATGATCTTGAGTTGGCAGGAGTTGTTCATGCATTGACAAGATGGAGGCATTTCCTTCTTATCCATAGGTTTGAGTTGCACAGTGATCACAGAATTTTTCAGTATATTTTCACACAGCCCAACCTTAATGCTAGGCAGAGGCATTGGGTGGAGTTTCTATGTCAAAATGACTTTGAAGTGAAGTATATCCAGGGAATGGAGAATTTCGTAGTGGATGCACTTAGTAGACGGAGACATGAGATATCTAAATTGACTCTTGTTGTAGATTTGCGAAGTCGGATTCTTTCTTCCCTTCCTGTGGATAGTTGGTATAAAGAGGTTAGGACAAAGATAGAGGTAGGTAAACCTCTTGAGGACAGACATTCAGGATATTCTCTAGATTTAGATGAGATATTGAGACACATGGGATGCATATACGTCCCTTCATCAGGTGGTCTTCGCACCTTGGTCATGACTGAGGCACATCGTGCACCTTATTCAGCCCATACTGGGGTGAAGAAGATGCATGCATATTTGCATTAGTTGTATTTTTGGCCAGGGATGAAGAGCGATATCACAGATTATGCTTTGCGATGTCTAGAGTGTTAATGAGTTCAGGTTGAACACCAGCATCCAACAGGGCTTTTGCAACCGCATTAGTACCAGAGTGGAAGTGGGATATAATCTCATTGGATTTCATTGTTGGTTTACCCAACTCTTCGAGATGACATGATGCGATTATGGTGATAGTTGATAGGTTGATGAAGGTGGCACACTTCTCAAATATGCACTCTTCCTATACTGCATCATCCCTAGCTAGAGTGTTCATGGAGGGCATAGTGAGGTTACATGGTATTTCATGTCAGATTATTTCTGATAGGGATCTGGTGTTTACCTTAGCTCTTTGGACTTCATTACAGCATGTGATGGGGACACAGTTGAACTTCAGTTCAGCTTATCACCCAGAGATAGATGGACAGACTGAGAGGGTCAATCAAATCCTTGAGGATATGTTGTGTATGTATGTGATGGACCAACAGAAATGATGGGAGGATTATCTCTATTTGGTAGAGTTCACTTATAATAATGGTTTCCAGAGTTCTATTGGCATGCCTCCATTCCAGGAATTGTATGGGAGATCATTTCACACTTCCTTAAGTTAGGATCGACTAAAGGACATAATAGTTTTGGGTCCTGAGATGTTGCAAGATATGGAGCAATAGGTTGATAGGATTAGAGAGCACTTGGTGGTAGCGCAGGATAGGTAGAAGAAGTATGCGGATGCGCATAGATTGGATCATCAGTTTTATGTTGGTGATAGAGTCTTCTTGCGGGTGCATCTGTGAAAGAGTCCTATCCATTATGGGAAGGGCTCTAAGTTGGAGCCTCACTTTGTTGGACCTTTCAAGATATTCAAGAAGATTGGTCTAGTTGCTTACCGTCTTGCTTTAACAATCTGTCTCTTGTGCATTCACGATGTTTTTCATGTTTCAGTTCTTTGGCCATACCATCTAGACATTACTCATGTCCTTGATTGGAATGCATTACAGGTAGAGGACAGGCAACTAGCTTTGGAGCCTGTGGCCGTAATGGAGCACAGAACGCTCACTCTTCGAGGGTGAGATATTGATCAGGTTAGGATTCAGTGGGATCCTAGGAATGACACATCATCCACTTGGGAAGATGCAGCTAGAATGAGGGAGCTTTATCCCTATTTGTTTGTAGGCTTCCAGGAGTAAGCCTGACCTTGGGGGGGAGGATATAATACCCCTCCATTTTGCTCTATTGTGCGAACAGTGTTGTTCTCCTTTGTTATGCTTTAATTTTTGTTTGTACTTTGACTATGGTACTCCGTTATTGTTTGATCACTATTTTTATCATGATGTGGTGATGTATTTTGATGTGATGGTACTTTATTTAGATGTTATCATGATGGCATGTTTTGGATTGGCTTAGTGGATTTTTGAATTAATAATGTTTTATGGTTTTGATTAAAGTAATATGTTAGATACATTAGTTACTAATACTATATTGGTGAAGGGGATGGTATCGCACCACTCGCTTGTGAGCCCCCTATGATTTCATGATTTCCTCTTCACGGAGTGTTTTAATTATGATATATATATGCATGTGGATATACTCTTTATTCACAGGTTGATAGGTACAAGACATCGACTCCACCTGGTTTCACAGGTTTGAGTGTGTCCATTGCCCAACGACATTCGATTGGGAGATAATAGCTAGGTTTTTCGTGCCAAGTCATTACCCTAGTCATGGTGTGCTGTTGGGCTCTAGTCGGGCTAAGTTGCGTTAATATTGTTCCTTCTCGTTGATTATTTAACTGCATGTTAGAAAAGGGTAAAGATAAGCTTTTTATAGTTAATTTGTTGATTAAACTTATCTGGTTTAATGTTAGAAAAATGATTCAATTTATTAATTAATTTAATCATGGATTAGATTGATTTTATTAATTAATTAAATTGATGATGTTGAAAAAAGTTAAGTTATTCATTTTGAAGTTATGGTTATTTTGTTTGAAATTGAAAATTAAAGAAAAAGAATTTTAATTGCATTTTAATAAAATTTTGAATTCAAAAATTGAAAAATAGAGATATTTTCTATTCTATTTTTGAAAATTTATGAGGGTGGTTACATGGATATTTTTGGGGAATTTTCTTTATTATTTGGTTTTTTGGAATGAATTTTTTTTCAACAAGTATGAGGAATTGAAAACAAAGGAGAATAAGCAATTTTTGTTGTTTGTGGGGTTTGGATTGAATTTGTGGAAATTGTTGAGCTGAAGTTGGAATCAAAGCAAGAACTTGTGCACCATCTGGATCTTCTCAAACTCTCAAATACCAAGTTCATGCTTTTAAAATTTAGTTGTTTTTGAAAATACATTTATATATGTTTTGTTGTTGAAAATCATGTTGAAAAATTCAAAACCTGAACTATGTTGAAAAACTTCATGTTGAAATTTGTAGCAAATCATAAACCTCTATTTTTATTTAAGTTTTCTCAAGAAAAAAAAAAAAAGTGGTGTTCTTGGCTGGAAATAACCCTTTTGAACATAATTTTCTCAATTTGTTATGCAAGCTCTTGATGTGTTTTAAAAAAAATATATATATAAAATATATATATATATACATACACATATATACATACACATATATATATAAATATATATATATATATATATATTATTTTCATTTTTTTTATAGATAAGTGTTACCAAAGGGGGTAACTCCCATGTACATTTCAAATTTTAGCTTTTACAATCAAGGAACAAGATTGCAAATCCCACAAATTATATGAGAAGGTAAATGGTTGCTAAGATGTCCCCAATCCTGGTCAACCATTCCAAGAGGACCTCGTTGAGCCAAGCTAGGTCGGAGCGCATAAAGTTGTAGAAGGCATCCATGTTGGCATTTGTGACTCCGGCCTTGAAGACTTCCCATGCATTGCTACAGAAATTATCTGCTGCTAACTAACAAGCTCGAGCTTCTTCATTGTCCATTTCTTCCTCACCAGATTCCGATTCCTCCCCGTCAGTGTCTGAGTCATCGGTTTCCATATTCATTATTTCTGGGTCGAAATAGTACTTGAGGAAGCTGACCCATCCCTCATCATTTAGGTTCCAAATGGCATTGGCAATAGCCTCGACATTACCGATTTCTATGAATCCGTCAAGCTGTTCAACCATGACTTCCCTGGCCTCGGTTATGTCCACTAATGCGCACAACATGAGCTTTTAGACTTTTCCACCACACGAGTGTTGGTCGAGAGAGAGAAATGTTGATATCCGGTCGACCAATGCATTCCTTACAGCTGGGTCTGGGATGTTAAAAAGCCTTCTGCACTTGGCCATTATAAGCTCTTTAGTGCAATGGCATTCAACACTGAATATGAATACCATCTTGCACTTTCTGATAAACTTGGAGCTTTCGTGTAGTGATGAAGATCAAACTGTCCAACTATTAATAGCCTTAATCCTATTGAGATAAGGCTTGATGGATAACCGAGCCCCACAATTCAGGCCATGCCGAATCCATTCTGTATCTATCCTTAGGATATCGCATCTACGAATCCATTCCTGACTTGTGGTTCACATGGTTTTGGGATGAGAACTCTGGACAACTTGACTGCATCTATTTCAACCATGTTATTGTGGTGAGTTCATGTGATAGAGTGCCAAGGTTCTTGTCCATTTCATATTACGTTCACTGTCACTATGGGAGCATCATTTATGATACGACCCAAGGCAGGCCTTGTGCTCAAATACGCCGCCAAACCCAGATTTTGCCATCATAGATCATCGAAGAATTTGTGCCTTCTCGTATCTTGTTAGGATTATGTATTATTTTTTAGCGTGTCTTGATCGACGATGTACTTTAGCTCATCCCATCTCTCCACATTGGAGTCTACAATTAGCTTGTTCATTTGCCAAACACTAGCATTTGCTAGCTAGTCTACCGCCTTGTTTGCTTCTCTGTATGCGTGCCCAATCTTGTAATTATCCATTTTGCCCAGTAATGTTTTTATTTGTCCAATCCAATAGTTAATTTTCCAACTTGGAGATTTGTCATTGATAATTGCATCAATGCAAATTTTTGAGTCTCCTTCAATTTCCACCGAACTAATTCCTTTACTGATGCATGTCTATAGACCCAAAGTTAGTGCCTCCAGTTCCACAATATTGTTTGTGCACACTCCAATATTTTTAGACGTGGCCCAAACACACTACCTAGCTTAGTCCCTAATGATGCATCCTACCCCTACCTTGCTTGGATTACCCTTAGCCACACCGTCGAAGTTTAGCTTCCATGCTAATCCTTTCAGGCCCTTCCAGTGGACCTATTTTCTGTCAACTTTCCTCTTCTCAAAAAAGTATTCCTTAGGGCATTTTAGTTTGCTCCATTCTTTTTGGATGTTTGCATCCCAGTTTGAAAATTTTTATTTTGCACTGACTATGATCCTATTGTTGGCCGCTTCTATTAATGCTTCCTCAATTTTTCCTATCAAATGATCGCTACAAAGGGCTTCCCCCTTGAAGATTCTCCTATTATGTTCCTTCCAGATGTGCCATACTACCATCGAGGGTGCTGAAACCCATAAGCCATGCCAATAACCATTCATGTTGCCAATTTTCCATGAGTTTAAGAACTCTCATAGTTTCTCTTGCCTTGGACCCTATATTTGGAATGATCTTTGGAGCCAATCCAAACATTTGACTGCTAATGGGCAGAGTAAAAATAGGTGGTCGATATTCTCCTCCGCGTTCTCTCACATTACATAATGAGAAGGGCCTGAAATTCCTATCCTCTTTAGTCTTTCCATGGTAAGGCATTGTTGATTACTAGCCACCCAAAGAAAAACACCCGCTTTGGGAAGAACCACGTGATTCCAGCATAGGGATGCTAGCCAATCAACTCTTGCTCCAATTTCCACTTGCATCTAGTAGCCAAGCCTGGCAGAATACTCTCTTGATTTTGCCTTGCACCATATAATGGTGTCCTCCTCCCTGGATATGCATACCATACGATTGTTTAGTTCTTCCACCACTGCTGCCACTACTCCTTGGGCTAAGGGCAGCTGGAATAGATTCTTCCACATCACCCTCCCACCATCTTCCTCTACCTGCAAATCAGTGTAGTTGATTGCTTTACTGCCATACTCTTCGTCCAATCTCTCAATATCCTGACCCAAGTCGAATTGGTCAAAAAGATTCCCATAACCATTCCAAGATTTAGTCCAAAACCTTTCCATCTAACCATTTCCTGTCTTCCAGGAAACATGATTTGTAATCAATGGGCGGAAATTCTTAATGAACCTCCATATGGCCGAACCCCCCTGAAGATTGTCAATTGTCAAAATCCTTGTAGGCAAGAGGTTGTCAAGATATTTGTTCTAGAGTATACGACACCATAACTTCTTTGGTTGTCTATACATTTTCCACACCAATTTGGCCCCTAATGCGATGTTTTGGAGGCCGATTCTCCTTAGTCCTATACCACCCTCATTTTTTGGTTTACTTGCCATTTTCCAACCAATTAGAGGTATCTTTTCTTCAACTTTGGAACCTTCCCATAATAATCTCTTCAGGATTCTTTTGAGATCTTCCTCAACCTTCTTAGGAGCTTCGTAGCATGCCAGTGTGAAGATTGGAATGGCCGATAAAATAGCCTTGGCCATGGTAATCCTGCCTACCAATGTCAACCAATTGTTTTTCCAAGACATGGATTTGGTTTTACAATTTTCCACCACCACTTCCCAATGTTTGGGTCTGCATGCTCTAGTTGTAACCTAAACCCCAAGGAATCTATTTAGAAGCTTTTCCATTTGGTACCCCAAAAGTGAGGATATGACCTTCTAAACTGGCATCTTGGTGTTAAAGAAGTATATTCTTGATTTCTCTTTGTTCATTTTTTGTCCCAACTGCTCTTCGTACTCGTCTAGCATTGCCTTTATACACCTTGCCTCTCTAATGCTTGATTCCTTGAATAGTATGGTGTCATCTACAAATTGAGAATGGGTAATCCGTTCCACATTTGGAGCCACAGTTACACTGATCCATTCTCCTCATTGTTTTCTCTGCCTAATGATACAGCCTAAAGCTTCTGCCATAATAAAAAACAATGAAGGTGACAAGGGGTCCCCTTGCCAGAGACCATTGGTAGCCATGAAAAAGCCGTGTAAAGACCTGTTTACCAATACCGAGGATCTTACAGTTGATATGCAGTGTTTGATCAAAGAGCACCAATGACCATTGAATCCCATGCACTCCATCACTTTGAGAAAGAAGTCCCAAATTACCTTGTCATAGGCCTTACTTACGGCCAATTTGATTACCATTCCTACCAAGTGATAAGATTTTAAAGAGTGTACTACTTCACTATTGAGCAGGATGCAATCAATTATTTCTCGCCCTAGTATAAACCCATTTTCTTCCTATGAGATGTGTTGATGGTGTTTTTATGCACTTCACAACACAGGTAATATGTAGGTGCACTACCTCTCTTGAAAGACAATCTTCCAAAATCAAATTGTAGAACACTATCCCAAGGTCTCCCAGATGTTAGGTCTTGATAGTGCTTGGAATATATCAGTTGATTTATGTGATTTTCTAGAATCACAAGGCAGACTTACAGATGAGTTACAAAGTGGGGAAGTTGGATCTGCAAATGGAGTTCTTAATATGGGAGAGTTGTTGAGCATTTGCTGTAGGTTCAAATAGTAGTCTAGAACTCTATTTCATCATCATATTTAGCTTTACAATGTGCAATGAACCTTGCCTAAGGTTACTTATTCAAAAAAAAGAAATAAGGGAAGGGAAGAGAGAAGGTTCCTGGATTTGAAACTACGAATGAACAATGATCATGGAGGCTGCTACAGTAGACAAACTCCCTAAACTAGGTTTTTTTTGGCCAAGAGGATCCTACAGTTACACAAAACCAGTGCAATCTTCTAAGGATTGCAGATTTTTAGTTTGCATACACACATCATGAAAATGCAAGTGAACTAAGTTGTAGCAATCAAATAAAGAATCCTAGGCTAACTTTGCACAACAAATTGTCATCAACAAGTGCTAAAAGTATGGGTTGCAAATTCATCATATACTGAAACAACAATCACCATTACCACTTACATTCAAGAAACTAACAACTAAAATAACTTGGAAAGTAGAACCATGCACACATAATGAGAAAACTCAAAAGTAACACCCATAGATCATGCAATTTTGTTTTCTATTGTTGCAGAATGTTTTTACAATAGCTCTCCAACCTTTTACAAATGAGGGGAAGACCCATGTTTATAGTTTTCCAAATCCCAAATGAATGGCTATGATTGAGTTACATTGTGTGGCTCAGATTAAATTACATTAGGGCTTCACCTACCCCACAATATTCAGAAATTTAAAATACATCTTTGTCTTTTCCCTATTCTGTCTTGTAGTGGCCAGTCACTATAGCAGTTTTGTCTTATAGCTGATTTCCCTTTTACTGTAGCTGATACTACCTGAAAGTTACCTTCTTCTGATGCCACCACGAGGAGAGGTGGGCATAAAATGAATGGTGATAGGAGCCACATGATTTTCCTTGTTCAAATTTCTCATTGGGTCTCCCGACGGACCCACAGTAGGCTTCTTGAAACTGGAGAGCAATTGGACGTTCCAGAATCGAGAGGCCAGAATGCCATTCTGGAAATGTTGTTTTAAAAACGGTGAACAGAGCATGGAACTCCGGATGGTATCTCTCAGCTGCAAATTTTGAATTTGAAAGGTCTAGGGAGGATAAGATCTAATTTTAGCATCTGGGTCAAAGTCTGTTTTCAAATCGAAGGTGCGCTTGGATGTTCCGGAAACAAGAGGCCAAAATGTCATTCTGGAAATGTTGTTTTGAAAACGATGAACAAAGTATGAAACTCCGGATGGTATCTCCCAGCCGAAAATTTGGAATTAGAAAGGTCCAAGGAGGATAAGATCCAATTTTAGCATCTGGTTCAAAGTCCATTTTCAAATCGGAGGAGCGCTTGGACGTTCTAGAAATAAGAGGCCGAAATGCTGTTCTGGAAATGTTGTTTTGAAAATGATGAATAGAGCATGGAACTCCAGATGGTATCTCTTGGCTACACTTTTGGAATTTGAAAGGTCCAAGGAGGATAAGATCCAATTTTAGCATCTGGGTTGAAGTCTGTTTTCAAATTAGAGGAGCGCTTGGATGTTCCATAAATAAGAGGCTAGAATGTCGTTCTGGATATGTTGTTTTGAAAATGGTGAACAAAGCATGGAACTCCGGATGGTATCTCCAGACTGCAAATTTGAAATTTGAAAGATCTAGGAAGGATAAGATCCAATTTTAGCATCTTGGTCGAAGTCCGTTTTCAAATTGGAGGAGTGCTTGGACATTCCAGAAATAACTGGCTGGAATGTCATTCTGAAAATGTTGTTTTGAAAATGGGGAACAGAGCATGGAACTCTGGATGGTATCTCTCAGCTTCAAATTTGGAATTTGAAAGGTCCAAGGATGATAAGATTCAATTTTAGCATCTGGGTCAAAGTCTGTTTTCAAATCAGAGGAGCACTTGGACGTTCCGGAAATAAGAGGCCGGAATGCCGTTCTGAAAATGTTGTTTTGAAAATGGCGAACAAAGCATGGAACTCTAGATGGTATCTCCCAGCTGAAATTTTGGAATTTGAAAGGTCCAAGGAGGATAAGATCCAATTTTAGCATCTGGGTCGAAGTCCGTTTTCAAATTGGAGGAGCGCTTGGACGTTCCATAAACAAGAGGCTGGAATGTCGTTCTGGAAATGTTGTTGTAGGAATGCTGATTTGAAACTTTTGCAACTTCCTGAAACTTAATGAAACCTTGGAAGTTCACTTGGGCACCAAAAAGAATCCCAAATCCATAGGAAACCTATCCCCAAAGTCAAAAATGAAGGAAAAAGAAGAACCAAGCGAGCGGGGAGGCGAAGCCCGAAAACCTAAGACTTAGCAATTTTTTTATTTTAGGGGCAAAATATGGTCAGCCAAAAAAGAGACTTTGAAGGGCACGTTGACCATATAAGACACCAAAAAAGGGGCACACAAAATGATATGGGAGAAACGCAGCCCATCGGGTGTGAAAAAAGAGGGTCCCTGCCTACGGCGGGGCGTTTGTGCAAAACATGCACAACAAGATGATTTTCCCCAGGATGTGTTTGAGCCTATTTGCAAGTACTTTGTAGATTACTTTATAGACTATATTGCATAGGGAAATGGGCCTATAATCGCTAAATGATTTGCACTCCACCTTCTTGGGGATCAGGGAAATGATCATGTTGTTCAAGTCTTTGACAAATATTTTTGACTTTTTGAAGTCCTCCACCACCTGCCATAGGTCCCTGCCTAGGAAGCTCCAACAATTCTGAAAAAACCTTGCCGGAAAATCATCTAGCCCCGAAGCCTTATTAGAATGCAACTAAAAGAGAGTGGAATTAACTTCTTCCATTGAAACAAGTTGACACAACATTGCATTTTCCTCACTTCCTACTCTTCTTTTGATAGTTTCTAAAATGCCCCCTTCAACACAATTGCCCTCCTCTGCTCCCAAAATATTTTTGAAGAATTCAACCATAGCTTGGCTTACATTTGTACTACCCTACTTATGGGAACCATATTGGACCTAGATACTTTCAATTTTGTTTGCAGTCCTGTGTGCAAGAACTGAGGCATGGAAAAAATTTGAGTTGGAATCCCCATCTTGGAGCCAAACCTCTCTTGATTTGTCCCTCTAGTATATTTCCTCACGTTTCAACACTTCTGCCAACTTAGTTTTTAACTCCTTCTCCTGCCTGAATTCATCATTCCTCATACCATCCCTTATCACCTTCTCATTCAATGCTTCCAAGTCGCCTTCTAGCCTAGCCTTTTCTATGAAGATATTCATGAATTTTTCTCAGTTCCAGTCTTTCAACTTGAGTTTTAGATGCTGGAGTTTTTTAATGAATCTGAAACTATTCGAGCCCCCCACTCTTAACTCATTCCACCATTCTTTCACCAGGCTCAGAAGTCCTTCATCCCTCCACCACATGTTCATGAATCTGAATGTTGATTTTGTTTGCTCCACTCCTTGGCCAAGGGAAAGTTAGACAGGGAAATGATCTGCGATAGATATAGGCAATATTTGTGCCTCAATTATGGAGCACAATTTGTGCCAATCTAGAGACAATAAAAACCTGTCCAACCTCTCTGATATAGTTGTAAATTCCTTATGCCTATTGGTCTAGGTGAAGACACCATTTGAAGTCTGGCAGTCTTCCAATCCTCAGTTCGCCACAAAGCACCTAGAGTCAATTAGTGCTTGAGATTCAGTCCTGAGCCCTCCATTCTTTTCTAAGAGATCCAAGACTACATTGAAGTCACCCCCAATGATAAAACTTGACCCTTCATGACTCCTTATGAATTTCAAAACCTCAGCCCATAGCCCAGCTTTCTCCTCTATTCAAATCGGGTCGTAGATGTTGATGAGTATAAATTTGATGTTGAGTCTCATGTTGTACACTTCCGCTGCCAACTAGTTTGTGTGTGAAAATTGTATTTTCATCGATGCTTCTGCCTCTTTCCAAAGCAATCTGACTCCCCCTGCTGCTCCCACTGAATCTTGGAAATGACCATTCCATGATCGAATATATTGCAAAAACACCCTCGATTCTATTTGAGATAACTTGGTTTCTTGTAGGATAATTATGTCACTTTTACACAACTGTAGATGACGTCTAACTAGACATCACTTTTTAGGGGCCTTTAGGCCCCTGACATTCCATGAAGTCAGCTTCATTGCTTCCCAAGGGAAGCTTTTCCTCCCTTGGTACTTAAGAAGTTTTTGATGCTAGAGTAGTTTCTGGTAGCCGCTTCCTCTTCTCTCAATTTTTTGAAAGACTTCCTACCTCTGACCTTTTCTTTTTTGTCGAGTTTACCCATACCCAGGTGCTTTGCTATAGTTTGGGTAGTATACCATTCCTCCCTTATTTCAATCTCATCCCCCAAATCCCTTTCTGAATCTCATCTTTCCAAGTCGGAAGCAATCTCTTCAATCCTCAGCATCAATAAGTTTTTCGTACTCGGGTAATTTTGGTATGGGGGGTCCACCTCTTGTGTTCCTACCTCTTCTTGTTTTTCTTGCCATACTTCCTGGTTCTTAACCTTTGAAGCATTTGAATCCACTAAGTGGGGTTTTGTGACATAGGGGCTATCTGTAGTTTAGATATCGCCTTTCTTTCCCTACTCGCCTTTCTCCGGTACTTTGATCCTTGCTTGCTTTTACACTCTGCCTCAAAGTAATTCCTTGAATTGCATTTGAGGAAAAATTTCTTATCCTCTTCCACCTCGATCTTCTAAACCCAATTTTTTCCTTCCACTATTAATATGATTGACCTAGGGATTTGGTTGATTGTCGCAATCTTAAGCCTGGAATATTTGTATAAGTCCCCATCTATAGTCTCCATGTCTATATCTACCAAAGTACCCAACGATTGTCCAATCTTTTCTAAACAGTCGTCGTTCCAGTATTCAAATGGAAGATTGTATAGTCGAATCCATATCGGGTGGTCATAGGGCTGAATTTTAGTGGGATCAAAATTCTGGCACCAGGGTTGCATGAACAGGGGTAGATTGTTCATATGCCAAATCCCACCTTTTGAAATTCACTTCCTCGATTCCTTATCAGCAAAAACCACTACAAAGACATTCTTTGGGAGGAATCTGTGTAGTACTTTTGTCTGTCAATTCTCTATAATCCATTTTCTAATTGAAGCCCTATCTAGGGTGCCACCAATGAAATGACACAAAAAGCCAAATTCCTTTAGAATTTTGGCATCATTATTTATTTCCTGTGTCATATCAATCTTCATTAATTATTTTATCTCCACCTTCCTAGGGTTTTGTACTTGATTTAGGTCATGACTTGGCCTTTGTTGTTCCAACCTGTTTCCGGAATTCCCCTCAATCCCAATTTTTTTGTGAATATGGGGCTTTTGCTTCCAATCAGGTCATCGCCATGGAGGCTTCTATCACCTTATTCAAGTGTTCTAGTAATTTTCTCTTGATTTGAGTACAGGCATGTCATGTCACTTGCGAGGTGAATTCTAGTTCCCTAGTTGCTCTGAAGATTGTTCCCTGTGATATGGATGGCAACGGTCTATCCACCTTCCCTTTGAAAAAACCCATTGTGGTTTATGTGTGTTTGCCCAATCTAGGGACATCTTGGGTACCATTTTGATCACCTTGTCTACCCAACTGTCCTTGGCTTCTCCCTTCTACCCTAGGTCTCGCTCGCCATCCTTCGAAATGGTGGTAGCCTTCGATCCTTCAGATCGAATTTGATTCGCACCACTTTGCTCTATCTTATATATATATATTTATATTTGACGAGTTATGTTGCCTTGTTTAGAAAAAAAAAACGACCCCCTAGCAAGTTGCAGATTTCAAAAAATCCACAAGGTTTTATTCATGTTTGTGTTTATTTCAAAAAAAAAATAATATAATTTTTTTTTATGTTGCAGAGGGTTTGGGGGAGGTCGCTGGGGGCTCACCCCCACCGCACCCCCCATGGGAGGCACATGGGGAGAGCCCCGCCCATCACGACCCCTACAACCCTCACCCCACCCGATGCGGCGGTTGTTTACATAGTCGCCGCCACCATCGTTGGTGGATGGCTGTACTATACACAACGCCACCAACGATGGTGGTTGGCTGTGTACACAACCACCACCACCATTGGTGGCACCTTCCCTATCCGCGGATGATGCCCAGCCCAGCCCATCGTTGCCCATCCTTATGCACACAGCCCTAGAAACCTGTGGCTCAACCCTAAAGGTTGGCACGTGGCCTAAGGCCATGTTTGGTCTTTCAAAAAAAATATAAACAAAATATTTATTTTAATAAATTAATATATATAATATTATTATTATATTATAATATTAATATATTAATATGTATTATATTTAATATAATATGTATTAATGATTAATATTATATTGTATAATATTATAATATAATATATATTTGTTTTATATAATTAAATAGATATATATATATATATATATATATTATGTGTATATGTATTTAAGTTAAGCTTCTCTTGAAGGCATGATTTAAGTCAAATCGAGGAAATGGAAACATGATAATTTTAGTTAAATCATTGTTTTATTTTAAAATATTATTTTGAACGAGAAGTAGTTTTGATTTTAAATAATATGATTTTAAGACAAGTTAATTATTTTAAAATGGTTATATGGAAAAGAGGAAGCAATAATTATTTTATATCAATGTATTTTGATTTCTAGAATTAACTGGTTATTTTATTATTATTTAAATGCAAGTAGGGAATTGAATATTGAGTTTTAATTTCTCCCTTATTTGAAAAAGACGTATTTAAATACAGTTTTATTAATGCAATAAATTACTGAATGTTAATGAGGAAATGGATTTAGTAAATCCAAAGTAGATTTAATTCTTGTCTTCTTGCTCGTCTTGATTGTGAACTGTTTATGTTATCATTTAGGGAAAAATTAGTTATAGAGAATGATAAGTCTTCGAGATGGGTTTTCAATTATGTGGGTTGTTGTACTATGTTAGTCAACCTTTGGATTGCCTTGGGTAGTGCATCTACTATATCCAGTTTGTTACCCGGTTATCACGTACGTGGATGTGTTGACTTTATGTCGTGGATAGGGATTTGATTTCGTAGGTTGCACTTATGTACCCTTGGGTTGTGGAGTTGTTCCACGTGTTGTCTTAGAGGAGTCACTTGCAACGAGGGTCGTCACATAAAGTGGTGCCAAGATAACTAATTATAAGTTAGTTAATCCAGTGATAACATAATTAACTGATTAGAGGATTATGTAGTATCAAACACTTAATAAGATAATTATGCCTCGCTCATTGATGCAAAGGCTTGTATAGACTTGGGATTAGAAGAGAAGGCCTAGAATGGCAAGATTGTTATCTTATCTTTATGAGAGATAACTGATTCCGTAATGGTTAGCACGAGGGGATGAAAGTCATTAGAGGTTACTAGGATAACCCAAGATGGGGGCCGGGGCCTAGGAAGACTTACCAGGATAACCCATGTAATATTGTGATGACACTTCTTCTAAGTCAGCTATATGTTTGTATCAGTGATGCAATTGATTATGTAATTATGGAAGCATTATAACCATTGTGTTACGTGATGTGTTTGTATTTTTTTCAATTTGGTTGTATTTTAGTCTGTGTCTAGAGGTAGATGGTCTTGGTTAGGAATCCTTGTTACTATCTCCTAGCACATGGGTGGGCCTTTGGGTTCCACTTGGTTGGGTGGAACGTGCACCTTACTTCGTTGGGTTTTTTTTCTTGATCATGTGGATGATATTTCCAGTTGGAGAGCTCGTGGGATCCAGTTTCATTCCATTTCTTAATTTATTTCAGTTGATCTTGTGATTTATTACCCCTCATTCGTTATCAAGGTGGAAATTTTTAATTGTAATTGTGCTTATTGAACTCACCTCATTCAGGGAATGAGAGATGTAATACTATTATTTAATTATTGATAAATGAAATCGCATGTTATCTCTTATGTTGTGAAGTAATTTATCTGGTATGGAATGTATTTGTTCTAATTTATTGAGTAAATGAATGTAATGATTTCCATTCATGTTTTTTGATTGGGTCTTAAAGTAAACTTGATCTCATAACCTTAGAGGTTGTTGGCAATGGGTAGTGAACTTGCATGTTAATTGTTCTAAAATAAAATAAAAAATAGTCCATTTAAGTAGTTAATTGCAACTTCCTCTAGGGTTGCATGGCGAGGCGTTACACATGGTATCGGAGCCTAGGTTTAAACATTGGGTACTCTGGGATTATGATTGACCCATTAAGATTTTAGTTGTTTAGGCTTCTAAGTTGTGTACCTTGCCTAATACCTTGATGTCTTTGTGTAGGATTATGCCTCCCAAATGTCGAACAGGTAGAGGGCATGGGCATGGCCATATAGGTAGTCGTGGCAGGAGTCAGCATGAATCTCCTCCTCTTTTTCCTCTTATTCTAGACCAGGAAGAACATCAGGCATCTCAGAATGCACCAGTGGACAATGATCGTCAGCAGGATCCACCAGGGATTGAGGTTGCGCATAGAGCACTTGAGGAGGCTTTGGCAGTCCTTGGTCAGAGGCTGGTTGAGGTTCAAGTTAATCCGGTTGTGAGGGAAGTCCCATCTCATTCAGAGGTGCACATGAGAGATTTTCTCAGGGCACATCCACCCTTGTATGATGGAGCAGGCACCGAGCTAGAGGCTGAGACTTGGCTGATACACCTGGATAGGTGTTTTTCTATGCATCCTTTCGATAGCAATACCAAAGCACGATGCACTATTATGTATATGAGAGGGTTTGCATCCACATGGTGGAGACTAGAGGAGTAGAAGCTCCATATAGATATTCACCCAGTATCTTGGGAGATCTTCCTAGAATAGTTTAGAGCTCGTTTCCTATCTGAGCATTGGTGTTAGTGTCGAGGTAACGATTTTCACACTTTGTGCCAGTTGGCCTTGTCTGTTGAGCAATATGAGTGATGCTTTTATGAGCACAAACAGTTTTAAGGGATAGGTGACGATGAGAGCATGTTGGTGCACCATTTTGTTAGGGGCTTAAATGCTCATCTTAGCGGAGGTGTGAGAGTTTTCAAACCCAAAACCATGGAGGTAGCAGTGGAGAAAGCATTTATTGTTGAGGAGAATCTAACCATGGCACTAGGAGGTCCAATGAGTGTATATATTGACAGTAGTTTAGTAGCAAGGACTAGTGCTCGAGGAGGTTAGCCTGAGGGAGGTGCACCTTCTAGATCTCAGCAGGGGCCATCGCAGAGTGGTCAGTAGAAACAATAGGTTTCACATGGGAAACGTGAAGGTTTCCAATAGAGGTAGGGGGACATAAACTTGAGGTGTGTGAAATGCTTCATCTTTGATCAGCCAACACAAAGTTCAGAGTCTACCTTTAGGGGTAGTGTGCAGCAATCTAGCACACCATCTGGAGGTAGAGGCTATGGCAAAGGTACGGGGTGTTTTACATGTGGCCAAGAGGGTCACATAGATAGAATGTGTCCCAACATGGGCACATCTGGATTTTCATAGGGACCAGCAGCATCTGAGCCGACAATTGGTGATGCAGGCAGAGGGCATCGGGTTTTCACAACGGTTGATAACCACTAGGTAGAGCATCAAGGCATAGTGGTCGAGACATATGGTATGTTTTTGGGTAACTGAGTTACCATTTTGTTTGATTCTAGAGTGTTACACTCCTTTATTTATTCTTCCATCGTGATGCGATGTAGAATGGGTGCAGTAAGGCAAGTTGATAGGTGGCAGGTAGAGTTAGCCTCGGGTGCAAAAGTTGCATCGCATTCCATTGTGCTAGAGTGTAGATTGGAGGTTGGACCTCTCCATACTACGATGGACCTCTGAGTTATTCCTTTGCACTCATATGACATTGTCATAGGGATGGATTAG
Source organism: Sequoiadendron giganteum (assembly GCA_007115665.2). Taxonomy (NCBI): domain Eukaryota; kingdom Viridiplantae; phylum Streptophyta; class Pinopsida; order Cupressales; family Cupressaceae; genus Sequoiadendron; species Sequoiadendron giganteum. Next base: position 227,312,102 of record CM021106.1, read on the forward strand.
TTGGAGCTGCATAGTGTGGTCATAGATTGTCGACGTAAGTCGATTCTATGCATTGAGGCATCTGGCAGAGAGGTAGAGATAGTGGGAGTCTAGAGGCCGATTTCCTTGAGGGTCATCTCAGCTATGCAATTGAGAAGGTGTGTGCATTAGGGTTGCCAGTTGTTTGTTGTTACAGTGGATGATTTGGATCTAGGAGGTGGAGAAGAGAAAGTTTCTCTTGATAGTCACCCCATTCTTCAGGAGTATTCTGATGTTTTTCCAGATGAGATTCCAGGGATGCCACCTTAGAGTGACATAGACTTCAAGATTGACCTTGTACTTGGATCATAACCCATTTCACGATCTCCCTATCATATGACCACCCAGGAGCTGAAAGAGCTTCGCTTGCAGCTTGAGGAGTTGTTAGAGAAGGGCTTGATTCACCCTAGTGTTTCACCATGGGATCACCAGTTATCTTCATGAAGAAGAAGGATGGTTCACTTTAGTTATGTATGATTACCAATAGTTGAACAAAGTGACCATCAGGAATCAATATCCGCTTCCTAGGATTGATGATCTATTTGATCAGATCAAGGGTGCCACCATCTTTTCAAAGATTGATCTTCATTCAAGATATCATCACCTTCGTATCTTTGACTAAGACATCCATAAGATAGTATTTTGAAAGTGGTATGGTCACTATGAGATCACAATAGTACCATTTGGGTTGATGAATGTACCCTCTGTGTTCATGAGTCTAATGAACGGTGTATTTCATACGTACCTAGACAAATTTGTCCTTGTGTTCCTTGATGACATTTTGAGATACTCCAGGACAATGGTAGAGCATGAGGAACATTTGTGATAGGTATTGAAGTGCTTATGGGATAATCAGTTGTATGCTAACCTATTGAAGTGCGAGTTCTGCAAGACTGAGGTCCAGTACCCTGGGCATATAATCTTAGGGGAAGGTATTTCAGTGGATCCTGCAAAGATCCAAGCGATCTCATATTTTCCTGCGCCCATGAATGTGGCAGAGATACATGGGTTTATGGGGCTAGTAGGTTATTATAGGAATTTTGTATAGGGGTTTTTGAGGATAGGTTATCTTATCACCACCCTTTAGATTAAGGGGGAGAGGTTTGAGTGGTCAGAGAAGTGTGAGGAAACGTTTCAGAATCTTAAGGAGAAATTGACTAGTGCACCAATACTTGCAATACTAGATCCAATTGGGGACTTTTTAGTTTGTACAAATGCATCCTTGGAGGGTTTAGGTGCAGTGTTGATTCAGGAAGGTTGAGTCATTGCATATGTGGTGTAGGAGCACCTAAAAAGCACCTCGAAAACACTAGGCCTAGACAATTTTGTTTGTTGTTATTGTTTTGTTGTTATAAGGTCATGTTGACCAATGCAAATGAGGGAGTGGATTACTAAAGGACCTTGGTTAGGAGCTATCAGGAGCTATCAGGAGCTATCCGGAGCTCCTGATGTGTGGAAGAGATTTGGACTTTAGACACTCATGGTTGGTAAGTTCTAATAATTGGTAATAAAGCCCAAAATGTTGCTTTATGCAATTTTGGCCAAATGTGGTGGTTATGTCTGACCAAGGGAAGGGTAACCACCTTGGAAAACCTATTTAAGGATTGCCTCGACCTGTGTAAAAAGGTTGGAAGGCATTGGGAATGTTGGGAAGTTTGTAATTTGAAGTTTTCATGAATGATAACCGAGGACAGTAGGAAGATTATTTTATTTTCTATGTTTTGTTCTTGGTAGAGTGTGAATGGTATAACCAGACATTGGAACTCATGTGGGATGTGATTTAATTTCCTTCCAAGTCTTGTTTGGGTTTGTAGTTAGTTGTTTCTTTCATTAAAAGCTTTTGAATTCAGTTAGCTAGGTTCTTTTCAGTTTACTGTTCTTGATTTGCAGACTGTAATTGATGGAGTCCTAATTGCTTTCCCCTCTGTACCTGCATACAGCCCTTGGGAAATGTGGTTAGGCTCCATTTATGTACATAAGTTAGATTTAGGAGTGGTCAAGAGTTTTGGAAACATGAAAAAAGACTTCTCCTAGGCGAGCTAAATAGTGCCCGGCTAGGAAAGTCAAGAGGTGTAAGACACATAACTTGCAGGGGTGACATCTCCTTGCTAAATCCCATGGTAGAAAGGTGGATGGAGGTCTTGTAGAGGCTTGGTGTCAATGAGGAGACTTCAACAATCTGTTTGATAGGAGAACTCTTTGACAGTCCAACCGGGTGGTCAGGAAATGGCTCAAAAACCCTATATTTGCAAAATTGATGGATAGACCTATGTACGATAAGGAAAGGACTAAGGCCTTGAAAATATTGAAGGGCTTGGTAATAGGACCAAGAATCCATAGGAAAAGATTTGAGGTCATTTGGAAAGGTTTGGAGCAAATTCCACTTTTCTCAGGTTAGGAGACCTAATTGAGGGCTCTAAGGCTTGTAGCCTTTTTAACCCTAGAAGAGGGTTTGGTGAGAGCGATGGAGAATGGGAGCTTGGTGGATGATCAAGAACCCTAGAAGAATGGTTTTCAATCCATGGGAGACATCACACACCCCTTCATCAAATCAGTGAAGGTTGGAGAGTTAGTTAGTCTTTAGGAAGATTAAGGGCTAAGGAGAGAATGGCAGAGAGAGCACCAAGATTGGCTTGGTTACGAAAATGGAGATGATAGTAGGGTTGGCCAGGAGAACCAGGGGTGCCTAAAAAGCATTAGGGCCTATAGGTTAAGGTGTTGTAGAGTGACACCATAGGGGATTTCCAAGGTGAGACCCAGAGCATGGAACAGTGAGTGTTCCAACCAACCCTACCACATCAATATGAGTCACGAAAGCTCAAGGATCATGAGCTGAACTACCCCACACATGATCTTGAGTTGGTGACAGTTTTTCATGCATTGAAAAGATGGAGGCATTTCCTTCTTGGCCATAGGTTTGTGTTGCATAGTGATCACAAAAATCTTCAGTATATTTTCACGCAGCCTAACCTTAATACTAGACAGAGGCATTGGATGGAGTTTCTCTATGAATATGACTTTGAAGTGAAGTATATCCAGGGAAAGGAGAATGTTGTAGCTGATGCACTTAGTAGATGGAGACATGAGATATCTGAATTGAATCTTGTTGTAAATTTGCGGAGTCAGATTCTTTCTGCCCTTCCAATGGATAGTTGGTATCAGGAGGTTAGGACAGAGATAGAGGTAGGCAAGCCTCTTGAGGGTAAACATTTAGGATATTCTCTAGATTTAGATGAGATATTGAGACACATGGGATGTAGATACATCCCTTCATCAGGTGGTCTTCGCACCTTGGTCATGATTGAGGCACATTGTGCACCTTATTCAGCCCATCCTGGGGTGAAGAAGATGCATGCATATTTGCATCGATTGTATTTATGGCCAAGGATGAAGCACGATATCATGGATTATGTGTCACGATGTCTAGAGTGTCAGTGAGTTAAGGGTAAACACTAGCATCCAACAGGGCTTTTACAACCGTATTTAGTACCAAAGTGGAAGTGGGATATAATCTCATTGGATTTCATTGTTGGTTTACCCAACTCTTTAAGACGGCATGATGCGATTATGGCGATAGTTGATAGGTTGACAAAGGTGGCACACTTCTCACCTATGCACTCTTCCTATACTACCTCGTCTGTAGCTAGAGTGTTCATGGAGGACATAGTGAGGTTACATGGTATTCCACATCAAATTATTTCTAATAGGGATCCAGTATTTACCTTAGCTCTTTGGACTTTATTATAGCATGCGATGGGGACACAGTTGAACTTTAGTTCAGCTTATCACCTAGAGATAGATTGACAAACTAAGAGGGTCAATCAGATTCTCGAGGATATTTTTTGTATGTATGTGATGGACCAACAGACACAATGGGAGGATTATCTCTATTTGGTAGAGTTCGCTTATAATAATGGTTTCTAGAGTTCTATTGGCATGCCTCCATTCCAAGCATTGTATGGGAGACCATGTCGCACTCCCTTGAGTTGGGATCGACTGGAGGACAAAATAGTTTTGGTTCTTGAGATGTTGCAGGATATGGAGTAGCAGGTTGATAGGATTAGAGAAAACTTGGTGGAAGTGCAAGATAGGCAGAAGAAGTATGTGAATGCGCATAGAGTGGATCGTTAGTTTTCTATTGGCGATAGAGTCTTCTGGCGGGTGCGTTCATGAAAGAGTCCCATCCATTATGGGAAGGGCTCTAAGTTGGCACCTCGCTTTGTTGGACCTTTCAAGATACTCGAGAAGATTGGTCCAGTTGCTTACCATCTTGCTTTACCTCCCTGTCTCTCGCGCATTCATGATGTTTTTCATGTTTCAATTCTTTAGCCGTACCATCCAGACATTTCTCATGTCCTTGATTGGAATGCATTACAGGTAGAGGATAGGCAGCTGGCTTTTGAGCCCGTGGTCGTAATGGAGCACAGACCGCTTGCTCTTCAAGGGCGAGATATTGATTAGGTTAGGATTCAGTGGGATCCTAGGGATGACACATCATCCACTTGGGAATATGTAGCTAGAATGAAAGAGCTTTATCCCTATTTGTTTGTAGGCTTCTAGGAGTAAGCCTGACCCTAGCGGGGAGGATGTAATACCCCTCTATTTTTCTCTATTGTGTGAACAATGTTGTTCTCCTTTGTTATGTTTTAGTTTCTATTTGTACTTTGACTATGGTACTCAGTTACTATTTGATCACTATTTTTATCATGATGTGGTGATGTAGTTTGATGTGATGGTACTTTATTCAATTGTTATCATGATGGCATGTTTTGGATTGGCTTAGTGGATTTTCGAATTAATAATTTTTTATGCTTTTGATTAAAGTAATATGTTAGATACGTCAGTTAGTAATACTGTATTGGTGAAGGGGACGGTATCACATCACTTGCTTGCAAGCGCCCTACGATTTCATGATTTACTCTTCAAGCTGTGTTTTAATTATGACATATATATGCATGTGGATATACTCTTTGTTCGCAGGTTTCCAGGTACAGGACATCGACTCCACCTGGTTTCGTAGGTTTGAGCGTGTCCATTGCCCAATGAAATTTGATTGGAAGATAGTAGCTAGGTTTTTCATGCCAAGTCATCACCCTAGTCATGGTATGTCGTCGAGCTCTAGTTGGGCTAAGTTGCATTAATATTTTTCCTTCTCGTTGATTATTTAACTGCATGTTAGAAAAGGGTAAATATATGCTTTTTATAGTTAATTTGTTGATTAAACTTATCTAGTTTAATGTTAGAAAAATGATTCAATTTATTAATTAATTTAATTTAATTAAAAAATAATTTAATCATGGATTAGATTGATTCTATTAATTAATTAAATTGACTATTTTTAAAAAAGTTAAGTTATTCATTTTTATGTTATGGTTTTTTTAAATTGAAAATTAAAGAAAAGAATTTAAATTGGATTTTTATAAAATTTTGAATTCAAAAATTGAAAAATACAGATATTTGCTATTCTGTTTTTGAAAATTTATGAGGGTGGTTGCATGGATATTTTTGGGGAATTTTCTTTATTGTTTGTTTTTTTGGAATGAGTTAATTTTCAACAAGTATGAGGAATTGAAAATAAAGGAGAAGAAGGAATTTTTGTTGTTTGTGGGTTTTGGATTGAATCTCTAGAAATTGTTGAGCTGAAGTTGGAATCAATGCAAGAACCTGTGCACCATCTGTATCTTCTCAAACTCTCGAATACAAGGTTCATGCTTTTAAAATTTAGTTGTTTTTGAAAATACATTTATATATGTTTTTTTGTTGAAAATCATGTTGAAAATTTCAAAACCTGAACTATGTTGAAAAAAATTATGTTGAAATTTGTAGCAAATCATAAACCTCTGTTTTTATTTGAGTCTTCTCAAGAAAGAAAAAACATGGTGTTCTTGGCTGGAAATGACCCTTTTAAACATAATTTTCTCAATTTGCTATTTGAGTACTCAAATTGTGGATTAACCTCCACCATGGTTTTTCCCCTAACAGGGTTTCCACTTAAAAATCTTTGTGTTATGGTGTTATGAATGGTTCCTTTGAATTCTTGCACTTTTATTTTTATGTAATGAAAGAATTATTGAGTTTCAGATTAATAAAGTTAAGATTTGTTGAACACAGATTCATCCTCCCATCTTAGTGTTCCCTTGAGTCCAACATAGTGATGATGATGTTGCTAGTAAGCTGAGTAAAATTAATCTTGGTGCTCTCTCTACTATTCCGAAGGAGAGGATTGAAATTGCTGAAAATGTGTCTTTGTTGTCCCCTATTTTGGGGACCAAGAGAAATAAAAATTTGAATGAAGGTAGCAATAAGAAAGTGACTATTAGGTTTACTAGCCAGGTGATGGAGCTGCAAGCTACTTCTCCTATGAAGTTGGGTGGTGGGAAAGGTGAATTGGACTCTCTGAGTGTGAACTTAGAGATGCAAAAGAGAAGGAGGTTTATTGTCGAGGATATCGTTAACTCTATTCGTGGGATTTAGATGCCAGTTGTTGGTGGCAAACATAAGGAGGCTTATGTTAGCCAGGATAGGGTTAGCTCCTCCCAGGAGGATGATGTTGTGGGTAATGATGTTATTAATTTTGATTGTGAATATTTATCTGATGTTTTTGGGATGGCTAAGGAAGGGTCTATTTCTCTGTTCAAACTGTTTAATTGGGTGTTCCATGAGCTCAATTTGACCAATGTTAGGGTGAGGGATGCAATGAGTAAAGTGGGTGAGTCTTTGACTCAGTATCAAATTGATGATATCTTTGACTCCTTGAATATTGTGGTTGAAGAAATGCTAAAGATGAAGTAGATGTTTGAACAACACATTCTAAGCTTCAAAGACCAAATGAAAAGGATTAATGTGAAATTGGAGAAGTTAGGGGATGGTACTAAATCTGCTGGGAAGTTTGATTCCATCACTAGTACACAAAAAATAATATATGACTAAATAAACTACTAAAAATTACATATAAATGACTAACTTTAGTCACATGACTATTGGTGGTTTATTTGTAGTCATTTATAACACCACTAAATTTATGACTAAACAATTTTAGTCATTTATTTAGTCATTGATTTTAGTCATTAATTTGGTCATTAATTTGGTCACTGATTGAGTCATTGATTTAGTCATTGATTTAGTCATTAATTTAGTCATTGATTTAGTCATTTATTTAGTCATATATTTAGTCATTGATTGTTGTTAACTGGCCATTTATTTAGTCATGGTAGTCATTACTTAAATCATATATTTAGTCATATATTTAGTCATTAATTTAGTCATTACTTTAGTCATTAATTAGTCATATATTTAATCATTAATTTAGTCATATATTTAGTCATACATTTAGTAATAAATGTATTCATTAATTTAGTCATTTAGTCATTTAGTCATATATTTAGTCATTAATTTAATCATTTAGTCATTTATTTAGTCATTGATTTAGTAGTATATTTAGTGCATTTTTAATTGCCGTCATTTGGTAGTTTATTTCATTAATCAAAAAGATCACTTATCAACTATCTAAAATATTTTCACAATAAAATAGCAATGAGAAGGTAAAAATAACTTATTTTATTAATCAAAAAGATGTTACATACAACTGTGTAAGCTTGAAAATGGAGTTACAATTTTTTGTCCCAACATGAAAGAACTTGAAAGATTATAATACATTGCTAAGAGAGAAAAAAACTAGCTGAAATCTACTCCAAAACCTTGCCTTTATGTTGTTCAATAGCTTACAAAAGAATAGGAACATGATTATTCTTTTATATCATAACCTACATTCCCTTACCCTTGTAATGCTTGTTGATCCTCTAACTGTCATTTGTGAATGGCTGTTATTTTATATCATAACCTACAGTCCCTTACCCTTGTAATGCATAAGTACATGATACATCTTTGCAAAGGAAATTTCATTCTATGATTGTGATAAAGCTCCAATCATCTATAGGCTTCCCTCATTCAAACTAACCATGCACAAAGATATTCAAACTCTCTTGCCTACTGTAGATCTTTATGGAAAATCTGCTACCACCTCCACCAGCCCATCCCTTACCTCTAAGCACTTATCATACCCATTCTCTTCCTACACAAGGAAAAAAAGAGTCCCTCAATACTAAAATCAATAAAACCAATCTAAATGTAAGCAAAGAAAGTTCATCCATGGTTAGTGTAAACAATAATCTTAAATTTGAAATAATTCAATGGGTCTATACTAAAGTACCAAATCATTAAGCAGATTTTATATTTTCTACCATGTTCATATCCTAGAAATATTAATGACTTACATCAAGAGAATGACTTCCATGGGTCATTATCAGTTAAAATTGCTTGCATTTGTTAAATATATGTCATGAACATAACATCTTAAAAGCTTATTTGCTTACTATTAAAAAAAGCATAAAAAAATCAAGTGAAGAATTAATAAGATCAACAAAGGGCATATAAGCATCTAAAGATAGAACATAAAGTTACATCGCAATATGAAGATTTGCATAATAAGTTTCAATATGGAACTATCTGCTTATGACTAAAACTCTATTAGAAATCCATTAACAAAAGTGTTGTTACAACCAAATTCTTTAGGTAACAAAGAATCCTCACTACCTTTTATATAGATAAAATTTAAACTCTAGTTATGTCCTCAAATAAAAACTCATATGCCATAGTAAATATTTGAGATTCTCCAAGTACATGATCTCATTTGATGAAGAAAAAAAATATTTACAAACCTCGAGAAGTAATAAATATACCATCCAAGTAAGGGAATAACATGCTACAACCATACCATCATTCAAAATCATCATCCAAAGTTAATATGTTTATCTTAACTATCTTTGAATGTGACCACTTCATAGTTTACTCCTTCTACGGTGGTTGAATCTATTGAATTGTAATGTGAAGTCTTCCTTAAACTTTCTTCATAGTTCTTTTATCTTCTTTCATCACATCCTTAAGTGGATGCATCTCTATCTGAAGCTAATTATTTTAGGTCAAACTTAGGTTGATATTTTTTGAAAAAATGTAAGCTACATCTCTTAATAGAAAAAAAAAATCCAGAGGTAAAATTTCTCACATATGAGACACCAAGCTTTCAAGTTTCAAGTACATATAAAATATCACTAGACATATGATTGTTAGTAAAAACATAGAATCAAAAGTGTGGACAAAATTTTATCAACTTAGTAATCCTATGTATAATTATGATCTGGGTTTTGAAGCTCATTTCATTTTCTTTTCAAATGCTTTTCAATTATATGTCTGGAGTTTGCTACCTTGCTTCTCTATACCAAGATCTTTTTTCCAAATCTTAAAAACAAAAAATTTTAAATCAAAAGGTAGATACATGAGAAACTAACCTCGTATATTTCCATTCCAATATGAAATAGCCGAATCCCATGAGCTCGTAGAAACTCCAAATTTTCTTCTGGATATGGTTCAAGATAAAGACAACTAGCATTCCCAACATATCCAACAATTCAATTAGAAGTGTGTAATATATTTTTTTATTGATGTATACATAGAACACAAATATATTTCAATAGCTCTGAAAAAATAAAGAAAATATAACTACAAGGATTTGGAAAGTAGTTTATTAATGGCATAGGATAGAAGAGGAATATGAACAAACATAGAAAGAAAATGCACTAATAATATGCAGTCTCCTCTTCTCCTTTCAATTTATAGGAGTTTTTATTGGATTGCACAAAACTAAAGGAATTCAACCTATATAAACAAAAATACCTCATGAAACTTAAAAATAAACTCAATGATAATGCAGATCATTTCACTTTTCTTATTTGCATCAACCACATCTTAGTAGTTTTAAAAATACTAGGATTCAAGAAGGGAAATGTGTAGTTTTTTCCCAGAATACTCATAGGATAGAATTGAGATGTAAGGTTTCAAAAATGGAAATTTCTTAGTGTTTGGGAAACTTGATCTGTAAACTCGCTTATCAATCATTGCAAAATTTGTAGGAGGAACAAATTTCTCATTGTATCCTTCAAAGCTATTGTAGCACACACTCTCCCTCTTTGGCCATGTGTTCATTGCATCTAGACATTCCACCACCTTGTTTCAACTGTAGTATAACCATGAAGTGGATGATTTCCTCTTCATTTGATTTGTTTCAAGGTCACAAAATGTGTGTTCTTTTATACCACTACTCAACTTCTCTTGAAAATGACAGAGCATGATTATGGACTGCAGAAGCATCAAATGCATAAAAATGAAAAACTAGGCACAATTTGAATGCAACTAGGAAATGGTCACAATACCATGTGCATATTCATCGTGGCCCCATGAAATAATCACATTTTCAAGTCCACAATCTTTAGAATACACTCCATACTTTGTGTTGTAGTTAGGGTTGTAATAATTAGGGTTGTCCTTGAAATGTTGATCATGAAACACAAATATTTCAACTTACAGACTATAATATGAATACAAGAAAATAAAATCTTTAAAAAGAAATGAATAATGAATTATAATAGATTTTAGGTCATAGTGAACAATGGATTTATCAAATGCACATCCAAGGGGATAAGTGTCACCTAAAATTTCAAATGAACATTTTTAGTACTACATAGACACATAGTTAACAAGGAATGCATTCCTATTCCTTGAAGCCTTTCACCAACTAAAAGAATAATCATGTATGCTATGAAGTTAAATTTCTCTAAGCATATTATATGTTTAATTCAATCTAGATAAATTTTTCTATGAAATATTTTAGGTGGGTACCATTCATCTCAATGACGTGGAATGTTGGTTGAGCTCACCTACAAATGTTTCAACTTATGTTCTTCTCTAAAACATCTATACGAGGTTCAAATAGTAAAGAGATTGATGAAAGATAGATGAATTAAAAAGATACCTGGATTAGTTGGATTGAATGTTGTAAATTGGTACATTTTTTTTGTGTAGGAGATAGATCACATCCACAAACATGGCAGAGCTATGCAAAGTAGGATGAATTGGCTTGGCAAATAAAGGAAACAGGGTATAAAGAATCATTTATCTTCCACCATAGTGAAAAGTTAGCAATTGCATTTGGTTTGTTAAATATTTCCCCTGGTACAACTATTAGAGTTGTTAAGAACCTTCAAGTATGTTCTGATTGCCACACTACATCTAAATTCATCTCCAAGATTGTTGCAAGAGAAATTGTTCTGATAGATGTGAGCCATTTCCATCATTTTAAATAGGGAAAACTTTGAAAGAACTGTTGTCTCATGGAATGAAATGGCTACAGGATATGCATACAATGGATTTGTTGAAAAGGTTTTAAAAATTTTCTAGGAAATGCAAATGGAAGGTGTCAAACTAGAATCTACAACCTTTGTCAGCATCCTCCCTGCCTGTGCCAAAATGGGAACTTTGGAACACGGTATGGATATGCATCAAAGCATAATGGAAGGGGGATTTTTGCTTGATATTGTAGTAGGAAATGCTCTGGTGGAAATGTATGCAAAATGTGAAACCATACACAAGGCACGTGAAGTGTTTGATAGAATGCCTAAAAGAGATGTCATCTCATGGAATACAATGATTGCAGGATATGCACAAAATGGATTTTTTGAAAAGGCTTTAAAATATTTCAAGAAAATGAAGTTGGTAGGTGTAAAGCCAAATTCCACAACCTTTTCCAGCATCCTGCCTGTTTGTTCCAAAATGGGAGATTTGGAATAGGGTATGGACATTCATCAAAGCATAAAGGATAGAGAAATTTTGTCAGATTTTGTAGTGGCAACAAACCTTGTAGACATGTATGCAAAATGTGGAAACATAGACAAGGCATGTAAACTGTTTGACAAAATGCCTCAAAGAAATGTGGTCACATGGACTGCAATGATTTCAGGATACAAACAAATTGAACTTTTTGAAAAGGCTTTATAAACTTTCAATCAAATGCAATTTGTAGGTGTAAAGACAGACTCCACAACCTTTGCCAGTATCATACCCACTTGTGCCAAATTGGGAGCCTTGGAAGAGAGTATGTACATCCATCAAAGCATAAAGGATAGAGGAATTTTGTCAGATATTGTAGTTTCAATTGCTCTTGTAGACATGTATGCTAAATGTGGGATCATAGACAAGACACTTGAAGTGTTTGAAAAAATGCCTTAAAGAAATGTGGTCTCATAGACTACAATAATTGAGGATATACACAAATTAGATTTGCTGAAAAGGGTTTAGAAGCTTTCAAGAAAATGCAATTTGTAGGTTTAAAGCCAAACTCCACAACCTTTGCCAAAATCCTCTTTGCCTGTTCCAAAATGGAAGCTTTGGAACAGGGTGTGGACATCCATCAAAGCATAATAGAAGGGGGATTTTCGTCTGATATTATAGTTGGAAATGCTTTGGTTGACATGTATGAAAAATGTGGAAGCATAAAGAAAGCACGTGAAGTTTTTGACAGAGTGCCTCAAAGAGATGCCATCTCTTGGACTGCAATTATTGTTGGATATGCACAAAATGGATTTGTTGAAAACTCTTTAGAAACTTTCAAGAAAAAATGCAATTGGAAAGTATAAAGCTAGATTCCACAACCTTTGCCAACATCTTTCTTTCTTGTGCCAAAATGGGGGCTTTGGAATAGGGTATGAACATCCATCAAAGCATAAATAATAGTAAAATTTTATCAGATGTTGTAGTTGCAACTGCTCTAGTAGACATGTATGCAAAATGTGGAAGCATAAAAAAGGCATGTAAACAATTTGACAGAATGCCTGAAAGAGATGTCATCTCGTGGAATACAATGATTGCAGGATATGCACAAAATGGATTTGCTGAAAAGGCTTTATAAAATTTCAAGCAAATGCAATTAGTAGGTGTGAAGCCAAATTCCACAACATATGCCAACATCCTCCCTGCTTATGCCAAAATGGGAGCTTTGGATTAGGGTATGAACATCCATCAGAGTATAATGGATGGGGGATTTTTGTCAGATATTATGGTTGGAAATGCTCTGTTAGACATGTATGCAAAATGTGGAAACGTACACAAGGCACATGAACTCTTTGATGGAATGCCTCAAAGAGATGTCATCTCATGGAATGCAATAATTGTAGGATATGCACAAAATTGATTTTTCAAGGATTGTCTTAAAACATTTGAATTAATGAAGCACTCTGAAACATATCCTAACATTGTAAGCTTTGTGGTGCAGGAGCACCTAGTTTCACTAGTTGCCTCTCATAGGAATTTTTTTCAAAATTGAGTGTTTATTTGTAAATTCATGTAAAAGGTCATATGAAGACCTATTTCATTGTATTTAAGGTCCCAAGTATATCACTAGGGGGTTGGTGAAGTTAAATTTGTAAAACAAAAAATGTTGCTGAGTTGTCAAAAATGCAAAATATGCAAGAATGTTAAAGTGTGAAAAAAGACAAAATACAAAGGAATTTGAAGAGTCACTTGGTTGGGAAGGTAGTTAGGTAGTTTAAGCTGAAGGGGAAGTCATTCCTTATGATGAAAAAATATTTATAAAGCCTTTGTAAGGTGAGCAAAGGAGGATTGGATGTATTCTTGAAGAGTCATATTGAATAAAGTTCCCTGTTTTCTCTAATTTTTGTGTTTTCCTTATTATTGTTCACCATTTTATAGGCTTGCACATAAGTTTTGTCTTATAACCTTTGTGATTTTTAATAACCTAGGGAACTAGCATCCATCTGAATTCAATTGTGAGTGATTTAATAGTTTAAATTTTATGTTTGACTGCATTTTTGTAGTTCAATTTGTAAACCCAGTTAAGGGTTTTGAGAGTCCTTTAGGGTAGAACTCACCATCCCACCAAATTTAGGGCTAGATATTGGTGGGATAGATTGTTTAGGATTTTGTTAGATTTCTTGGAATGTTTTGTGTGTGTAGGGAAGGCAAGGATACAAAGTAAAGTTGTTGCTCCAAGGAAATTTCTAAGTTTTCTATGTAAAGGAGGTGCCTATAGCCTTGAGTTTGAAGAAATACCTTTGTTGGAAGCTTGGAGATGAATCTCAGAGCCTGGTTAGAATTATTCAAATATGTTTCAAGTGGTGTCAAGGTGGTATAACATTTGGAAGGTGGATTTCTTTAAAACCCCTGTTTTGCTTGTGTTAAGATGGCTTGAAGAGAGGATTTTGATGTTTGATACTTTATTGTGCTTTCCAATCCCTAAAATTTAGTGAAATGAAAGTTTTGTGGCTAGTTTTAATGTTTTCCAAAGTCATATAGTATTTTGGAGATGATTCAATGGAAGGTGTTCTGCAATTTAGGGCTAATTGGGGCTCTTTGACAACATACAGACTGATTTTCTGGTAATTGTTTCAACGCAAGTGTATTTTATTTTGTGATATGTTTTTCTAGAGAAAAATGGGTCCCTAGATTAGTGAATAGTTTTTGGAAATTCAAAATGGGATGCTTGTTATACCCTATTTTTGAAGGTGCAATGCTACTAGAAGATTGGTGCTTGAATGCTACAAACTTTGTTTTTGTTGGAACAAAGATATAAATGTTTGAATTTGTGATGAAATTGTTTAATTGATGGTATTGAATATGTTACTATTCTTTGGAAAAGTTTAGAGGTTAGAATTTGTTGTTTTGATGATTTGGCAATGTGAGTCCAATGTGCAAGAATGGAGTCTTGACTGCAGAATTAGGAAGGTCTGATGGTTCAACGTTCTTTGTAAAAAAAATGAATTAGGTTATTTCAATCAAAACATGATGATTATGAGGTTCTTGAAAGTCTGGTAACAATATGGAAGTAAGAATGCATGGATGGTTGTTATTTTTCCTTGGGAATCAAGTTGATAAGAATAGTAGTTTGGGTGAATGGTGTAAATATGGATTGATTCATAGTTACTAATAGAGTTATTGATTTGGTTGAGTCATTTTCAATGAAGGATATGATGTATTAGAATCTTCTAATGGTGTAGAAAATGTATTTGGTGATTGTGATGGTTGGTGGCCTTAAGGATGGCAAGTAAATGGATGGATTCAGGTGGAAGAAAGTGATTTGTTGATCAAAGATAAAGGAATTTTGTTGCTTGTTTAATTTGATCTTCTCCAAATTGGTTTGGGTCATGAGTACCCCTGAATTGTGTAGATTCTCTACATCATTTTTTTTGTATTCTTTGTGCATGCAACCATGGTGGTTTAGTGGATGAGGGTTGTAGATACTTCAATCATATTAGTAAGCAATATTGAATTACACCTATAGCTGATCATTATGTGTGCATGGTTGACCTTCATTCCCTTGCTGGCTATCTGGAGGACACTCTAAACTATATCATTAAGATACCAGTTAAACATGTGGTGGTTGTGTGGATGTGTTTTGTTGCAATGCTTTCATTCTTCCCTAATGTTAAGCATGGGTGGTTTTTTCTATAAAACAAAATAAATATCAAATCGAATACTAGATAAAGAGAATTCAAGTTTAATGCAAATCATCC
This sequence comes from Sequoiadendron giganteum, assembly GCA_007115665.2. Classification (NCBI taxonomy): domain Eukaryota; kingdom Viridiplantae; phylum Streptophyta; class Pinopsida; order Cupressales; family Cupressaceae; genus Sequoiadendron; species Sequoiadendron giganteum. The sequence goes on from CM021106.1 coordinate 227,327,536, forward strand.
CATGGAGTTATTTTGTGAGATCTTATCCAAAGTCAATCTCATAAATAATTTCACTTTTTAAGAGGTTAAAGGACAAGCCTACTAATGGAAATAACAGTTTTTTGAATGTTGGAGCATGTTTGAAAAGATATTGCGCTAAGATGAAACAATTTGTATTGTTGTTGGTTCAAGCATTGAGGCAATGGTATGCTTCTACTACAGTGAAATTTTTGCTATGTTATAATAGACACAAAATGATATGTTTCCAATGTTAAGTCAACACAAAAGAGGTGGGAAAATATGAAGGCCAATCAATTATCCCTTATTAAAAAGAGGAAGTTACCACTGATAGGACAATCACAACCCTCTTCTTTGAGGAGGTAGAAGAAAGGTGATAATTTTGTGCCTTGTGACCATGAAGATGTTAATGAAGTTGATTGAGAGAACTTTGACTTTTTTCTTCTTGTAAGTGTTCAAACCTTAGGGCTTGGTATTGATGATGACATTTTTTATTTCAAAAGAAACATTAAGATTGTCACTAATGAGCCTAAATTACTCATGGAAATGATTGGATTTGTTGATCGAGTCATGGCCAGGCAATTAAGGAGCCCTGTAATTCAACTTGTCATTGCCATTGATCCTAAGATGCTTTTTGATCTTGTCTATATTGAAGCTAAGCTTGAATTAGTTAGGATGTCTTAGAAATTTCCATATTGTATTGTGGAGTGCTTTATTCAGATCTCTCAAGCAACAAGATGCATTATTTTTTAGTAAATTTTAAAGATCTTGAAGATGGAAGGATGTGGCTGCTTGTAGGTTTATTAAAAGATATCATGCCACCTCTAAAAAATGGAGTGGCGATGTGTATTCCTCACAATCATTGGAAATTTCCATTAGAAATTTGGGAGTTATAGAAACCACTCTTGACTAATCTATTAAAGAAGGATACCATGCTTTAGTGGAAAATTGATGCAGAAAAAATTTGTAGAAAAATAATTGCAAATATAGAATATAGGTTATTATTGATTACTGGCATGTTTTCAGCTTTGAAAAGCCAACATGACTTTACCAATCAAGTGCAAAAGATGAGAATTGATGAAATCACCTAGGAGAAAGAGGAACCGACTTCATAAATAGTATAAGGATTAATATAGGGAGAGAACTCCTAATTTAGAGGGCAAAAGAATTGATGAAGAGTTTCTTAGTTGAATGAGTTGTTGGAAGAGTTAGACTCCCTAGAAACTACAAGAATGGGAAGACATTAAGTATGACTTTATTAACATAAAATGAGACTTACTAAAAAAATTTACCATCAAATGAGTTATCTCAACAACAATAAGGGTGGGCATTGAGCATGCCAACTCAACCCCTTTTGTGTTTGAGTCAGCAGACCTCACCACCTAATTGAACAAAATTAGGAAGACTTCAATTTTACTATTAATTGAAGCCTTTGGTAAGATTTCAACATATAGAATCACATGGAAATCAAAATGAATATAGATAAATTCCTCATTGAAAGTGATTCTATGTTAGTAATTAAGTATTTTCTAAAACTACAACAACATAGCCCTCCCTATACAAATTACTGGATGTAACCAATGTTATCAAAATTCAACATATTCCTAGAAAGAACAATAAGTTAGTGGACCACTTATCAAATGAAGTTATTCACTCAAAAGACTGATAAGGTGGGGGAAATCAGTTCCATTTTTTGTAATGTGGTAAGATTCATACAAGTAATGCTATGTCAGGCTGGGGAACTCTTCTTGGAGGTTCTAAATGATTAGCCTCTTTTTTATAAGACTATGTTGGTAGTGCTACCTAGATCACAATTGTTTGGTGGGATTCCAAACCCAGACAATAGGTGCAGTTGTGGAAATATCATAGAGAGAAGCTACAAGCTACCATGATAACATGTCTGAGTGAATTTATATCAGAGTCTTGCTTAGTGTGGCTTAAGACATGTGTAGATGATATTCTCTCTGTAGATAGGCTTGGGGGAAAGTATTTGCTTGATCTTGTGAAAAGTGGCAAGGAACTTGCAAAGAATGAGACATTGATCAGAGAAACATTCGATAGTCTAGATGCATTTGAAGGGAGCTTGGAGTGGCTAAAAATGGTTTTTCGTTCAAATTTTGAGTTTCCATGGCAATGTGTATGAGATTGTTTTGAAGCACTCAAAGAGTTTGTGGGATGAACTTTTTGAAAGCCTGTTTGTTGGTAGGATGAAACAAATAATAGATGATGTATTTTTAGATATGCATGAGAGAGTTAAGGTTGTAAATTCCTTGAAGCCATAGTTACATCTCTAGTAAGTTACAAAGATGTTGAAACCCATTTGCACAAATTAACTACTAGTGAGGGTTGGCTTGTCAAGAGAGGGGACCTAAAAAGTGTCAATTTACCATAGATGAGGGGTATAAGAATATTTAGGAAGACCTCCTAATTTTTCTTCATGCACATAAATCTCCTTCAAGGATAAATGATTTAGCACCTTATTTGCAAGAGAAATGCTTCCATTTTATCTCAACATTTATTGTTGAGAATGAAGAACATCTTACACATCTTTCAAAAGCTCTCTATCAAGAAATGAAAAATGAGGAGATGCCAAAAAAAATGAACAAGGAGACACTAGAATCGAAAGTTATAGTGGAAAGATAACTTTTCTTAGGAAGGCTTTTATTTGATATCAATTTTCATTCAACTTCCCTTCCACTAGTTCTTGGCTCGTCTCAGCTTTGGTTTGTTGAGAACAAAGCTTCAATTTCAGGGAAAGGATCTTTGACTTTTAGATATTCCAGTACTGATTTTGATTACCCTCTTCTAGATAGTTTTGGAAAAAAAATACTAATGAGAGGGGTCGGTTTGAAGCCTGAATCACAGGATAAAAATAATAGCACCAAATTGAATAAACTGAGAAGAACTATGCACAATCTTTGTATCAGAGCTCATAACATGTGGATATTGTGGATAACTGAAGAGATTTCAGGAATTCTTAGAAGAGATCTAAGGGAGGATGATTCTTTATCCATATTCAATACTAAATTATTAATTCAAAAAGATGGCAATGCTTGAAATTTGACACCAACTCTTAGTAAACTTACTAAATTTGGTGCAAGGGCACCATAGAAGTCCAATTTTCAAGTTTTGTCAATTTTGGTTATGTGATGGGTTTTAGGTTTTATCATCTAAATAAGGTCTAATAGACCATTTTTTATGTTATTTGAGTCATTTAGAGTCCATAGGGTTAATATTGCTAAATGATGTAAAAATTGCCAAATTGTTGTAATGGCAATATTGGAAAAATGCAAAAAAATTGCAAATGATGGAATGTCAAGAGTCAAGTAGTTATAAAGCTGGTTTGTGTTAGTTAGTTTGATGAGTTTTTATGTATCAGAGACTAATAAATCCTTGAGAGGCTAGAGGGAGTCAGAGATACTTTGTATCTTGAAGATCAAGCAATAAAAATTTCCTAATTCATTGTATTTTCTATGTTTTTTACTGAAAATTTCTGCTCTCTTGCTCTATACAATTCCATACGAGCTCCTTGCACTATGAACTGAACCATAATTGTTTGGGTAGTGAGTATAATTTATTTTCCTATTTTTTTGATCAAATCCCATTGAGTTTTGAGAAACTTATAGGCTTTTGTTTGACTACGGGTTTGCAACCCTCTTGGAGGGTTTGAGTTCTTTCAAAATGTAAACTTAGCCCATTCCACCATTAGAGTAGGTTGTAGAAAGGTGTAATGGATTTCAATAGAGTAGGATTAGATGTAGGTACAAGTTTTTAAGATTGGGGAAGGCATTTGAAGGAGAAATCAATGCTACCCTAGTGAAATTTCTATAGATTTGGCCTAAAATGTATGGCTAGAAGTGGTAGTTGGGGAAAATTGCTTAGGGTTTGGCTGAGAGATGTTTGTTTTGGAATGATTAGGTATATATTGAGGTGTTTTAAGCATTAGCAGAGTAGTTGGAGGCTTGGATATTTGAGTTACTTAAAACCCTCTTTGTTTCCATTGAGTTTTTAGTGAAATTTGATGGTTAAAGGTGGGGAATGGTAGAAAACCTTTGGGGCAGAAAAATTTGAAGGTTTATTAACCTTGTTTAGGCAATTTGAAGAGTGTTTGATGATTTGGTAGAGGAAGGTAGAGTTTGGAAATATGTTTTTCACTAAACCCTCCTTAAACTTTCTAAAAATGAGGGTTTATTGGTTTGGCATTTAGATCGATGTTTTGGTGGCTAAAAATTGATGAATCTATGGTTTTGTGGACTATAGAAGGTCTGACAACAAGAATTTTGGTTTGGAAAATAGTTTAGAGACATGATTCTTTGAGATGGATGTGATACGTCTCTGTGATATATACAAGAATATAACTCTAGATAATTAGACATAGGGTAATATTAGAGGGAATAATATAATGTAATCAATTAATTGACTAAATGAATTAACATAAAGTTGATAAATCAAAGGTGCGACAAGACGATGAGAATAAATTGAAAATATAATTGGTCAATTGACAAATGTTGATAGACTTGATCAATTGGAATGACTATTAGTCAATAGCATGAGAGTAGGGTGATTAAATGGGATGATTACAACAAAGCTAAGGTGAAAAACTTTAGGAAGCTATAATAGATATGCACAAAATGAATTTGGTGGAAAGGCTTTAAAAAATTTCAAGTGAATATAATTCATAGGTGTAAAGACAAATTCCACAACCTTTGCCAACATCCTCCCTACCTGTGCCAAAATGGGAGCTTTGAAACAAGATATGAATATCCATCAATGCATAGACAATACACGACGATATCCCTATAAGAAATGTGGTCTATGGATTACAATAGTGCAAGATATGCACAAAATGGATTTGTTGAAAAGGATTTAGAAACTTTCAAGTAAATTCAATTGGTTGGTGTAAAGTCAGATTCCACAACCTTTGCCAACATACTCCCTGCCTGTAATAAAATGGGAGCTTTGGACAGGGTATGTACATCCATCAAAGCATAACAAAAGGTCAATTTCTGTCAGATATTATGGTTGGAAATTCTCTAGTAGATATGCATGCAAAATGTGGAAGCATAGGCAAGGCACATGAACTGTTTGATAGAATGCCTCAAAGAGATGTCATCTCATGGAATACAATGATTGTAGGTTTTGCAGAAAATTGTTTGTTGAAAAGGCTTTCAAAACTTTCAAACGAATGCAATTGGCAGGTATAAAGCCAATTTTTTTGCTAGATTCCTCCCTACCTGTGCCAAAATGGGAGCTTTGGGATGGGCTATGAACATGAACCAAAGCATAATGGTAGGGGAATTTTTGTTAGATGTTATAGTTGGATATGCTCTGGTAGACATATATGCAAGATGTGGAATTGTAGATAAAACACCTGAATTTTTTGATAGAATGCCTCAAGGAGATGGTATCTCATGGAATGAAATGATTGATTGCGGAATGTGCACAAAATGGATTTTGCAAGGAACCTCTCAAAATATTTGAATTAATGAAGAACTTTGTAACACATCCTAATATTATATTTTCAATGGAATCACGAAGGTTATTTAAACTTTTACACCCTTCTATGTTCAAGTGTTGTAGCTATGATAGGTTGCCAATGAATCAGGGAGGCTATTTAAATCTATACACCCTACCATGTTCAAGTGTTGCAGCTATGATAGGTTGCCAATGGAATTAGGGAACTTATTTAAACATCCACACCCTTCTATGTTCAAGTGTTGCAGCTGTGATAGGTTTCCAAATGAATCATCAATAAGGGAAGTAAGTTGAATATATATATATATATATAATGCAATAATGGTTCTTGTGGAAGTTATTCATCTAACTTAATCTATTTGTTTAAGTAATATATTTTGTATATTAAAATAGATCGAACAACAAGGCAATTGGAGCAGATCAAACTTAATTATCTGCACTCAAGGACATAATCGATAATTATTACAGTTACTATTGTGAATCTAGCCATCTTATGTGTTAACAACTATTGTGGTATGCTCTATCATGATTATAGTATATAATGATATATTTTGTTATTTTCATAGTTTGTAATTGTTTTACTCATCAAGCAACCATGAGGAGGAATAGGGGAAATACTAGTGTGTTGAGTAGGTACTAGACTTCTTTCTAAGTACGCCACTAATTCATTTCCATAAAAAACATAAAAAACATAAAATGGAGTGTTTGTGTGGATCTTTGTTGAGCTTGGTGAGTGGAGATTTTATATGCATGTAATATAATTTTGAAGATGTGAGTCAATTTATGTACTTCTTTCTAGGTACATAAAACATAAAACATAATTTCCAACAATTATGTTAAATACACAAATATTTTGTTCATTATCTTTTGGAAGGTAAAAAACATCATCTTGAGCTAGACGCCTTTCCAAAATTGGTAGTTGATGAAGTATTTTTTTATTAGGACCCTGCAAATTATTGAATACCAAATCATAAGGAAAATTATAGTAATTTCCACTCAATAGTAACCATACTATGCACCCTTCCTAGAGAAAGAAAATGTATTGAGCAACCTTCTTTAGAGCTAGACTAAAGCAGTTCTTTACTCTAGACAAATCACCTTTCTTCCATAAACAATTACCTAAGAAAAACCAAACATCTACAAGAGAAGGGTCCAATTTAACCTGGACCACACTCAAACAAAGCACTAATTATTAGCAAATGCACAACTACCAAAAATCCAGATGCCATACACAACATTCCCACTCTCCAAAGAGAATAGATTTTGTTTAGAGTCAGTTATGTGAACCCACAACTTTTGATAGGTGGTCTTCTACTTCTTTGCAGTAATCAGGAGAAATATCTAGCACTTTCCCCCTAAGGTATTCATATAGAGATCTTCTTGTAGATTGTTTTCTCTTTTCTGCATGTAACACAATATCACAACAAGGTTAGAGTTTAATGGATTAAAATTTTGTAGATTTATGTGTTGCAAGACCAAAACAAGGTTGAATTGAATAAGATGAAAATGTTGCAGTTAGAACTATCTTTTATATGAATAATTGAAAGAATACAAGCTGCAAGGTCTTTTTAATTCCTTTCTTTTAACATTTTTTAGGAATTTGTTAGCATTCCAAGTTATGTTATTCAAAACCCCAAAAAAATTATAAAACATAGAATTTTAACACATCCAATTATGGGTACATATACCTCAATAGAAAATATTGAATGCAATCCCTATAGAAACTTGACAAAATCTAAATATCCATTGACAAATTCAAAACCTTTAGTGTATAAACAAAAATCAAGAAGCAAAAACTTTTGATTGCTGATGAGAACCGTCATTTGCAAAATTCCTAAACAAGCTGAGTACAAATTATGACAAACCTTATGACCATGAATTCCTAAATAGACTGGGAGTGCATTAAGTGAAAAAATTATGACCCAATTCTTAGTCTTCTCAATCATACAAGTGCTTGATGTAAAAAATATTCAAGAGGATTTGGGTGCCCAATCATTGTCTGGTATCAGTGGGGTACACCAAATCAAATACAATATGCACCATGGGTTTCATTATGGTCTCAAACACACATGGTCCAAAGTTCCAAACACAGTTTTAAACAATCATTTTGCCATTGTGCCAGAACAATCAACTGACAAAAGGTAAGCAATTTCTCTAATTGTATCTATCAAGCAAAATCTTCAACTGCCATACTTCTAGAACTACATCCAGTAGTTATTGTTCAAAAAGGATTCTAGTTCAATAGTTCCTATCAAATGCTAGATGAATCTTGGTCCAACACTAGCTCATGACACTAACTGGTAATGTGATCCAATGATAGCACTATTTACCGAGGCAACAAAGGAATACTATGAATTTTCTATGCAGATTGGAAGTCTAGAGAAGCCTTGTAGGGTGTATGTCTCAAACTATTTCTTAGCCTACTTTGAATATTCTACTCCAATAGTAATAACATATTAATATTTACAATATAGTAAATTTTTAATTGGTAATTACTAATATATTAAATTTTATTGGTAAATTGTGGGTAGGGCTCACATCCATTATAAAATATAAATATTGAAATACTAGAGATGTCATTATAGAGCTCTATATGATAATAAACAACCATAAAAATGTTGGTTGTAGAAAACCCAATTGTCGATACATTCGTATGATAAGCCCACCCTAGCCACAACAAAAATAAGGCAACTAGGAACTTCAACGCCATTTAGCATTGAGTTTTTTAATTTTTGGAGGAAGCTCTTTTCTTCTAAATGATTGTCCAATTTATAACATCAATGCCCCCAAGCTCCATAAAGGACTATCCAGACACCAATGAAGATTGTTGAGGTACATTTGAGCTAGAGGGAGGTCATACTACACCTCAAGGAGAATTTAGGGAAGATTCACTATTTCCCAAATCAGTTTTTGCATTTGAAGAGGTATCTTTCCAAATCTTATTATCATCAAGAGTAGTACATAATTCAATAAAAAAAGAATACATGAATCATTTTGTGGAGAAATATCATTTGACCCATTAGTCATGTTGGAAAAAGATGAAGCCTTCACCATCATCATTAAGAGAAGCTTTGTATGTTGATCTTGTGCCCCTACCATCAAGTAGGTGGAGTTGCAATTGTGATAGGTTGCTAATGGAATCAAGGAGGTTATTTAATTAGGGAGCTTATTTAAATGTCCACACCCTTATATGTTCAAGTGTTGTGTTGCAGCTATGATAGGTTGCTAATGAAATCAAGGAGGTTATTTAAACTATGAAAATATTTTATTTATAAGTGCTGCAGTTGTGATAGATTGTAAAAAAAATCAAGGAGGTTATTTAAATCTTTAAAATTTCCTATTATATTCAAGTGTTGTAGCTATGAGAGGTTGAAAATGGAATTGGAGAGGTTATTTAAACCTCTGCAACTTTCTATTTTCAAGTGTTGTAGATGTGACAGGTTTCCAATGGAATCAGGAAGGTTATTTAAACCTCTACAGTCTTCTATGTTCAAGTGTTGCAACTGTGATAGGTTGCCAATAGAATCAGGGGGGTTATTTAAAATATTACACATTTCTATGTTCAAGTGCTATAGTTGTGACAGGTTGCCAATGGAATGTAGGAGGTTATTTAAATCTATACACCCTACCATGTTCAAGTGTTGTAGTTGTGAAAAGTTGCCAAGGGAATCATGAAGGTTATTTAAACTTTCACACCCTTCTATGTTCAAGGTTGTAGCTGTGATAGGTTGACAATAGAATCAAGGAGGTTATTTAAACTATGACAATATTCGAGTTTCAAATGTTGTAACTGCAATATATTGTCAATAGAATCAAGGAGGTTATTTAAACCTTTGAAACTTCCTATTATGTTCAAGTGCTACAATTGTGATAGGTTGACAATGGAATCAGGGAGGTTATTTAAACCTCTATAACTTACTATTTTCAAGTACTACAGATGTGACAGGTTGCCAGTGGAATAAGGAAGGTTATTTAAACCTCTACAATCTTCTATGATAAAGTTTTGCAGTTGTGACAGGTTGCCAATATAATCAAGGAGGTTATTTAAACTTTTACACCCTTCTATGCTCAAGTGTTGTAGTTGTGACAACTTGCCAATGGGATCAGGGAGCTTATTTAAACCTCCACACTCTATTATATTCAAGTGTTGCAGCTATGACAAGTTGCCAATTATGTTGTAGTGACCCTGACTTGTAGAATGAAAATTTTTGCGTTTGTCTTTGTTTGTGTGGTTTCCATTTAACCAATTGACGTGATTCAATGTATGAAAATTTAACAATTAACATATTGTATAGTTGAGCAATGACAGTGTTAAAAGCATTCAAAATGCTATTTCATCTCACTCAAAATACTTGTGTGTATCTACAATAAAAGGCCCAGTTTAGATTCACATAGACAAGATATTAACTACATTCATGAATCCACACATAAGCATTGACATTACACAATAGTGACTAGAAATTTATTATAGGAGACTGTAATATGATTTTTGAGTGCAATAATCATCACAATATTTGAGCAACAATCAACCCAAAAAAATCTAATGCTGTAGCAGACCATTGATCACTTAGACAACACAAGGCATATTATATTTTTGAATGTCATTGCTACAATACTTCATTTTCAGATTGACCTAATGACTAAAATAAGCTCAAGTTGTACATATATGTATTGTTTCCATTCGCTAAAGTCAGTTGCAACACTCTACATTTATCATCCTGATAATACTATGCTACTATCAAAAGGACTGTGATTGAACACTGGATTATAGCATTTGACAAGAATACAATTTCTAAGTTTATAATAACTGAAATTTGAAGGTGCAAACCCAAAACGCCATGACACATAGAGACTCTTAACCAAAATGTAGAGAAATGTCTACAAGATTAGATACAAGTTAATCATTCATTGAAGAATCTCAAACCTGGAGAATGCATCGAATCACCCTGGAAGTGCTAGGATGACCTCAAAATACACAAGATACAAATGCAATAGTTGTGGACTCCATTTTACAATCGTTTCCCCTAAAGATTATGATGCCTAGCCAGCTAGTTTTCATTCACCTCTTCCTAAACTCGCAAAAAGAACCACGACCCTGTAGTGCCTCTCCGCTTGGTTCTTTGGGTCGATTGGGTAAGAGTTTATTTGGGTAAGTGTTTATTCATTTTGGTTTGATTGATCAATTTTGATGGTATTATTAATGTTGTTTTATTTTGAGTTATTCATTTCCATGGTTTTAGTAATTAGTGTTAAAGGTTTTGATTATGGATATTTAGATGTCATTAAATAATTGCTTCAGTTAAATGATATTCTTTGTAGAGGATAGTTAAATAATTAAATTATATTTGTCGTGAATGTCATTAATTCTTTTAGAAATCAAAATTTGTTAGTTAATATAATTAATGACTATTTATTTTAAGTAGAAATTAATTGCCTTATTAATATTACATATTTTAAATTATTGATGGTATATCATCTAGTTTAAATATATGTAAATTAATAAGTTGTATTTATAAGTTATTTAATTAAGACATTTGAAATTATTGTTATTGTGATTAATTATCACATTGAGTAATTAATTTAATATTATATGGTAAATTTAAATGTTGCTTACTTTATATTGTTTTTTTCTTTTTTAAACAAAAGTGGCAAGCCACTATATTTATATTATATATAATATTTTACATATTCTTGGTTCAGGCGAGCATACCGGCAGGAAAGAACCAGAAGAAGAAAACCTCCAGTTATAGCTAAGGAATTTAAAAAATTTGACAACATCCTATTACCTACCCTACAAGACCTTTTTGACTTTACATACCCAACCTACTACAAAATTTGATATCTTTTAATATCTCCCTTAGCTGCCATATATAACCCTTTTTCCACCCTAAAACCCATATAACAAAATTTGATATTCAATTACATACAATTGAAATTTGTTCACACTTATCCCCACCCTTTACAAGAATACCCTGATTTCCAAACAAAATATGTATAAAGCTTATAACAAGAGCTCAAAAGGAAGCTGATTTTTTTGTAGTCCATCTAAAACCATTCACCGAATTCTCCTCATCAACTTGCCTCTTTTTTCCATCACTGTCCTTATATATTGTTCACAACTCTCCCTTTCCAATACAATCTGAAAAGAGCTCCTCCCATGACCTTACTACCACTGGCACTCTGTAGTTTCTAACAAAGAGTTCTTTCAACTCCATTTCTCTGAAAATTAACTTATAAATTCTACAAAATAAACCAATCAGATCAAAAACATCTTATGCCAATTATCAAATGAAATAACTGATGTTTTTTTTAAGCCAACTACATCATGTTTCTTGCCACCTCTTCCAAAGTGCCTTAGTAAACCAAAAACAAACACTTATTTCCCACATCACATCCAAATTATTCTAGCCGAACTTAGTACTTGGCTAAACTTCCAAATACCTTTCCATGCCTTTTACTAAATTTGGCATTGTACTAATCACCCTCCAAAAGACAGATATTGACACTACTTGGATACCAAAATATCCCAAGAATATCATTGTTGTATAACAAAAAGTAATCAATATTTGAATGCATGTCAACTTTGTAGAATGATGTAAGCAAAGTCGACAAGACAAAAATAATGCTTTTAAACCTCATCGAATATCTATATTGATACAAATTAAGATCTCCAGATAATACACATGTTCCTTCTCTGCATATATATATCTTTGCATTATAACAAAGTTTATATTGTTTATTTATTTATTTTGGATAATATTTATTGTTATAATATTAATTATATTAGCATGTTAATTATATTGTTTAATTTATTGAAGAAATAGTTAGAAAAGGAAAATTAGGTGAAATTGCTTATTTTGAAATTGGGAAAAAATTAAATTTAATGGAAGTGGCTATTTTTCATGTGGAGTAAATTTCGGAAATTGTTAGCAACTTTGTAATTTTTATTTTTTCTCGATTTTATATCCAATTTGGTGGCTTTTCGAAAAAAACAGACAGAAGGAAAGCAATTTGCTCTACAATTCACATTTTTTAGTTTTTTCTAGAAAAATTGCAATCTCTATATTTCCTTTGAAAATTAATAATAAAATAATTTAGAATATTAGTTGCTCTGGAAATTGGTTCTTCGAAATTGGATCCAGTTGTTGTGAATCTCAGAAAATGGAGGAAGTGCGTAGCTTGCTAGAAGCGTTCGGCACAAAAATTCATCTTTGATTAATTATCAAGTGAAGGACTCTAGGTAGCAACAGTAAACTTTAATATCTTTGTTCTTTCCTGTTAAAAAGAAAAAAAATGAAATTTAAAAATTGTATTATGCTTTCTTGTCAAAAATTTTGTGCAAAGAATAATGTATCTCTGTGAGCTTTGATTTTTTGATATTGTGAAATCATTTGTCTTAGTTGTTGTTTAAATGTCGTTTGTAACCTATTGATTTCGCCTATCTCTTTGTTCCTGTCCATTATCGTTTCATTTATTGTGTTAGATGTATGAGTTTGGCTAGCAAAGCATCTAGAAACTCTTCTCATTCTTGTATAATTGGCTCTATTTTGAATCCGTTTCTCTTATTTATTTATTTTCCCAGTCAATTGCATTGTAAATTCCTTATATCAGAGATCTTCCTTATTTAAGTTTTGGTTGCATTTCACCATTCTGGTTCTCATTTTTGGAGCGATTTTGTGTGTTGGGCTTTATCCGCGTTTCTTGTGCTTATGCGTCTACTTTGCTATGAGACTATGTGGTAATGCTGTAGTTGTTATTTTAATGGAGTTTTGATAAATTATATAAATATATGGTCTACCTTATGCTTATACCATGTTCGTAGTTCAGAGTTCTTATGGATTTTATAATATATTTTTTTGGTGGTTGTGGGTTTTGACACCATAGGTGTCCCCACCTTCCTCCCTCCACTCTATCTTGAATGGCTATGAAACATCCACTATGATGCTGTGCGCAACCATTCAAGATAGGCCACACCCATTTTCATTGATCTTTCCTTATATATATATATATATAGGGAGGGAGCTGCGAATTGTTATGGGTCTGCTTTTTACGCCTGAGACAACTCTATAAAATCTGCATTTTGAGTAATTTTAAATCTGTATTTTGATTAATTTTCAATCAAATATGTATATATATATGTGTGTGTGTGTGTGTGTGTGTGTATGTACTAGTTCGTTTTGTAAAAAATAATTTGTTCAATCTGTTGTTTAATTGTATATTTTTGTATCGACAACATAATCATAATTGTGTTTTTGAGATAACATATATATATATATAAATAGATATAAGTTTATAGTTGTGCAAACGTGATTTTAATTCTGAAATTAATGAACAAAAGTATCATTTTGATAAAACTCATATTAGAGCATTATTTAATTAAAATTTTATTTAGAAATGAATTGTGTAAATTTAGATTCAATGATTATGGAAATTAGTTTTAAAGATTATTCTGATTTGGAAAAATAAATGAAATGAGATAATAAATATCTGTGTAAGATTAGTTTCTAAAATATACACAAATTATTTATAATTATTTTAATAGTTTAAGTTAAAATACTTTAGTTCCATAATGTATTTGCGAGTTGAACGAATTGTATAAATTGAAGTTTAACCATATTGACTGATTTGGAAATGATGGAATTATTATTTGATTTGCAATATGTTTGTTTATTTTAAATGTTATATTGATTGGAAACTTCATTTAAATTGGAATGATGTATTCTTTAAATGTGCTTGGTTTTTAAATGAGAAAATTTGGTTGATGATCTATTTATTAAGAAGAGTTATATGTTGTACATTTTGGAATCTTGGTTTAGTTGTTTTGTGATGACTTTGATATTTTGGGGAATCTTTTGTCCTTTCTGTCCCTGGGTAGATGTTTACTTACCTCTAGAGGCTAGGGGAGTTTGTGTGTTTGCACATAATGTTATTGTGCTTTTGTGCATTTTTGTATTTATCTATTTATCTTGAGGATGTGTGCATGGGTGGTACCTCCTTGATTCATGGTTATTGATATGTTATGTTTTCGAGAGATGGTCATGCCTCGTGTGTTTTGTTTAATGAATCTCCTTTATGTGTTTGAGTGATAAGCTACACCCCTTTGCTTGACTTTGGTTTTTGGTAACCGTAGGGAGAGTGGTTCTTCATGGAGGTTGGCACACAAGCGGCTATCCATGAAAGAGTTCCCTTAAATATGTGATAACCTAATTAAATTTTCTAGTGGGTTGGGTTAGTTAAACACATAAGAAGACTAAAATGTGTACCTCACATCTTTTGTTAGTGCTCTCAAAGGCTAAGGATGGGTGTGAAGACCTGGTTGGTAAGGTCAATGCCTTGTCCCCATGAAAGGTAAGTGGCTCCACATGAGTCACCCTATGGGGTGGCACCTTGAGATAGGTTGTTTGGTTAACCGTAGATGGAGGCGGCTCCTAGTGTTAGGTGGTCTGGTGAATCCATGTAAGGCCATGCAATGACACCCTCCCAATGTTCCTGTTGTCTTCCCTTGCTCTTGTTGCCTCTGGAGTATTATCGTTGTTGTTTATGTTTTCATGTGGTTTTGTGTTGGGTGGTGTTAGTCCTTTATGATTTTTGACCTTGTTGGATGAGGGTCCTCTTGTCATCTCCTACCACAGGGGGTGTTCCTTTGGGTTCACATGGTCGGGAGGAACGTGCTACGCACCCATTGGGTTCCCCACTAGTGATCACGATGTTGCAGAGATGTACCAGTTGCAGTGGTTCCTGAGCTTTCCATTTTTGGTGCTTTGACCTATATTTCCTTCTGATGGAACTCATTATGTTTTTTTTTCACTATGGATGTATCTTACTTGTATCGATGTACACTTCCCATTATTATAAGGGAAGCATCTTTGTAATGTAATATCGGTTTCTTAATGTATTGTATCTGTGGAAATATGTTCCACTAATGTAATAAGGTACTTGAAAGTTGTAATGCAATAATATGATATTCATATATTTCTTTCTCTATCTTATTTATGATTGGATGTATGTTATATTTATGTCGTTCTTATTCATGCTTCTATTATTAATTTAATTTGGTTTCGTTTAATGATGTTGTTGGTTGGGTTCATTTCGAGTAGCGCACCAGGTAACCCCATGGGACTAGGTTGATGTCATATGGATTATATTAATGTTGATTATTTATTTAATTATGTTTAATGTAATTATTGTTTTAAAAACATAAAAAATAGAAAATGTTTCGGTTATTGTTAGTTGTTGTGTCCTATGGGGTTTGCATGGTGAGGCATTACAACTTGGTATCAGAGCCAAGGTTATAAACATTGGGCACTCTAGGTTTAAGTGATTCAATTACGTTAACCTTGTGCTTAAGTTTGGAACTTATATGTTTCCCTACTATCATTGTGTAGGAGTATGCCTAGGGGTCGAGGATGTGGTCATAGTTGTGGCCATGGTGGTCGTGGAATTGGCTGTCATAACTCACCACCTCAGAGCTCCCATGACTCTAAACATGAGGAAAACTAGGGTGCCTAGAACAACCCTATAGGCAGAGGCTCGAATCTGGAACAACCGGTTCAGGGTGGTGAGCAGTTATGACAGTTGCTGGAAGAGGTTCTTGGCCATTTGGGTCCTAGGCAGGAATAGCAACAGGTGATCAAAGAGAGAGAGCGATCAGCGAGGAGGAATGAAATACCAGAAAATTAGGATGTTGTGGCCACAGGTCATATGAGAGACCTCCTCATGGCACATCCTCCCACATATGATGGCTCAGGTGGAGGACTGGAAGCAGAAACTTGGCTTATTGATATGGATCGATGCTTTTCTATGCATCCCTATGGCAGAAACACTAGGTCAAGGTGCGCCATCATGCACCTCAGAGGATTTACATCCACATGGTGGTGACTGGAAGAGCAGAAATTGCACCTTGACATCGGATCAATGACATGGGATTTGTTTTTGGAGCGGTTTAGGGCCCATTTCTTATCTGATCAATGGAGGCAGTGTCGTGCAGATGAATTTCATGATTTAAGGCAGATGGCAATGTCCGTAGAGCAGTATGAGCATCGCTTCTATGAGCTTAAGTAGTAAATTGGGATTGGTAATGATGAGGCTATGCTTGTACAACATTTTATCAGAGGTCTAAATGCCCAAATTAGTGGAGGTGTCTAAGTCTTTGAGCTGAAGACTATGGAGGTTTTTGTAGAGAAAGCTCATCTTATGGAGGAGAATCTGACCTTAGCTTTAGGATGCTACATTGGAGTTCAGATAGGAAATACCCCTTCTTCTAATTTTGGGTCTCACAGGGATCATGTACAGACAGTTGGCCTGTCTAGGAGTCATCAGGAACCCGTCAAGGGTGAGCATCAGCAGCAGCAGAGCTCAGATTCTAAACATAAGAATTCACAAACTCATCATGGTGATGATGGTTCTCACTCTAGGAAGAACCTGAATGGGTGGCGTAACATGCACAATCGTACTAAGAAGCCTATATAGAGCACCCAACCTATGACTAGAAGGGGCAGTGTTCACCAATCTCATGCACCTTCTGGCGACAGAGGTTTTGGTCAAGGCGTAGGTTGTTTCTCTTGTGGCCAACGCAACCACATAGCTAGGCAATGTCCAAAGAGGAACACCACGGGTTTCAATTAGGGACCAACTATTTCTGAGCTGACAGTGGATGATCCGAGTAGGTCACACCGAGCATATGTTGTGGTTGATAACTTCCCGGTTGGGCACCAGGATGCAGTTGTTGGGGGTACCGGTAGAGGATGGGCAACTGATTCAAGAGCCTGTGGGTGAACTCGTGAAGGTTCAGTAGATTCCTGGCATTGCTGCAATGTCTTGTGTGTGGTTTTTTCTTCTTCTGCATTTGATACTTATTATATTATCTTTTGCACTTTGAGACCTTATATTTGTTTGTATCACCATTCTAGATGGTGTTGGATGACATTACATTTGATTTTGATGATCGTTACATTATGAATTGATGTTTATGTTACATTGGATTTATGGAATTAGTATTGTGTTGGATAATTTTGATTACATGTATCTTATGGCTTATGATTATGCTTGTTATGTTGACGATTAATTATTTCCTTATGATATTGCTTATAATGAAATGACTGTATTTGATTTTTTGGTTATTGTATGAGGTTTTGGTGAGGGGAACAGGGTAGCATCACTCATTTGCGAGTGCCTTGCTACACTGCACCATGACTACCTCTCATGGTGTGTTTGCTAATTAATATATATATATATATATATTGTTCAACACCTTGTTTTATGCAGGTTGCAGGTACCTAGTACTGACTCCACCTGCAGTGTTAGGTTTGAGTGTACCCCAAGAACCTAATGGATATGATGTGGAAATAGGTGATGAAAAAAAGATCCCAACCTGTGTTTGATAACCCCATTTGTTGGTTGTTTATTTTGTCAATTTGCCTTGTTTAGTATCTTCCATTTTTGAGTGTGACTTGTAATGATGTTGTTTGCAACTGTGTATGTTTACTTGACCTTGCGACTTCCAAGAGTAAGTCGAGACTAGGGGGGAGGATGTAGTGCCTCTCCACTTGGGTCTTTGGGTCGATTGGGTAAGAGTTTATTTGGGTAAGTGTTTATTCATTTTGGTTTGATTGATCAATTTTGATGGTATTATTAATGTTGTTTTATTTCGAGTTATTTATTTCCATGGTTTTAGTAATTAGTGTTAAAGGTTTTGATTATGGCTATTTAGATGTCATTAAATAATTGATTCAGTTAAATGATATTCTTTGTAGAGGATAGTTAAATAATTAAATTATATTTGTCGTGAATGTCATTAATTCTTTTAAAAATAAATATTTGTTAGTTAATATAATTAATGATTATTTATTTTAAGTAGACATTAATTGCCTTATTAATATTACATATTTTAAATTATTGATGGTATATCATCTAATTTAAATATATGTAAGTTAATAAGCTGTATTTATAAGTTATTTAATTAAGACATTTGAAATTAGTGTTACTCTGATTAATTATCACATTGAGTAATTAATTTAATATTATATGGTAAATTTAAATGTTGCTTACTTTATATTGTTTATTTATTTATTTTGGATAATATTTATTGTTATAATATTAATTATATTGGCATGTTAATTATATTGTTTAATTTATTGAAAAAATAGTTAGAAAAGGAAAATAGGGTGAAATTGCCTATTTGAAATTGGAAAAAAATGAAATTTAATGGAAGTGTCTATTTTTCATGTGGAGTAAATTTCGGAAATTGTTAGCAACTTTCTGATTTTTACCTTTTTTGGATTTTATATCCAATTTGGTGGCTTTTCGAAAAAAAACAGATAGAAGGAAAGCAATTTGCTCTACAATTCACATTTTTGAGTTTTTTTGGAAAAATTGCAATCTATGTATTTCCTTTGAAAATTATTAATAAAAGAATTTAGAATATTAGTTGCTCTAGAAATTGGTTCTTCGAAATTGGATTCGATTGTTGTGAATCTCGGAAAGTGGAGGAAGTACATAGCTCACTGGAAGCGTTCGACACAAAAATTCATCTCTGATTAATTATCAGGCGAAGGACTCTAGATAGAAATAGTAAACTTTAATATCTTTGTTCTTTCCTGTTAAAAAGAAGAATTTTTTTTTAAAATTGTATTATGCTTGCTTGTCAAAAATTATGTGCAAAGAATAATGTATCTCTCTGAGCTTTGAATTGTTGATATCATGAAATTGTTTGTCTTAGTTGTTGTTTAAATGTCATTTGCAACCTATTGATTTTTCCTATCTCTTTGTTCCTATCCATTATCGTTCCATTTATCGTGTTAGATGTATGAGTTTGGTTGGCAAAGCATCTGGAAACTCTTCTCATTCTTGTATAATTGGCTCTGCTTTGAATCCATTTTGCTTATTGACTTTTTTTCCCAGCCAATTGCATTGTAAATTCCTTGTATCAGAGATCTTCCTTATTTAATTATTGGTTGCATTTTTCCATTCTAGTTCTCATTTTTGGAGTGATTTTGTGCATTGGGCTTTACCCGCGTTTCTTGTGCTCATGCACCTCCTCTGCTATGAGACTTTGTGGTAATAATTGCAGTTGTTATTTTAATGGAGTTTTGATAAATTATATATATATATGGTTTGCCTTATGCTTATACCGTGTTCGCGATTCAGAGTTCTTATGCCTCTTATATTTTTTTTTTGGTGACTATGGTTTTGACGCCATAGGCATCCCCACCTTCCTCCCTCCACTATATCTTGAATGGCTTCGCAGCAACCACTATGCTGCTGTGCGCAACCATTCAAGATAGGTCGCACCCCTTTGCATTGATCTTGCCTTATATATATATATATATATATATATATATAGGGAGGGAGCTGTGAATTGTTATGGGTCTTCTTTTTATGCCTGAGACAGCTCTGTAAAATATGCATTTTGAGTAATTTTAAATTTGTATTTTGATTCATTTTCAATCGAATATATATATAAATATATATGCATATATACTGGTTCATTTTGTAGAAAATAATTTGTTCAATTTTTTGTTTAATTGTATATTTTTGTATCGACAACATAATCATAATTGTGTTTTTGAGATAACATATATATATATATATATATAAATAGATATAATTTTATAGTTGTGCAAACATGATTTTAATTCTGAAATTAATGAAGAGAAGTATCATTTTCATAAAACTCAGATTAGAGCATTATTTAATTAAACTTTTATTTAGAAATGAATTGTGTAAATTTAGATTCAATGATTATGGAAATTAGTTTTAAAGATTATTCTAATTTGGAAAAAGAAATAAAATGAGATAATAAATATCTGTCTAAGATTAGTTTCTAAAATATACACAAGTTATTTATAATTATTTTAATAGATTAAGTTAAAATACTTTAGTTTTGTAATGTATTTGTGAGTTGAACGAATTGTATAAATTGTAGTTTAACTCTATTGACTGATTTGGAAATGATGGAATTATTATTTGATTTGTAATATGTTTGTTTATGTTAAATTTTATATTGATTGGAAACTTCATTTAAATTGGAATGATGTATTGTTTAAATGTGTTTGGTTTTCAAATGAGAAAATTTGGTTGATGATCTATTTATTAAGAAGAGTTATATGTTGTACGTTTTGGATTCTTGGTTTAGTTGTTTTGTGATGACTTTGAGATTTCGGGGAATCTTGTGTCCTTTCTGTCCCTGGGTAGATGTTTACTTACCTCCAGAGGCTAGGGGAGTTTCTGTGTTTGTGAATAATGTTATTGTGATATTATGCATTTTTGTATTTATCTATTTTTCTTGAGGATGTGTGCATGGGTGGTACCTCCTTGATTCATGGTTGTTGATACATTATGTTTTCATGAGATGGTCATGCCTTGTGTGTTTTATTTAATGAATCTCCTTCATGTGTTTGAGTGATGAGGTACACCCCTTTGCTTGACTTTGGTTTTGGGTAGCCATAGGGAGAGTGGCTCTTCATGGAGGTTGGTGCACAAGCGACTGTCCATGGAAGAGTTCCCTTAAATAAGTGATAACCTAGTTAAAGTATCTAGTGGGTTGGGTTAGTTAAACACATATCAAGACTAAAACATGCACCTCACCCCTGTCGTTAGTGCTCTCAAAGGTTAAGGACGGGTGGGAAGACCTAGTTGATAAGGTTACTGTCTTGTGTCTATGAAAGGTTTAAATGGCTTCGCATGAGTCACCCTATGGGATGACACCTTGAGATAGGTTGTCTAGTTAACCATAGATGGAGGCGGCTCCTAGTGTTAGGTAGTTTGGTGAATCCATGTAAGGCCATGCGATGACACTCTCCCACTATGTGCATTGTCTTCCCTTGCTCTTGTTGCCTCTGGAGTATTATTTTTGTTGTTTATGTTTTTATGTGGTTTTGTGTTGGGTGGTGTTAGTCCTTTATGTTTTTTAACCTTTTTGGATGAGGGTTCTCTTATCATCTCCTAGCATGGGGGGTGTTCCTTCAGGTTCACATGGTTGGGTGGAATGTGTTACGCACCCATTGGGTTCCCTACCGATGATTGTGATGTTGCAGAGATGTACTAGTTGCAGTGGTTCTTGAGCTTTCCAGTTTTGGTGCTTTGACCTATATTTCTTTCTGATGGAACTCACTATGTATTTTTTTCACTATGGATTTATCTTACTTGTATCGATGTACACTTCCCATTATTATAAGGGAAGCATCTTTGTAATGTATTACCAATTTGTTAATGTGTTGTATCTATGGAAATATGTTCCATGAATGTAATAAGGTACCTAGAAATTGCAATGCAATAATATGATATTCATATATTTCTTTCTCTATCTTATTTATGATCTGATGTATGTTATATTTATGTCGTTCTTATTCACGCTTCTATTATTAATTTAATTTGGTTTCGTTTAACGATGTTGTTGGTTGGGTTTGTTTCGAGTAGTGCACCAGGTAACCCCATTCGACTAGTTTGAGGTCATATGGATTATATTAATGTTGATTATTTATTTAATTATGTTTAATGTAATTGTTGTTTAAAAAAAATAAAAATAAAATGTTTCATTTATTGTTAGTTGTTGTGTCCTATGGGGTTTGTGTGGTGGGGCGTTACAGATCCACTGTAGAATAGATTCAAGATGTCACTTGTACCCAACAAATCACAAGTTTCTTATTTCTATCTAGTTTACTCAAATACATGGCTTTGGAAAAAACTAGCTGCTGAAAAATCATGCACCCAAGCCCTCCACTACAAGCCACGCCTTAAAATCTGAAGCTTGCACTCTTAAAATCTTTTTTTCTGAAAGAGAAAAAACTCAATGTAATGTGACTTCAAAATTATGAGAAGAGTCCATATTTTCATTTCACCATTGTGTTAAGACCTTGCAATAAATGTATTATTTCCAAGATCTGTAGTTCCTCTAGCTAGGGATAGTGTTGCATACCCAAAATTGGCTTCCAAGGGTTTGGACCCCTTAGGCGCGAAAAAACTCAAAGAGCTCCTTCACATGAAAGATGTGTAAATCATAGTAATTTGAATGAATCGAATCATCTCACCCATTTTCTCTTTTGTATTTTCCATTCACCACATAAAGTGACTTTATAAAGTCATATTTTAAATATTTCATTAAGTCACTTTATAAACTTGATTTAATTAATTATTTAATATCACCCTTTTAAATATAGTTTAAGACTTAGGCAATATTAAATAATTAAGTCACTTCATCCAAATTTTGGGGACATTACATATGGCCAAAATAAAAATTACGATCAAGATCCTAATACTGGGCACATTTAGGTTTTAATATTAAGGCATCCTTTCCCTGTAGATTTTTCCGCTTTCCCGCCACTATCAGTTTCGGCTCCTCCAAACTCTTCCTCGTTGGTTTTGACCTTTCACTTATTTGATTTGGCGAGCTGCAGCCTAGAAATAAGGTTTCGACCAGGGGTTTAGAGTATGTTTATTAAAATGAAAATTAATGGCGGTAAACTAAAAATTATGACACCCATTATGCAAAAAAAAATTGAAATGAAATATTTTTTTTTTTGATGACTAGGCAGATATCTATATTAATATAAAGATAAAATTACAAATTCACAAAAAAAGGGGCGGGGGGTAAGAACGCACACCCCGAATGTCACATGGGCAGAGCCCAGAAAATCCAAAAAACAAGATCACATGGGCCTAGCCCAGAAGTTTAACAATAGGAAATAAAAATCATGTGGCCAAAGTAGTGCCAGTGGATCCTGGGGGGTCCCTGTCATCCAAATTTTTCCCCCATACATTAGTAGGGTTTGGAGTGATGTCAGGAGGAGCACCCCAACCATCATCATCTTTATCTTTTTCCTTGTGCCGGGGCGAGATTGCAAGAGCCAACCACGGAATTTTTTTACCACTTGCAGGCCAACCAGAGCCAGAAACAAGCCGAGCATCAGAGGGCCACCCAGAACCGCCACCAAATATTAATAATATAATATAATATAAATATAATATAATATTATATTATATTATAATATATATTATAATATAAATATTATTAATATAATATAATATAATAATATTATATACATGACTTAATAGAATCTATATATAGATTCTATTAAATAGAGGACTTAATATTATATATATGATAGATAATTCATGAATGAACTTTGTCCACGAAGAAGGGAGCTATAAGTAATAAGTAATGAAACTCTAAATCTCATTGAGAGTTTGATCCTAGCTCAGGATGAACGTTGGCGACATGCTTAACACATGCAAGTCGGATAGGAAGTGGTGTTTCCAGTGGCGAACGGGTGAGTAATGCGTAAGAACCTTCCCTTGGGAGGGGAACAAGCTTAGGTAGGGGTCCCATGAGGGGGGATTAAACTCTATGGATTATGATAAAATTCGAAAGAAAAAAGAATAGAGGAGTAATAATCATTTATTTAGTCATTTTTATTTATCTGATATTAGTCATTTATTTAGTCATTTAGTTTTGATTTTATCTAATGACCAAATTAGTCATTTATTTGCAATATTCTACTAGTGTTAGTCATGTGACTAAAAATTTTAGTCACATAGTCATTTATTTTCCAAATTCTACTAGTGCATGGGCATATTATCTCCAATTTGTATGGCTAAGACGTATGCGTACATTGCTCTAGGTGAGGATGCTGGTGATGGTGGTAGGCATGTAGAGGGGGAGGTTTCTAGTGACAAGGATGTCAGGTCACATATTGTTTTGATTAGTGAGGTAATTTGGTTGGGCCTAGTATGAGAACGCGTAACAAGACCAAGCTGCAAGTTGGGGCCCCTACTAAAGATATGTTTGAGGTCAAGGATGATTATTAGAAGACTATGGGGGGCGACATGGAAGCTGTTGATATCCTAAAAAATATGTAGTTTTGTTGTGTTTTGTCCTTCCTTTTTGGTTACTATCGTGCTGATGGTCTGTTATTTTTTGGCTATTTTCTTCACTATTTAGTTATCTTTTTCTTCAGCTGCTCTTTTTTGTAAAGGGTTTTAGGGCCCCTTCAAAACTTGTTTACCTCTAATAAAAAACAAACCAATTTTTTTTTTTCAAAATTTTGTAAGAACAAAGTTGGGAAGAAATCGAATCCAAAATAGAAGAAAAAGTTTATAAGAAAGGTAAATCTGGAGGAAGTGAGGAAATAAATGGCAAAGATTTGGAGAAAGAAATATGAACCTGAGAACAAGGACAAATCAAATAATATTCTATCTACAACCAGTGTAGATACCCCTTCTATGAACTGAATCTAGTAATGGCTTCAGGGGGGAGCGGTCACAGAAAAATATAGAAAAACCCCGGTATAAGAGGTTTCATATGATGACACAAGGATATGTGACGAAAATTTTCATTCTGAAGGCAATGCAAAAAAATTATGGTAGAAAAAAAGTAATACAGAAGATTTGTAAAACCCTTTTTTCTTACAGTGCATTTCACAATATGGCTGATAGCTTTCGTGGAAGAAGGAACTGACAGACTAAAATATGAATGATGATGTCACAAGCAATAAATTATCCTTTATGATGAACCCTAAAAGTGATGAGTTAAATAAGGAAAATGGAGTAGTCATTTTTATTTTGAAATGAACGAGCTAAGAAGTAAAAGAGATATATTTTTAGCAAGTAAAAGTACGAAGAACAAGGTTGAAGCAATGGAGTCAAAGGCAATGGTGATATTTAATCTACACAATAATGAATTAAAAAAAATGAGTAAGTTACAGATTGATGAATTTGATCATGAAAATATTAGGAATCTCGAGACTTCTCTTTCAGTTGAGAAAATTCAAATGGTCAAGAATCTAGGGCACAAGGGTTTAGAAATTTGGAGCAAATTTCCATACTTTGTGAATGTGGACATTGTTCAGACTATTTTAAGCAGAATTCAAGGTGATTAGATGATCTTATAACAAACCCTATGAAATCATGAAAGAATAAATTTCAACAATAATAGGATTATGTAATAATGGACCCATTCCAGTCAAGAAGTCTATAAAGAACAAAGAGGTTGAAGCCCTAATTGGGGTAACAAGAGATCAAAGGGCACTTATAATTCACACCATAATCTACCCAGTAATAAGGTATGTAGCATATGGCATCTCATATAAGATTTATTTTAGGAATAGGGAACTTGGTTCTACCTCAACAATTGCCATTTATGTTGCCCACCAAATGGTTAAGAATAAGGAGGATTTTGCCTTGTCTAAATTGTTGAGAAACCAATTAATGGAAAATATAACAATGACAAAGAATGAAAATTATCCTTTTTTCTTCGGATCTCTGGTTATATGCTATCTATAATGGATTTTCTAAACTCATTACCATTGATAGAAAATGTTGTGTGGAAGTCATCTAACCTATTGGGAAGCAAGTTTACTGATATCTGAATTGTCTAGCTAAAAAAGAAAAGGTTTGTAAAGAATATTTTGAAATCAAAATGAATGCATGGAATTCAAGTGTGGTTTCTAGTTTGGTTATGATGTTTAAGGTAGGATTCTCCTCTGGAAAGAATAAAACAAGAAGAATTAGTTCATGTTCCCCTCCAGAAATAAAGAAGCAGAAGACAAAGGAAAAGGGAGAAGAAAAGGAAACAAAAATTGTAGAAACATTTGATCTAGTATCAAAAAATGATGATGAAGAAGATGATACTAAGGAAAAAGTGTTAAAAATTATTGAGCAACCTAATGGATTCAAGAATATTGGAGATATATGGTTGTCCCGACCATCATATGAACAAGATGAGATTACAAATGCTCTAGCCAATTACATAATTCATACTGATATTGATCTAAGAAAATTGAAAAATATTTTACTAGAAGTATTGAATGAGTAGATTGAAGATAGATTAAGGGAACAGTCACTTGGGAAAATAGAAATAAAAAGAAAACTCAATTGGCTATGGAAGAAAGATATTGGAATGCATAGAAGAGATTGACTGCGAGTATAAATGAACTGAAAACCTACATCAAGATTTTAAATAGTGTGTACAAGTATTATCTTTGGTGACCTACTACTATTGGGAACTACAAAATAAAAATTGATTATATTGAGCATGAATTGAACTCTATTGGAAAAACATATGATGTTCTTAATGACAAGGATGAAACACAAAAGAAAATGATCAATTCCTTACAATCCAATCTTGCAGACATTATGGTAAAGAGAGATAGTATTGTGGAGACCTTTTGGAAAGTCAAAGAAATAATTGAGTTAAGATTGGAACAAAAATTTTGTCTCTTGGTGGATGTTTAGGACAATGCACAAAATATTTATATTCTAGATACTCTTCTAGAAACAATTGACTCAATAGAAAAGAACAATAGTATTTGTCTACTCATTAGGCTAGCAATGGATTCTTGGAAGACATGTCTACTAGAACTGAAAGAAAAATACAAGGAAATATTTTTAAAAAAGAAGGATTGAGGTAAAGAATCATTTTTTATAACATTTTTATAGAATTTTTTGAAAAGGGAGAGATAAAGAGACAAAGGAAATAATTTTTGTGAAGAACAATTTTGATAGGGGGAGTAGTCACGACATACAATTGTGGTATACTTGAAATGTTTTTGTCATTGATGTCAAAGGGGGAGAAAGAAATCATGTGAAAATCATTTCTGAAAAAGATTTACAAAGGTTGTTGTTGGCTTTTCACATCTTGTGTTGCCATCAATGACAAAGGGGGAGATTGTTGAAGATTGAAGATTGCATCAAATGGTTGTCATTAATGTTAGTAGGTTGTCATTGATGTCAACATAGTACTGCATGTATGATTCATTTATCAGAAGTTATTTCCCATTGAATATGATCGTTACGAGGTCTAGTGTGTTGGTCTTTAGGTCTGTTTCCTACAGTGTGAAAAACTATAATTCAGATATTTGAAGATCTTGGCCAACTTAGCATGTGCAATACTTTATGGATGTTTGGATGACCTAATTGATGAATATGATACATACATATATATATATGCATATGTGCCTCTCCACAATATATAGTGATGTGATGTTATGCAAGAAGGATACATAGATAGAAAAGGGTGCAAATAGAATAGATCAAAATAAACAAAGCAATCAAAGACAATAAGTGTGTGATTTGAGTAGAACTATTGAGTTATTATTGATATATAATACTACGTCTATAGAGACTCATCTGGGACTGAATTCAACACAAGTGTAATGCCTCACCAAAGAACCCCAGAGGACAACACTACTATACAATAATAATGCCACAATTTTTTAAAAATAAAATAACAAGAAGTGTAAATCATATCTAAACATAACATATAAGCTAAACTATGTCGTCTAAGGTTCCATGACTGCATTACAAACAAACCTACTTAACAAGATCTAAACATACATCATGAATTAACTAACAATATTCAAGGGTTCATATTTAAATCCATAGCATTGAGTGAATAAACACATACTTTTCCATACAAGACATCAGATACATAATAATTAAAGATCATATACTAAGAACTAATGAGTACATATTCAATTTCTATTATATGGGAGTACATCATTACATTGTTACAAGCTTACATCACTGCTTACCTAAAGACAATGGGAAGGATAATGTATCAATATTACATTACATGAAAAAAATGAGATACAAGTCCATTACATAACAAAGAAACTATCTCCTAGAATTGGTACAAGATCTGAAACCTTCTACATAAGTTGCATCCTCCATGCACATGAACAACAACAAGTGAAACCCAATGGAGGAAAAGGAACAATCCACCCGACCATGTGGAACCCTAAGGTCCACCCGCCATGCTAGGAGATAACAATAAGGTCCCACTACATGAAGCAAATAAGAAGATAGAAGGATAACACAAAAGTAAAAACCATGGCTCCAACATAATAAAGTACAAAATTACATCACATAACAAAGACTTTGCTTTCAGAGGCACACACACAACAAAGGGGAACACGTGACTAGGGAATGCTAGGTTGCATTAGGGAAGAGTGTCATCACATGGTCCTAGAAAAGGTTACCCTGACAGTATCTCACTAGATGTCATACCCCATCTATGGTTACCCTGATAGTCTCTCACTAGATGTTTGACCCATAGGGTGACACATGTGGAACCAACAATCCTTTCGTGAAGACAAGGAAGTTGATCTTGCCAACCAGGCCTTCTCAACCCATCCTTAGCCTGAAGGAGCACTACATGCATGGGTGAGGCATTCAATTATCTTTATTAATGCGAAAATTACCCATCCTCTCCCAGTTCATTAATTAGGTTATCACTGACTTAAGAAACTCTCCAATGGGTTACCTTGACAGTCTCTCTCTAGATGTTGGCCCCCATTGAGAGCAACTCCCCCTACCTATAACTAGTACCCTACAAACAACCAAGGAATTAACCATATTGCATACATGAGATAATCACATAAGTCAAAAATAGAGCAAGGAATTGACCATCTCACTCACATATCACATTCACAACAATCTGAACATAGTGCACGACATTGACCCTCTCACACACATATCACAATCATGAAAATGAGAACTCAGTGCAAGGAATTGACCCTCTTGCACACAACTCAAATAGTACCAACCACTTCCAAGAGGAACAAAATAAATCCCAAACATACAAGATACTCCCCCCCTAGCCTCTTGAAGTCCGTCTTGACCACTTAGCACAAAAGACTCCCACATTGGAAAATAACCAAAATCATCCCAGTCCAATTATTCAAACACATCTTTAATTATAAGCAATCAATCAACAATATGACCATGACAAAATAACCATTACAATTTGAACATTATATTCATTACAAATCTAACATTATATCCATTATAAAACTAATGAAACCAACAACATAACTATTGGAAAAACCATCCAATATCTAAGTTTGTAGTAAAAATATATACTAAGCCTTCAATAAATTTCCTAATCATTAATTATTGCTTAAAGGACTATCTTCTAAATAATAATAGTATTGACATCTAGTTTCAAGATTTAAGAAAAAATCAACTTAAGTTGAGTTAAATGCACAAGATCCATTTGAAGGAATATGAGATATTTCATTCATCCATTTTAAATAAATTGAACTAGTTCTATTTGAAAGAAGAGATATGCATTCAGATCTCTTTATCTAACATTATAAAACAATCTATATAGAGAAAGGAAAAGCTATTCTCGTAGTTTAGTCACTCATTAAATTATACCTAGGAGTCTTAATTATTTTCCATATTCTTAAGATTCTATTCATAATTTCTTACTCAACCAAGTAAAATAGAATAGTTTTAAAAGGAATCAACATTTAATAGACAACCTAATTCATTTATATATATATATATATATATATATATATATATTTACAGAATGCAACTTCAATACAATATAAATTATAATATGTCAACCTAAAAATACATGCATAAATACCATAAATATATTTATTTATAACTGAATGTCGAACAAATAAATATTCATCAAAAATAATCATAAGACATTTCCATCAAACAATACAATCATAAGGAAGTAAAGAAAATAAAATACAAAATGAGGGAATGAAGAGGAAGGCCACACCATTATAGTAGCAGATATAAATTTAATTACCAAATATTCAAAAATAAATGAGGGATGTGAAATTGAAGGGAACTACAATCTAAGAAGGTAGAATATGCATCAAATTGAAAACTCAATATAAATACTGAATGCAGATCTTAAAGTATATTCATCAAATTCCCAAATCGAATACATATTAATCAAATTACACAAAATTGAATTTAGATTACAAATTATAATATGACAACATATAAGAATATACACACACACATGTGTGTGTGTGTGTGTGTGTGTGTGTGTGTGTGTGTGTGTATTGGCGAATCTATTATAAATCAAAATTTTAAAGCAATAGAGTTGCAATTATAGTCATGTCCATGTAGAAAAATGCTTGCCAAAGGTAGTGATGATAAGGAGGGAGAGAAATGCTTGCAAGTGCGACCAGGTGTGGTGCAATTCAAATACTAAGGAGAGTGATGAGAGATAGGGCAATTAAAAACAATACCCTAATGTAGTTGGATTGAGCACCATAAAATGGTACACACATTTTGTGAAGGAGACAGATCACCTTCACAAACGTGAGAGATGTATGTGAAATTGGAGAAATTGGCTTGGCGATTAAAGGAAAGAGGGTATATCTTTTGATTCAAGACTTTTACTTAATGTTGTGGGAGGTAAGATGAAAATGAATCATTTATTGGCCACCATAATGAAAAGTTGGAATTTGCATTTGGTCTGCTAAACATGAAACTCATACAACTAATAGAGTTGTTAAGAACCTCCGAGTATGTTTTGGTTGCCACACTACATCTAAATTCATCTCCAAGATTGTTGCAAGAGAGATTGTTCTAAGAGATGTGAACCATTTCCATCATTTAAATAGGTTCATTATTCTTGTGGAGAATATTGGTGATGCTAAATGGAACAATCTAAAAAGATAGACTCACACTATACTAAGGTGCACTGCATTGATTAACGAGTAATCATGAAGGGATTCCATTCAATAAAAAAACATGCAAAGGAAATTTCAAATCAATTGCTTTGAAAATTTAAACTGAATACTTTGTGCATAAGTAGAGAATCAAATATAGTTTCAATAGTTTACATTCAGAAATAAGAAGGTAGATAAATCAATAAATAAGTAAATAAACATCTCGGCTACTGGCAGAATTGAACAATCAATTATTCATTTACATAAATAGTGAGAAAGAGAATAATTCACATTGATTGGACTTACAAAGCAACAAAAGAAGATCAAGCCTCCCTCTATCAAACGCTTGGATGGGCTGAAGGTTCGAATCCAATTTTGAAACCTATAGCCTACAATTCCAATAGCATCAACCACCAGAACAACTCCTCCAGAATTCCCAAATCTATTTTCCAAGATTACCAATTGCCCCCCCCCCTCTCTCCAAAATTTCTTGTAGCCAAAACCTCCCAAAAATAATAATTATTAACCAAGAAAGCTATTGATTTTTGAAAACAAAAAAAATAGATAAAAATCTCGTAAAAACAACAAGTTTCTAAATGACAAGCAGCTCAAAATCACGCATGTACTTCGAAAGTTCTTTTTCTATATTTTTAATTTTTTTAATTGATTATCCATAATCTTCATCCAATTTAATATTTTATTTCATATTAATGTTTTCCCACATTTTCATTTATTATTAAAACTCAACATTAATAATAATTATATTTATATTTAATTGTCAAGTTACTTTTTAACTTAATGATTTAATTTAATAAATTAATTAACCAAGAAGAATATATATATATATCAATTTATCAAAATGCTTTATTTAATAATTTATTTAATTCATCACTAAACCAACAACATTATTAAACCAATTTAATTCAAACAACTCAAAATAAAATTTATCAAACATCATACATAAATATCATGAAAGGGTGAATCATGGAGGGGCACTACATCCTCCCCCCTAATATTTGACTTACTCCTAGAAGTTGCAAGGTTAGAATGAATCATACACACATTGATTCTAGAATTTGTTAAATAATACCACATTCAACTTCCTTTAACATAATTAAAAACAACATCAAATAATCAAGAAAACCAAATGTCAAAAAATTACCTAAACCTTAATCAAGATCGAGAAGTAGGACCAATGGACCACAAACAACAACAAGACTGATGGGTGACCAACGAGATAATCATCATCTTCGAGGATGATGGCAAGGGTAGGGGACTATACATTACCTCCATTCAACATTTTCCATTAGGTTTAAGGAACGCTCAGACCTATCACTTCAGGTGGAGTCAGTGCCTAGTACTTGCAACCTACAAAAAACATGGTCAAACATATATATAATCATACAATCAAACACAAAGTGAAAGGAAATTGTAGCATAGCAAGGTACTCACGCATGATTAATGTGACACTGCCCCTTTCACCAAGATCCCACAAATAAATAACCACATCAATGTATAAAAAATAGTTACATAATAAACACCATAAAACAATCACCAGTTAAATTCATAGTAACCATGGTCAGATAAACACATCATGCTCATAATTAAATTAATCCACATAACCCATAAGTCCATAAAACTGCCATAGCATATGCATAAACTCAAATAGTAACAAGAATGCCAAAGTGTCATCCAATATCACCAAAGTAATAAATCTAACATCAACAAGGTTTCATAATCATCATCTAACTTAGTAACATCATTTAAGAGATTACATCCAAAATGATCAAGCATACACTCCACACCATCTCAAACATTCAACAAAAACTACAAGAGAACACATATCACATAGCATCATGTAACAACCGCTCACGTCAAAAGGTAGGCACAAATAAGAATTCATACATAAATTCACATCACCAAGAATCACATCACAAGACTACACAAAGGTCCATAATGTATCCCCAATATAAATAATATCAGTGTATTGCATACTGTACCGAGGGTCCTATCCTTTCCACCAGTCTTCTGCATTATTGGACAAACACCACCAAAGGAAAAGTCTCCTATTATTAGGCGAGGATGAAATAAAAGGGAACAAAATAAAATCAAGAGTGTAAGCAACTTGGACAACATAATGGGCTCATATGTATCTAGAGTACCTAGTGTATGAACCTAGGCTCTGATACTAGGTGTAACACCCCACCAAAGAACCCTTGAGGACAACACTACTATACAACAATAATGCCACAATTTTTTTTTAAAGAAATAACAAGAAGTGTAAATCATATCTAAACATAACATATAAGATAAAATATCTCCTCTAAGGTTCCATGATTGCATATTCAATTTATATTACATGGGAGTACATCATTACATTGTTACAAGCTGACATCACTGCTTCCCTAAAGACAACATGAAGGATACATCAAGATTACATTACATGAAACAAATGAGATACAAGTCCAATACATTACAAAGAAATTGTCTCCTCAAACTGGTACAAGATCTGAAACCTTCTACATAAGTACATCCTCCACACACATGAACAACAACAAGTGAAACCCAATGGAGGAAAAGGCACAATCCACCCGACCATGTGGAACCCTAAGGTCCACCCCTCATGATAGGAGATAACAATAAGGTCCCACTACATCAAACAGTTAAGAAGATAGAAGGAAAATGCAAAAGTACAAAATATGGATCTAACATAACAAAGTACAACATGACATCACATAATGAAGACTCTTCTTCCAGAGACACACACACAACAAAGGGGAACACATGACTAGGGAATACTAGATTGCATTAGTAAAGAGTGTCATCACATGGTCCTAGCATGGGTTACCCTGACAATCTCCCACTAGAATCCTGCCCCCATCTATGGTTACCCTGATAGCGTCTAACTATATGTCGACCCCTTAGGGTGAAACATGCGGAAGAAACAATCCTTTCATGAA
This sequence comes from Sequoiadendron giganteum, assembly GCA_007115665.2. Taxonomy (NCBI): domain Eukaryota; kingdom Viridiplantae; phylum Streptophyta; class Pinopsida; order Cupressales; family Cupressaceae; genus Sequoiadendron; species Sequoiadendron giganteum. The sequence goes on from CM021106.1 coordinate 227,361,389, forward strand.
GAAAAGGAAGTTGATCTTGCCAACCAGGCCTTCTCAACCCATCCTTAGCCTGAACGAGCACTACAAGCATGGGTGAGACATTCAATTATCTTTATTAATGTGAAAATTACCCATCCTCCCCCAATTCATTAATTAGGTTATCATTGAGTTAAGAAACTCTCCAATGGTTTACCCTAACAGTCTCTCTAGACATCATCCCTCATTAAGAGCCACCCCCCTACTTGCAATTAGTAACCTACAAACAACCAAGGCATTAGCCATCTTGCATACATGACATAATCACATGAATCCAACACATAGCAACAAATTAACCATCTCTCTCACATATCACATTCACAAGAATTTGAACACAATGCAAGGCATTAACCCTCTCACACATATATCACAATCACAAGAATGCAAACTCAGTGCAAGGAATTGACCCTCTTGCACACAACTCAAATAGTACCAACAACTTCCAAGAGGAACAAAATAAATCCCAAACATTCAAGATAATCCCCCTAGCCTCTGTAAGTCAGTCTTGACCACTTAGCACAAAAGACTCCCACATTGGACAATAACCAAAATCATCCCAATCCCATTATTCAAACACATCTTTAAATATAAGAAATCAATCAACAATATGACCATGAAAAAAAAACCATTACAATTTGAACATTATATTCATTACAAATCTAACATTATATCCTTTACAAAACTAACGAAACCAACAACATAAATATTGGAAAAACCATCCAATATCTAAGTCTATAGTAAGAGTATATAATAAGCCTTCAATGAATTTCCTAATCATTAATTATTACTTAAAGGACTATCTTCTAAACAATAATAATATTGACATCTAGTTTCGAGATTTAAGAACAAATCCACTTAAGTTGAGTTAAATGCACAAGATCCATTTGAAGAATATGAGATATTTCGTTCATCCATTTTGAATAAATTGAACTAGTTCTATTGAAAGAAGAGATGTGCATTCATATCCCTTTATCTAACATTATTAAACAATCTATATAGAGAAAGGAAAATCTATTCTTATAGTTTACTCACTCATTAAATTATACCTAGTAGTCTTAATTATTTTCCATATTCTTAAGATTCCATTCATATTTTCTTACTCAACCAAGTAAAATAGAATAGTTATAAAAGGAATCAACATTTAATAGAATACCTGATTCATTTATTATACTTGTAATGTAGAAAAATATATCCTTGGACATTTTCATGCTCATTTGGTCCTTTTCTATGGATTTTGGCTTGATTTTTCCTAGATTTAATGTTATAATTTGGCCAACACATTCACATTAGGCATTGAACTCTTGTAAATTAATAAAAACCTAATGATGTCTTACAAAGGTGTTGTGAAGTGTTGTAACACACTTTCACACTTTTCTAGGACCTTTATAATGAAATTCACTTTTTATCACTTACCAAGCCTTATTTCAAAGTGTCCTAAGGAGTTGTAACAAACTCTCACACTTTTCTAGGCTTTTCATCAATAATTTGACCATTTCTTATGTTTAAATGGCCCCTTTATGCACTTACAGGTCATACTTAAGTATGTTTCAAATAATAATCATGTTAAACATCATTAAATACACTTTAATTTCCAACACCTGGAGTAAAATTTCCCTAATGGGACCAAGTCGCCACTTGGGGTGACTAAGTCCCATCTGGCTTAAAAATAAAAATTATGTTATAATTCTAGAAGGATATTATTCTCTAGGCCTTGAGGTCGGCCTATGATGAGGTATTTTCGGGAAGTAGGGAATATCATGTATAAATAATGGGTTCCCCCCTCATTTTCATCCTTCCTAATCAAGCAATCGTCAAGCATCCAAGCATCGAAGCATTCAAGCATTCTAGGCATCATCAAACATTTCATCCATTAGAGCATCTACTTGCATATCTTCAGACTTCTACTTCAAGGGTTTGGTGAGTTGTAGCATTACATGTTGTTCAATCATCATTCTCTTTTTATTTCATTTAATTTTCAAAGGTTTGATTACCAAAATGGGGTTTGACTAAGGAAAACCCTTATTCTCTAACCCTTAACCCTTTTTTCCCTCTTTGCATGTGTATTTTGCAAGTCTTCTATGCAGATTTTTCAAAGAGAAAGTTGTTAAAAGGTGTCAACATGTAGTGCCTCTCAAGTTTTGGATACTCTGATACTACTTTGGTGTGTGTGTGTTTGATTCAATTGATTTTTTGACTGTGTTCTGATGCATTTGTGATATTTTGTTTTACATCTTTTCCACCATGTGTTGGGCATGGCAGATAATTATGCTCATTTGATTATGATAGATGGACTTATGTGTGAGATACTCATGTTATGATGATATTGCTTTGTGGATATATTCTGATGATGTGATTCTCAGATATTGCTTTACTATTCTGATTGGGTGAAGGGGACAGGGTGGCATCGCTCATTCATGAGCGCCTCGCCTCATCATAACTCTCCTTCACAATGTGTTTGATTATGAGCTATATGTATATATGTGTTCAACGTTTTGTGTTATGTAGGAATGTAGGTACCAAATGCCGACTTCACTCACATTGTCAGGTTTGAGCACATCCTATTTACCCAATGGCTTGATGTGGTTAGGGAGTTGGTAAGAAAGTACCCCCGCCTATTTTAGTAGTTGGTTCATTGATTGTCCTTGTGTTTATTTTGCATTTGTGTGAGTATGGTTGTTAATTAATCATTTTATTCTATGAATTTTACAAGTTTATTAATGGCTTGATCTAGGTTTTTATGCTTTAATTAAATGTGGTCTTGTGATGCAAAATATTAAAGTGATGAGATGTCCTAAATTGCATATGATAATTATGCCTTGGAAAATAAAAAGTACCTTAGTAAAATTATTGTTATTTTATAATGTTAAATGATTCTTTAAATTAAATTAATGAAATTAAATAATATAGTTGAATAAATTATTATAGTTTAATTTTATTTTGAAAAGAAATGTAAGTTAGGGAAATATTATCATATTTTCCCTTGTTTAAAATAAAAAGTGATTTTGTTATTAAATAAATTTAAGTTTAAAATATTATTTGAGTGGGGATTTGGCAAAACTTAATATAATATAAGATTTATTTGTTGATAATGAATTCATTTAATTACAATTTAAAATATTCTAAAAGGCATTTATTTGTGCAAGTTTAAATGTGAAGATTCTCTTCCAAATTTAGGAAGAGATAGTAAATTCCGAGTTAAGTAGATTTCTTGCATGGAAAATTTCCAGAAATTATATGACAATTTTTGACTGGCTTTTATGGAAAAAAGATATATTTCCCATTTGTTTCTTTTTCGAAAAAGCAAGTGGGAAGAAATTGGGAAAAATGGAAAATTGTATGCAATTGAAATTTTGATGAAAAATTACAATGGGGTCATGAAATTTTGAAAATGTTTCGTCAATTCGATCATTGAAGCTGAAAGTTGATTATTTTTGCAATGGGATTTTGAATAATTCTCTGTAGCTGGATTTGTGCAACTCGTCCTTGTATCGAGCTTGCATTGGACTCTGGGTAATTCCAGTATTTCATTAGATCGAGCTGTAATTTTATTTTATTTTCATGAAAAAGAAAATGGCATAATATTGAAATGCATGAAATCCCTCTTCCTTTGTAATTTTTTTTTTTACCTGTTCAGTGATTTCCTTATTTTCTTTCCCTCTTTGTATCCCTTTGAAGTTCATTGATTTCCTTCTTAGTTTGTAAAAAAAATCTGGAAACCCCTCTTGTCTGGAAATCTTTTGTTCGTTTTCCCCAAGTTTTTTTCTAGAAAATTCGTGCGTCTTCCTTGTAATTATATATGTATATATATATATATATATATATATATATATATATATATATATATATATATATATATATATATATATATATATATATATATATATATATATATATATATATATTGAGGATATTATTTAATCCTTTGTTGTTTAAATTATTCTCTGTTTTACTGCAATTTTCTTCTCTGAATCTGGAAAAAAAGAAAAAAATGTGTAAATATATGGGTATGTGTAGGATCATCATGGAAAAAATAGGCCCTTAAGTGGCAATGAAAATTCAAAAAATCAATGTTAGGCAACTTGAAGTAAAAATTTGAATAAGTTATCTATATTATTTTAAAAATATGTTAAGAATAAAATCTGTAGCAAATTGAATGTCGTTTCTAAACTACTAGGTTTATTTAAAAACAAAAAAAAATCTATTTGGTGAAAATTTGAAATTTCAATGCAGTAGTACTTAAATTTCAGGGAAAAAAAAGAAGGTGTCTGTCTTGTTGGCACTCTCAAATTTTGCAAATTAGAGATGCCTATTTCAAAATTTTGCCTCTGCACTTTCAAAAGTGCACCTGATGAATCAATCCTAACTAACCCGCTTTGGAGGCTTATTATTTAAATCTTATTGATTGTCGTGTAAAACCCATTTGTAGACATACTCAATTGACCTATGTGAGTGTGTGTGTCAGTTTTCAGCTTCCCATGATGAGTTTTGATAGAGTTTAGAAAAGTGAAGCTAGAGGGTTTTCACACTATCTCGTTGTTTGCAGACGTTCAGTTCTGCAAAGTTGCCTCCTGTTTGAGCTTGAATCTCGCAACCAGTTGACTATCATATCAGAACGAAGGCTGTTCTGTATTCTCTATATCAAGATGATCTCACATGTCAGTTTTTAGGGCCTCATGATCTGATTTGTTATTTTTAACAAGTCAAAACCAAATGTAGTTTGTTCAGTTTTAATTGGTGCAGAACAGTTGCTATTTCAAGAAGGTTCAGTTGGGCAAATTTGACGGTTAATATTTTCCACCTCGTGATACATTTTTCTTAGCCATCTTTTGTACTATATTCTCGGGTCAAATGACTACATGCTTGTAGGTTTTGTAATTCCCTAAGAGGTCGTTTGACCAGTTTCCCAAATTGATTCCTGAGGCAACTTGGCTTGTTTTGACCATTTTACAAAAGTGCTAGAAAATAGTTTTTGATGAAGTGTCAGATCATTTGAATGTAATACTTGTTTGAAAATGAAATTTTTTTTAGTCGGACTTGCATGGGGCCCGACGTGTTTTACATAATTGTGAAATTGGAATTGTTGTAGTATGGCAATCACTTCAAGAATGTTGCTCACTTGAAAGGGTAAGACAAAGCTCTACTAGTTGTCTTGTAGTGAGAATTATCTAGTTGATATGTTGGTAACTATTGTTCAAGTTGTTTACGTGGGAGGGGACAGTGATATCCATTTGAATTACCGTGAGGAAGGTCACACCTCTGTTTAATCTTGCTGAGTTGTTTGATCAGTTACATAACACTAATGGGACAATTTTTGTATATGATCCAATATTGTTAAGAATCTGTAACTAGTTAGAGGTTTCTAATGGTAAAATACAATGCAAAATGTCAAAGCCTAATGGATATAAAATCTCTTCTCAGATGAGGAAGAAATCAGGAAATTGGGGATCCAAAGATTCATTGCTGAGATTTTGGAATCATTACCAAATAGAATAAAGTATGCAAATGAATCAAAAAAGGATTGGTGTAGAGCATGGGAGAGCATTAAGGCCATTGCACATATAAGACATATACTGCAGGAGTTGTTGGGTTTACAACATTGTGCTGCTCCAAGAATGATCCAATGTGGAAATGCTCACCACTCTTATGATGTTGTGGATATTCGAGAGCCAAGAACATGAAATGTTGTTGTTCCTCCTTTGCAACTGTACGAGGCACATTCTGATAAAAGAATCCAAGCTATGCTCAGAGTTGGAGGGTTGTCATATGAATGTGGATGCATGCTCTTAAAGCAACCAACATGTGTAATATTATCATGTTTATACCCCTGCACAAAAGATAATGTGGCTTTGGTTCCTCATAAATCTTGTAGGCTATGGGAATCTACAAGCATTGGGGAAAGAAGGCTTCTATTTAAATTCTTCACACAAACTAGGAGAATGCACTGCTCATGGCGTATGAGATTTTGAAAAGCAGTTTTCAGATAAGTGTACTTCAAGGGATAGGTTGTTCACTAAGAGTTTGAATTGTGTGCAATGGAACCATTGAGGGGCGCGAACCTGATGAAGGATTGAGGTGTTTGAAACTTGTAAACAAATGCCACTGAAAAGTGTGGGGCGCGACCTGCTAAAAAGGGGAGATGAGAAGTGGAAGGCCCGCGCATTACCAGGAACAAGTAATGACATCCATCAAAGCTGCCATTGAAATAAATGAAACCACCAATGTTTCATTATCCGTGGGGCATGGCCAGTAGGTAAAGAGGAACCATGCACAACAAAAGAGGAGCCCGCGCACAACAGTGAGAGGAGGCTCATGTGGCAGGTGAGAGTTGGGCTCAAACCAGGTGAAGAGGAGGAGGCCTGCATGCACTGTAAGGAGGAGGCCCATGCCAAATGAAGAGGCCACCATGAGAGGGGCGCAACCAATAGGTGGAGGTGCAGCTTGAAGGTAATGGTGGCCAGAGTTGCAGAGGAAGATGTAGAAGAAGCTGCCGCCATGAATGCCCGTGAAGTATGTGGAGCGCGAAGAGAAGTTTCGAGCAAACAAAAAGCATTAGGGTAAATCTCGCAAGCCTCACAAGAGGAATGATGATGCAAGAAAAATTCTTGTGAGGCTAGCGAGATCTAGCCACATGCAATGATGGGCCCCATGATCTTTCAACGAAGGCTTGGTAGAATGGAGGAGCCCGAAATATTAAAGGGGGTAATAAATTACAATGAAACATTTAATATTAAATGTTTTTCTCGAGTTTGTGTTAGATATTTTTTTAATGGGGGTGGGGCCTGTTTCTTTTCTTTCGGATGTTGAGTAAATAATTTTAAGTGAAATGGTAATGAATTTGTGCTGGGGTAAAATGTAAAATGATAAATACTTTGCTGATGGGTAAAGTATTTCAAATAATTTGCATGTAAATTAATGTAAGTGGAATATTTTATTTACTGATGGTAGATAAAATAAATATAGCAGTGAGTAAATATATAGAGTAAAATGCAGCAAAGAGGGAAAACAGAGGAAAATGTTTTTTCACGGGAATGGAGTTTTGTTTCAGCTGCAAGTGATGATTACAAATGAACACATAGCATTTTTATGTTGAAGAACGAATTGAGCACATGCTGTTTTGAAAATAGATTGAAGTTTGTTACAGGGAAATGGAGAAAATATTTTGCAGCTGGGGAAAATAATTGAATCTCCACATGGGCTGATTTTTTGTTGCTGGGCAATGATGAGCAAATGTTGTTTTTGAGGGAATAAGTTTGTTGCTGCAGAGGAAGAAGGAGGAAATATTCCTTTCAGTTGATCAACGGTAAATGGAGCTTCCAGATGGCAATTCCAGATCGAATTTAGGGTTGCTCCTACTTGCCTCTCTTCTTCTATATCTTCTATTATTCTCTCATTGTAAAGGGTTCTGAGTTTTTGTATTGGGCTGGGTAGATAGAGATTTGTATTTTTTGAGTCATTGTTTGAGTCTGTAAGCTGTAATTTTATGAATTCAAAAGTAAATACAGCCAGTTTATGCAATTAACATCATGAAGGTGTTTCCACATTCATGAATGTCATCAGATTGTCTCCACATTTGTACACTTTCAGTCATGTAAATTCAATAATACAAAGTGTCTTTGAATTTATCATCTCAAGTTTCATGAGACTATTTTCTTTGTTCATTGTTCTATTTTAATGAACTGGTTAAAATGTTTTGAGCAAGTGATTGTGATTTCAGGTGTGCAGATGGGATTTGATAAGAAGAATCTGATTGATATCAAGAGAAGGATTGTTGGTGCAAGGCACTAACAGTTAATGCAAAGCATTAGCCAGTTAAATCCACTCGTTGAAGACTATTTGCTAGAGAATTCATTTTATGTGTTTGACTCCATGGCCCAGAACTGGCACTGGTCTATTATACAGTTTTGTGCATCTCTGAAATAAAATTAATTGCAAAATAATTTTTAATCTTACTATTTAGTTGGTTGTTTGTCCTGCTTTCCAATGGCTGAGAGAGGGTTGAGCTGCTAAGAATTTAGCCAAATTTAAAGTTGTCAATGCTTCCCTTTATGTGTTTTCATTGGGAATTATCTGTTTTGTAAAACAATGTCAGTGTATGAGTGAATTAAGTTTTGAGCATTGTTTAGGTTTACCCACCTTGGTCCTGCAGAGCCAAAAGTGTAGGAGATGTCAGTCTTTGACTGAATCTTGTCAGTTGGCCACTAGTCTTTGTTGTTCTTTAATATAGAGGTTGGCTACCTCTTAGAGAGTTTCAAAGTCTAGCTGGGTTATTATTTCAAACACCAACATGTCTCACCACCCTAACCACATTAAAATGATAATATTTTTTTATAATATTTTAGATATAAGTAGAGGACTAATGTCCCAATGTGATGCATATTTTTTTCTATTTTTTTTCCAAGTAAATAATTAATTATGAATTTTTTATTACAACTTTTAAAAATATAAAAAATCGTATGTCCGACCACCTTAACTTGGTCAAAAATTCATGAAATTCAATTTTTCTTTTTTAATCCTATAGTATGCAAGGCATAGAATGTGACAAATGTTTCGAATTCAAAAAATAAGATACTGTTTGAAAGATATAGATGTTTTTCAATCAGCCTATCAATCAGGACTTTAGTTGTAATTCAAATAGAAAATGAATAATAATTATTTATTAAACTCAAAGTAAAGCATAATTTATATTGGTGGAAAGTTGAGAATCTCCTTTAAAAACCCTTTTCATTTCATCAATTTTTGGTTAAAAAAAGTCATTGTCCACATGGGTCATCATATCACTTACATATCGCCACTTTTTGGCCCATCATGATCCTACACATACCCATATATATATATATATATAAATGTATATATGTCATTGTATACTTTTATTGTTGCTCCTTGTACCTTGGAACGCTGTACGATGAATGCTTGAAAGGGGATACTTTATTTTCACAGCCTCTGTGTTTGAAAATGGGGGTGGGGAATAACCCCCACCGCTCCCTATTCATGGGGGAGCGCTGCCAATGGCAGTGCTACCCCATGAATGGGAAGGGTGGTCGACTGTGTTAACATTCTGACGCCCCCCATGTAACCCCATTCACTGCCTTCTAAACTTTAAGATGGGTTTCATTTTTTATGTCGACTTAACTTTATTCTATTTCGAATTATATATATATATATGTGTGTGTGTGTATTCAAATCTGGCAGTCTTAAAAATGCAATGTGGGAATTTAAATTTTAGAATTGTTCAGCATTTTATATATATATATATTCTTTGGGAAATAAAGTATTGGCTCTCTATTATGATTCTAGTCCCAGTTGCATCAGTTGAATTTAAAATATGTATTTATTTCAGTATGGATATGTATACACATATGTATATATGTATATATACATATATATATATTTACATATATATGTATATATATATTTACATATATATGTATATATATATTTAAAATATATATGTGTGTGTGTGTGTGTGATTATATATATCTATATTTATACATATGATGTATAGGCTGGAAAATGACTGTGTATTTTCAAAAGGAAAGAAGAATGAATGTAAAATTTTATCTAGTTAAATTGTTAAAGAAAAAAAAAAATTAAAGAGGAAAATGTAATGGATTTAATATTTTGTCTGTAAATGATTTCCATTTTTATTCTATTTAAATAACAGAGAAATAATTGCATTTTGACAGTGATTTGGAAATTGGTTTTCTTTATCTTTTTTTGTTAGTTTGGTTGTATTCTTGAAAAATCAGATTTATTGTAAAAGTTAATTAAATGTAGCTCAAAACTGATTTTTGAACTTAGTTAAATAATAGACTTAATCTTCTTTTTGTGTTGCAACTGATTTTCTTAATTTAAAATTTAGATTTCTTTAAATTAGGAAAATCAGAACTTAGATATTGTTGTGGGAAAGAATTAAAATCAGAAATATAATAGAATTGAAAATTTGGATTTAGTAAATAATATTTATACTCTGGGTTTGATAAATTAAGTTAGTAAGTTAATTTTAAAATAATATTTTATTATGTTTATTAATCACGAAATTTATCATTGTTGCTCTTCAAATTAATTCCTAGCAAAGTTATAGATTTAGTTATTTAATTTGTGAAAGATTTAATTGTAGGAAGATATTTAAATTAAAGATTGGGTTTTGTTTATGTGGAAATATTAGTGAACTTTCTTATCTTATTTAGAATTGATGTTAATGATGTTTTAATGGAGACTTAGATGATCTATGAATTAAATGTCTGATAGTTAATGTTAAGTTTATTTTTAAATTGAATGTGGTATTTTTAGTATGTCTGGTATGGATTAGTGTTATCTCCAGAGGTTAGGGAAAATGTGAATGTTTTTCTATGGTTGCATTTATTTGGTTCATGTTGTTACCATGTGGGAATTAGTGGGAGGTACCCTATTGTGGTTACGATTCTTTTGTTTGAACATTGTGGTACCCGTCTCTTGGTTTTTATTTTAGGGAAACCATAGGGGAGAGTGGCTCTTCTCGGAGCTAGTGTACCAGTGGTCACCCATGATAGAGTTTCCTTAATTAAGTGAAAACATAATTAACTTACTTAGTGGGTTGGGTTAGATATCACATAACAAGATAAAAATAGACACCTCACCCCTACCATTAGCACTCCCAAAGGCTAAGAAAGGGTGGGAAGACCTATTCGGTAAGGTCACTACTTTGTCTTCATGAAAGGTAGCTGGCTCCGCATGAGTCACCCTATGCGGTGGTGCCTTGAGATAGGCTGTCTAGTTAACCATAGATGGAGGCGGTTCCTAGTGTTAGGTAGTCTAGTTAATCCACAGAGTTGGAGTCAGTTCCTAATGTTAGGTAGCCTGGTTAATCCATGTAAGGCCATGCGATGAAACTTTCCCATTGTGCCCCTTTACTTCCCTTGTTCTTGTGCCTCTGGAGTTTCTTAAGTTGTTCTAATTGATGAATTTGGAGTTGTTCTTTAATTGATGAATTATGAGTTGTTCTATTATTGAAGAATTTGGAGTTGTTTTATTATTGATGGTTTTGGAGTTGTTTTAGTTGTTTGAGTTGTTATTTACTGTTGGTGTTTATGTTGTTTCATGGGCTTGAGTCTTGTGATGTGAGTCCTTTATGTTTGAGTCTATGGCCGAGGGTTCTTTCTTACCGACTCCTTGCATAGGGGGTGTTCCTTTGGGTTCACACGATCGGGTGGAAATGTGAAATGCACCCATTGGGTCTCAAGTTGTGATTGAGACGTGGATGTAGTTGCAGTGATCTCGGAGCTCGCACAGAGAAGACTATTCCTTGAAGAATTCTCTTTCAATATTGTAGTTTTGTATTATGATTTTACCCTTCCCAATGTTATAAGGGAAGTGGCCTTGTAATGTAACTATGAATTTATATTGTGTTGTATCTATGGAAACATATATTCCACATTTGTATTTGAACTTTGAAGTTAAATGTAATATTATATGATTTATATTTATGGGATTATATCTTATTCTTGATGTACTTTTATCATGTTTATTCTCCTTTCTTTATTCCACTTTAGATTGTATCACATATCATTTTTTTGTTGGGTTCATTTAAGTAATGCACCATGTACGCCATAGGATTAGGTAATTGTATTTTTGTAGTTGTCCTATGGGGTTGCATGGTGGGGCATTACACAACATCTCATCAACATCATTCAAAGTCAACAATACCCTAAAAGAAGCTTGGAGATCACCTATAGGTCAAAGTCTACAAATTCAGATCTAGATTCTTGTCAGAGGCTGAAGTACAAATTGAAAGCTACAAATTGCATCTTTGAGATTCTTGAAAGCTTAAGGTGGACTAAGTCACCCTCATTGGTGAATTAGTCCCATTGTTGGGCCTAAAAAGTTTTTTTTGCAGTTCTAGATACCCATTTTGCTAAAACCTGTTCTAGCAGAATCTCCCCGAAATAGGACTAAGTTGCCCAGCTTGGCATAAGTGTCCCAGTTGGCCTCAAAAATAAATTTTGCATGACTCTAGAGCTCCTCTCTAGCACATTCCAGTTTCCAGGTGCACTTCTCCAATAAATTTCATTTTTGTTATAGTTTTCTTCCATTCTTAGGTCATTTCACATTATGTTTTCAAACATCTTGCATTTCATTAGTTTTGCATCAATAATTCATTTCTATTTCCAGTCTATTCCATTTAGGGCATCACATTTAGACACATTTCAATTGCATTTTCATTAGTCTTGAATGAACCATAGATTCCCTTTGTGGGATACCTTTCTCCTTTTAGGTGAAAAACCCTAGAAGTGCAAGAAAGCAACCATCCTACAAAAATCTATGGTTCAATACCATATATATATATTTATAGAATGTAGCTTTCATACAACATCAATTATAATATGAAAACCTATATATACATACATATATAACATAAATATATTTATTTATAAGCGATTGCCGAAAAAATAAATATTCATCGAAAACAATCATAAGAAATTTCCATCAAACAATACAATCATAAGGAAGTAAGGAAAATAAAATACAGACCGAGGGAATGAAAAGGCAGGCTGCACCATTATAGTAGCAGACATAAATTTAATTACCAAATATGCAAAAATAAATGAGGGATGTGAAATTGAAGGGAACTATAATCTAAGAAGGTAGACTATGCATCAAATTGAAAACTCAATACAAATACTAAATGAAGATCTTAAAGTATATTCATTGAATTCCCATATAGAATACATATTAATTGAATTACACAAAATCAAATGCAGATTATAGATTATAATATGAAAACATATAAGAACATACACACACACACACACACATATATATATGTATGTATGTATGTATGTATCGACAAATGTATTATAAATCATTTTTTTAAAGAAGAAAGATGGAGTTGCAACTATAGTCATGTTCAACCAATAAAATGGCTACCAAAGGCAGTGATAGTAAGGAGGGAGAGAAATGGTTGCAGGCACAACCAGGTGTGGTGTGATTCAAATAGTAAGGAGAGTGATGAAAGATAGGGGAATTAAAAATGATACCCTAATGTAGTTGGATTGAGTGCCATAAAATTGTACATGATTTTTGAGAAGGAGATAGATCACCTTCACAAACATGGGAGATGTATGCGAAGTTGAAGAAATTGGCTTGGCAATTAAAGGAAACAAGCTATAATTTTTTGATTCAATACTTTTAGTTAATGTTGTGGGAGGTAGGACAAAATGGAATCATTTATCGGCCACCATAATGAAAAGTTGGCATTTTCATTTGGTCTTCTAAAAACAGCCCTCATACAACTAATAGAGTTATTAAGAACCTCTGAGTATGTTTTGGTTGCCACATTGCATCTAAATTCATCTCCAAGATTGTTGCAAGAGAGATTGTTCTGAGAGATGTGAACTATTTCCATCATCTAAATAAGTACGATATTCTTGTGGAGAATATTGGTGATGCTAAATGTAACAATCTAAAAAGATAGACTTGCGCTATACTAAGGTGCACTACATCAGTTAGCCAGTAATCATGAAGGGATGTCGTTCAAGAAAACAACATGCAAAGAAAATTTCAAATTGATTTCTTTGAATATTTAAATCAAAATATTTTTGCATAAGTAGATAATCGAATGCAGTTTCAATGGTTTACATTCAGAAATAAGAAGGTAGATAAATCAATAAATAAATAAAAGTCTCGACTACTGGAAGAATTAAACAATTAATTATTCATTTACATAAATAGTGAGAAAGAGAACAATTCACATTGACCAGACTTACAAAGCAACAACAAAAGATCAAGCTTACCTTGATCCAACGCTTGGCTAGGCTAAAGGTTCAATCTCAATTTTGAAATCTACAGCCTACAATTCCAATAGCATCAACCACCAAAATAACTTCTCCAAAATTCCCAAATCTATTTTCGAAGATTGCCAATATTAACATACATCAATTTTTACAAGATTACCAAATCGATTTTTGAAAATACCATAGCACCCTTGATCACTTTATTCAGCTAACGATAGTCTATGCACAAACGGAGTGATCCATCCTTCTTCACAAAAAATTATTGGTGCTCCCCAAGGTGAAACACTAGGGTGGATGAAACCCTAGGAGTTTCTAGTGAAGGGTTTCTATCAACCATGTCTCAGCCTCAAGTCCACTACTAGAACCATCAAAAGTGGGTGGATGAGCTCTAAGTAGGTCTCTCATATGAGTGGCTATGACTGCGTCTGGCTATGGTGGAACCTCTCTCTCACCAACATTAATCTGATCTCTATCCTTCCTCGTCCCAAGGCAAGCAAGAGTCTCCTCTAACAATCGACGCAACTGAGCGCCCTCGATCCCTGGTGGATCCTGATTCTGATCATCGTCTCCTAGATCATTCTAGGAAGCTTGATGTTCCTCATGATATGAGTCATGGGGAACATGGGGAGGTGAATCCTGGTGACTACCTCCACGATCGCCTCCTCAGCCTCTACCACGACCTCTACCGTGAACTCACCTAGGTGGCATGATCCTACACAGACACACCAAGGTATAAGACAAAGTACATAAACTTAAATCCTATGCAACTAACAGCTGAATGGGTTCAACACTATCCCAGAGAACCCAATGTTTAAACTTGGGCTCTGATACCATGTGTAACACCCCACCACGTAACCCTAGAGGATGATGCAAACACAATAGAAGTGTAACAATTTTTTTTTTGAAGTGTAATAATAATAAGTAAAGTGAACTACACTTAATGCATACATCCTTTGAGGTACACGACAATGCTTACATTTGAATCCCATAACATACATAAGTAAACTAATCCATAGAATATAACTTAAACTCATGAAATAAATATCATACATCCAAAATCATTAAACACATCTCATATGATACAAAGTACATTAAAGAACCATTCATAGATTGCATTCATTCCAAATAATAGTTACAAGACTCATTTCCAAAATGAGGTAGATCATACAATGATGTTACAATTACAATGATACAAGAATCCTCCTTTAATATAAATGAGGATAAGTACATATACATAAGAATCCAACTGATACAATAAATCATAAGAGATGGTACAAGACAACTGGAACACGTGAGCTCCCCAATCTGGAAGATCCTACCATCACAAACATAAAGTGGGAACCCAACCAAGTGGTACCCGAAGGCCCACCCCCTGTGCTAGGAGATAGTAAAAGGGCTTCCAAGATAAAACCAACAACCTCTAGACACAGACAATCATAAGACTAAACAATACAAGTACAATACTTAACAAAAAGGTTACATTGCTTCCAGAGTAAAATAATCAAGTACACCAACTAAACAATACAAACTGATGTCATAGGAGGACTGTCATCACAAAGTTGCATGGGTTATCCTAGCAAATCTTCCAAGGCCCCAGCCCCCATCTTGGGTTATCCTAGTAGCCTCTCACAATCCTCAACCCCACATGCAAACCAATGTGAAATCAAATATCTTTCAAAGGGACAAGATAATGATCTTGCCATTCCAGACCTTCCCATCTCATCTGAAGTCTAAACAATCCCTTGAGACAATGAGTGAGGAAAACTTATCTAGTTAAGTGTTTATAGTTACCCTTTCCCCTAATACATTTATTTAGTTTCCACTGAGTTAACTAACTCTCACATGAGTTATCCTGGCACCACTTTGTGTGTCAACCCCCATTGAGAGCCACTCCCCTACTAACAACACATGGATCTGATCCAAAGCCCAAGGGTAAACAAAGTGCACAAGTATGGATATCAAAGCCCAACCCAAAATATAAGATGCAACACATCTTGTTCATAGTAACCGAGTGTTTAAACTGAATCACAACCAAGTGCACTACCCAAGGGAAATCAAAGGGCTGGACCATAAATCACAATAACCCACTCATAAAATAACATCATCTGGAAGACATACATACACAACTAACTAATTTCCCCAACTTACGTGAACAAAAGAAATCATAATTTAATAACCAATTTAGCAAGTAATTAAACTATCATTAGGATTTCCTAAATCCAATTTCCATTCCAAGAGAAATAATTCATTTCTCAAATGATTCTAACTCAATACAATTTCACTTACATGGAATTAAGAAATTAAATCTATTTGTTTATTTCAATTCCTCGATTACATCTAAATAAAAATCAATTTCCTCTTTCATAACATATCATTTTAAAATTATCTACTTTGTGCATTTGCATGCATTTATTTAAAATATTCATTTAAATATATATATAATTATATAAGTATTTATATATATACCAATATATATTATTCAAATATTTAAAACTTAATTATAATTTCTAAAAAACAATATTAAATATATATATATATACATACATATATATATATAGGTACATATATATTTTTTATAAATTTTAATCCAAATATTCAAATCGCATTGAAAGGAGGCGAACAAAATTAACAAAAGTTTTCATTGAAACCATGTCTATACACAAACAGTCATCCCCTATCTAAATGGAGAAAACAAAACAAACCAACAATCTTCTACAGGAAGACCTTTTCCAAATCCAAACGATATTTTCCACAAATTGACAGGAAGATTTTAAATCCATTCCTACAAAGATTTCCCAAATCTTCTATTATTTTCCTTCTGGGATATCTTTTGTTTAAAAACAATTCCTACAAAGGCTTTCAAATTTCTCTATGAAATCCTTCTGGGAATTCTATTTTTTAAATCAATTTCTATAGAAGCTGTAAAGCTTTTATGACAATTTTCCAATTCCAAACAAATCAAAGCTTAAAAACAATTTCTACAGAATCTCCAAGCTTTCATGACAATAATCTTTCAAATTCTCAACATATATTAAAGCTTCTAAACAAATAAAATATTCTTCTTTTTACAGGAAATCTTTCCAATTTGCACATAAATAAAAACAATTAAAGAACTTATTTCCAAATGCTTGAGGAAATGATGTTCGAAGTAGAGCTTCACCTTCAGATTCTAATTTATCAAAGCTTCTTCCAAATTATCCACTTTTCCAAAAAGATGAAAACAAAACTAGAGCCAAAATTTTCCCGAGAACTTCCCCAATTTTTAACAACTATTTTCAACAACCTCTTCCAATTTTTCAGCCACCTCCAAAATTTCTTCTTTCATTGCCATGAAGTAGCCTCTTTCCTCTTTCAGTTAATGCAAATATTTTCTCCGAGAATTAATTCCCAACAATAGTGTTTAATTTCTCTAACACATGTCACAAATAAAATATCTTTCCAACCAAATCACACATATTTCCTCTAAAATATTTACAAGATATTTGTGCATTTAATAATTCAAAATCACATATTAATTTCTAATTAAATTTAATCTAATTAATTTAATCATTTTATAAAATAAATTTAATCTCAACTATTAAATCACTTTACAAAATGAATTAAATTTAATTAATTAAATCAATTATAAAGCTTATAACAACATTAATCAAGATTAATTAAATAATCACTTTAAAACATTATAAGCAATAATTTCCCACTGAACATACCTTGCAAAATAATTAAACAACAAGGAAAATAGGGACAACATGACAACAAAGCATGACCAAAACAAAGATTGATGGCACACTGTGACTAGGGTTGTGGTTTGACAAGGAAACCCAGTTACTATTTTTATCCTATGTAACAACCAAATGTTCCCTGATCTAAATCACCTACTACTCCATGTCCTAAAGCATCTTAGGACCCAATAAAACTTTGTCCTCTAACCAATCCCAACTTAAAGGAGTCTGACACGGTCGTCCATACAATGCATGGAAAGGAGGTATACCAATCAAACTCTGATAATTGTTTTTGAAATGTTAAGCAACATTTTCAGAGCACCATACCCTTCACATCAAGCCACAAGGGCCAAAAAGGAGCAAGACTAAAAATAAAACATTAAGTAAATAGAAAACAGAGACAGCCCACATACAACACCAAGACCACAAAGAGGCAGCTGAAAGATAGGACACCGACATAGGTAGCAGCTAACTGACGTTGTCCCAGTTTTTTAGCAGGAGGTCCACTACCTCATCACCAACCCAGTCTTTATTCTCCTGATTGTTATTTTCCTCTAGCTCCTCCTTAATATCATTTGACAAGGTGCTAGTGAAAAAATGACCCAACTTCATGGTGAAGTGGGTCAACCCATGAAACCTTTTGTCGAGTGTGTCCATTCTCTTCTCCAAATCACAGGGCTCCTCCCCAATGTCCATGGTCCCCGGGACCTCTCCAGGCTCTTCGACCATGGGATGCAGAGAGTGAGAGGCAAAGCCATCTTTAGGAACCTTATTGTCCTCAGGAGTAAACTGGGGCCCCTCCACAATCTCATCCTCATCATCCTCAATTTCCTCTTCCTTGTACTCTTTGCTGTCAGACCGCTCCTCCTCTGAATCCTCAATAATCTACCTCTTTTTGCTTTTTTTTGTAGGCCACCCGGATCTCGTTCTGGAATTTTCCCCACCAGTCATCACAGTACTCCACACAACAGTGTCTCCACTGGAGTCTTTCCCTATTATGTTCTTGCCCTTTCCTTCCCTAACAATTGGGTCCGACGTACCTTTATCCTTCCCCTTTTTATCAGTGGTGGCCTTGTAGGTTGATTTCGCTGGAGTGGACTTCAATTCATAGAGACCCTCCACCGTGCTGGCATGAGCCTTACCCAAACCACCCTTAAGTTTCTTGGTGGTTATCTTGGCTTTGGGATTCCCCACAGTGCCTGTATTGGATTTCCGGGGAGGGATTTTAGACTTGATCGAGGAAATATTCACAGCTGACAGGGGTTCAATATCCTCAATGTGCATAGTCGTAATAGCTTTAGGAGGACAGAGGGCCAGGTGGAAGTGATAAAGTCTCAGAATGAGCCCCTGATGGAGTGAGAGCAGTGGGAGATCACTAGGGTTAAGGCTAGATAACTCTTTGCATTTTTTGGCTGAGTTTTCCAAATCCATTAGAAGAAAGAAAGGAAAACTAAGCAACATCTTGTGTCTTAAATGATTTAATAAGGGGAAGTGATAAAAAAAGAAGGTTTTAAACCTACCTTCCAAGGTGACGTACTTCATCAGCACTAGGCACACCTGATCTTAGGGCTTTGGGAGAGCTTCTCTCTCAAAACCTGACTAGTTCTGCACCATTTCCTCATCTCCTTTGAAAAAATATTCCAAGCTTTCGTTATCCAGTTTCTTGGTGTGTTTGGGGTATTTTTTCCTAGTACACTGTAATCCTGTGGCTTGTGCTATGACTTCCTCACTGATTTCAAATGAAATACCTCCCATTGAGACCTTATGATCCTTCCACGAGTTGGCAAACTAGCCAGACAAGTTAGGGTCATGGCCGACCAATATCTCCATAAGAGGAGCAATGCCACCTTCCACATAGATATGCCAAACTAAAGGATTATTCCAGAATTCAACACAATTATCCGGCTCAGTCCTCATCCACTCGCCACCCATTTTTCCAACCTGCACAGGAAGCCCAAGAGTTTGCAAAAGATACCAAATGCAGAAGACAGCAGGATAATGGATAATTATCAAATTGTATTCATTTAGGCAAGATATACAATGATGGTTAATTACGCCAGTGTACAGGTCGCATGCATGAAAGGGAAAATCACCATAGGGTGACTTGACAATGCAGTTAATGAGGATCTTGGGATGATTGCAGCCAACAAAGAAAGAATTGGTGGGCATGTAGGGTTCCTTCTTCTTGGATAAAATGCACAAAAAACAAGGCAGCTTGGCCGTATAACTAAAAATAGAAACCATCCTAAAGGTGCCATTTGAGACTCGTGCTAAACTAGCTAGCACGAAGACACGAGAAGGAGGCTTTCTTTCATAATGAAGAGTCAAATCATTATTAAAACTCTCAAACAAACTGATTCAAGGATGAGATAAAACAAGATATATCATGATCCCCAAGATAAGAGAATGCACGATACAGCTCCTCAGATTCATTGAAGTCATGTCCTTCCATCTTTCCTTCATCAAGCCGCCTTTTTTATTTGTGTTACCATCTTCAAATTTAAACCTCGCCACCTTTTCGTCACTTTAGTAAGCGAACCCATCCACCAAGTCCAAAGGATA
This sequence comes from Sequoiadendron giganteum, assembly GCA_007115665.2. Classification (NCBI taxonomy): domain Eukaryota; kingdom Viridiplantae; phylum Streptophyta; class Pinopsida; order Cupressales; family Cupressaceae; genus Sequoiadendron; species Sequoiadendron giganteum. The sequence continues at coordinate 227,381,454 of CM021106.1, forward strand.
GACATATGGATCCTGTAGTCTGTGCCCCACACATGAAATTATCTAAGCCTATAGTGAGTCAAAAAATCAGATTCCCTCCACCTATATGCCATCTCAGTGTTAACACTCATCCACCAGACCCCCAATAAAATTAGGTGGACCCCCCATTCAGCACCCGTCATCCAAAGATTTAAAGTCATTGCAATACTTGGTTGCTTTGTTCCCTCGCGATGATAGCTTGAATTTTTGGTGGTAACCTTTCCATTTTCCTCCAATATTTAGCGGAATCCTAGCAAGAGCCAAGATTAGCCAAGGCATCTGCCACTTGGTTGCCTTCTCTAAAAATATATGTCACCTTTTTATCCCTAAATTTGGATAAAAGGAATCTGGCATCCAACAATATATCCTTAGTATTCCAGCCAATTAGTTTGTCTTTATTCACAGCATCCATAATAGACTTGGAGTCTCCTTCAATGTGGAGATTAGAAATCCCCAAAGAGACAACAATTTTGAGGCCCATTAGCAGCACACGAGCTTCCGCCACTATAGAAGACTGGAACTCAATACCTCCAACAAATCCCACCACCAGAGCCCCCCCCGGGATCTCTAATTACTCCATGAATACTTGCCCTGCCTAGGTTGCCCTTAGCAGCCCCATCAAAATTGAGTTTAAACTAGCCTCTATCTGAAGGCTCCCATTTTGTATTTTTCCTAGCTAAGAGTTTCAAATTGTCAAAAGAGTTAGCCTCTAATCCCTGATGCCATGCCTTGGCCATTATTATTTTGAAATCCAATGGCCCCATCTCTGGGAGTTTCCCATTAAAGAGAGAGATATTATCCTCAATGAGTCGAGCACCAATTTTGAAAACATCCTTAGGGATCCTCTCTACGTTCCTGAATACCCTGTTATTCCTCTCCTTCCTCAAACACCAACCCAAGATAGGAGGGACCTGATTCCAAATTTCACCAGGCAGAGGGTGGGAATAGGGACCATACCAACCCAAAATGAATGATAAGAGATCATTGCTCATAACCCAAGGGACATCAAGTTTCTCAAATGCTAGCCCCCAAACTTCAGCAACAAATGGGCAATGTAACAAAAGGTGACTGACAGTTTCCTCCCCACTTTTACAAAGAAAAAATCTATTGGGAATACAAAAATCATGTTTCCTCAAATTGTCTTGGGTAAGAATCCTGTTATGATAGGTCGTCCACCAAAAGAAATTAATTTTAAGGATCATGTGGTGATTCTAAATCTTCTTCCAGGGTTCCTCAATAGTATTTTGGTTTGTTAGCAGTCTGTAAGCTGACCTCACAGAGAGATCCCCCTATTTTTCAAAGGTCCAAAAAAACTCATCCTCTCTATCATAGGATGGAAACCTAGTGCTAGAGAGAATCACCTGAAGGGACTGAGCCAAACAACAAAGGTCTTGAGATTGTGGGCAGCAAAGGATAAGGTCTCTCCAAATCCTAGCTCCAGGGGGTCCATAAACATAATCATTGATATGGATGCCAAAGAATGTCTGGGCCGGACCCATCATAGCCCTAAAGTTAAAGAAAGCTAGAGGGGTGTCAATTAGCCAAGTATCTTCCTAGAATCTGATTCTATTCCCATTGTCCATTTTCCATTTAATCCCTTTCCTTAACAGGCCTTGTGTGCTACAAATGCTCCTCTAGACTAATGAGCCCTGGGGGTGAGACTCCGCGAGACAATTGATCAAAGGCCTATCCTGAAAACATTTAGAATTCAAAATTTTACACCAATCCTTAGTGTTCCTTAACTGATCCCAACCAACCTTGGCCATTAGAGCCCTGTTAGAGTTGAAAATTGTTCTGACTCCTAGTCCGCCACAATTTTTGGCTTGGCAGCCCTTTTCCCATTTCACCAAAGTAAGTTTCTTCGTTTCCTCAGTCCCAGACCAGAGGAAATTTTTTCAAAATTATCAGAAATGTACTTAGGCATCTTAAAAATGGAAAGGAAGTAAGTGGGGATACCTTGGAGAGCTGTTGTGAGCAGTTGGAGTTTCCCAGCATGGCTTAGGATAGAGCCCTTCCACCCAGCCAATTTCCTTTGGATCCTTTCCAGAATCGAGTTCCAGAAATCAATGGTAACCTCCTTAACCATGAGGGGGAGCCCAAGGTAAACCGACGGGAGAGATCCACTGACACATCACAGGACTACAATCACCCTAGTTTGCAAATTAGGCATGCAGTTAAAGAAATAAATCATGATTTTATTGTAATTGATGCTTTGACCAAAACAAGAGGCATAGTTGTTAAGGAAAGCTTTCCATTTCCTGGCTTCCACCATAGAGGCTTTCCCAAAGAGAAAAGTGTCATCCACAAATTGTTACACAACAACCGGATCTAGGGAGGAAGCCGCTCTAATGCGCATAATGGAGCCTTGTGACAATAGACTAGTGAAGTTCTTACTGAGCACATCTGCAATCATTATGAAAAGATATGGAGACAGGGGGTCTCCTTGTCTGATCCCTCTTCCAGTAGAGAAGAACCCAAAGGGGGATCCATTAACAATAACAAAGTACTTTATAGTATTAACACATTCCATAATGAGTTTGATGACCAAATTGTTGAATCCAAACTTAGCCAAGACCTTCGGGATGAAGTCCCATAACACATTGTCATAAGATTTGGAGATGTCATGCTTGAGAGCCATCCCCACATAATTACATCTATCCATTAAGTGGAGCAATTCATGGGTGGTCAAAGTAGCATCAAGAATATGTCACCCAGGTATAAAACCCTTTTGAGTAGGACTAATGATTTTATCTAGAAGAGGTTTGATACAGTTTACTAAAATCTTAGAAATGATCTTATAGAAGGTGTTATAAAGGCTAATAGGTCAGAAATCAGTCATGGATTGAGGCTCACCAATCTTGGGGATAAGAGTGTGGTTCAATTGTTTTAGGATCTTACCCGATTTGAAGAAGTCCTTGGCCACAAGCACTAGGTCCCCACCCATAGTATCCTAGAAAATCTAAAAGAAGGCAGGAGGAAAACCATCAGGCCTTGGGGCTTTGAAAGCCCCCATGCTAAAGGTAGCCAGGAAAACTTCTTCCATAGAAACAGTACTAAGAATCCCCATATTATCTTCCTGAGAAATGGTGGTAGGAAGATGGTTGAGAATCGCACTGTCCAAGGCCGGATTAGGTGCCTCAGCTGGAGCCGAATAAGCCTCCTAAAAATAGTTAACAATACAGAGTCCAATCTGAGCATGATTCGAAATCACCTCCCTAGTAGCATTAGTCAGCTTATAAATTTGATTCCTTTTCCTATGCTTGATGGTTGCAACATGAAAGAAGGAGGTATTCCTATCTCCTTCCTTCAACCACTGGACTCTTGATTTTTGCTTCCAAAAGACCTCCTCATTTTTGAGAACCCGTTCCCATTCCATTTTGGTTCCCCATTCTTAGTTGTGAGTCTGTTGACTATCATCTCCCTCCACCATTTTCTATTGTAAGGTCCTCAACTCTCCTTCTAACAGCTTTTTTTTTTGAAACACATCCTCGAACACATTCTTGTTCCATCCTTTTACCATGTTTTTAATATCTTTAAGTTTGAATAAAATCCTATACATAGGGGAGCCTTGGATAAGAATATTCCACCATTCAACAATTTTATTTTTGAAATCAGGATGAGAGTTCCACATTATCTCAAAGCGGAAGGGAAAGGGACCAACAGCAGGGCGAATATTGGTGGTCAACAAAAGGGGGTTATGGTCATAGAGCATCCTAGGTAAGGTTATTAGATTAGCATCTAAGATATTAGTCCAATGAGGAGAGCAAAGGAAGTGGTCTAGCTAGACCTAAATCAGGTTACCACCAGCTCGTCTATTAGACCAAGTGAATTTTTGGCCCAAGAGCTCAATATCAACTAAACCCAAAGAATTCAAAAAATTAGCCAAGTCAGACATGCTATCAGAGTAATCCAAAAGGCCACCACTTTTTCCTGATGGAAAGAGGGGAGAGTTAAAATCTCCAGCAACAAGCCAACAACCTCCCCTATTTAGATTAATTTTAACCACAATGTTATGCCACAAAATACTCCTTCCATTCCTCTGATTTGGAGCATAAATATTGATTATAGACCAAGATTCACCAAGGTAAGTGAGAGGAGGCCCCCACACTATTTTTATAGTGGAATAATTCAGAGCCCCGAAAATTAGATGGGTTTCAAAGCACAACCAAACCCCCCGAAGCACCCTCAACATCACTGTAGACATAAGATGCATTAGGCCAAATAAATTTAGCAGTTTTATCAAAATTAACCTTCATCATTTTGGTTTCTTGAAGTAGGAAAATATTATTCTTATGTTCCATGATATAGTCCTTCAGAGCACGTTGTTTGTGGGAGCTATTGAGCCCACGAACATTCCATGACATAATTCTCATTTCTGACCTTTTTTTGAGGACACATCCAATGTCCTCTGCTTTCCCAGGGCAATCTCATTTGTCATTTATCTCATCCTAGTGTGCCGTTGAGAAGGTCTCCCTAGCTTGGAGTCAACTCCTACATTCACCTTCTTCTTCCTTCCTTTTTTCTTTGGCGTTGTCCATATCCCTTCTTCCATAGTTTTCTCAAGCTTCAAACTCCCCATACTTTATGTAGATTCATCAATCATACCAGAGCTCTCTTCCTCCCAGATTTCACCATCCTCGATCAATGACTCACAAGTCCCCATAGCAACCACTTCAAACAGAGGATCAACAACTGAAGAGACAAGATCTTGAGTCCCCACAGAGACCACTACAAATAGAGGATCAATAGCCGAAGAGCCAGGGTCCTGAGTCATATGGATAGACAAGGGTTTAACAATAGACTCCAATAAATCACTAGGGTCAAATAGTTCAGAAGGTGGACTGATAGGGTGGGTGAAGGTAGAGGATCCTCATGTGAATGAGCAGCACTCGGGGGAACAAGCCTAGAGTCATCCAACGGACGTGGATCATTTCTAGATGGAGTAGTGAGATTTTCCATAGTACAATTAACCTTAACCTCCTGACTGATGGTAGATTTATAGTCAAAAATCAGATGCCCAGCTTTATCACACTTTTGACAGTATACCACAACATTTTCATAACACACTGGTTGTATCTAGCTGCCAAACTTAGAGCACAACTTGACAAAGTTTGGGAGGACTTTATCAACACAAACATTAACACAGAATCTCACAAAGACTAACTTGGATTTTGACTTTGTAATAGAATCTGTGGTGATGAATTGACCCAACAAATCCCCAATACCTTTGAAAATGGCTTCATCCCAATACTCCAGAGGTACGCCCAATAGCCGCACCCAAATTGGAGTTGACTTATTCAAATCTGTAGTAGGGTCAAAACTTGGTTTCTAATGACACATAGCCAGGTTGTGTTTCCCATAAACCCACAAACTCGATGACAGAGTCACCACCAAGTCCTCTACAGCCGTGAATCTAAATAGGAAAAGACCACCATCCATCGCGTAGATCTCCACACTACCCTTAAAGCACCATTTTTTTGCAACCCATTTCTGAGCCATATTCACCATTGGATGGTAAAAAATAAATCTATCCACTACAACATTCTCCATGGAGGAGAGAATCCTATCACAAATCGAATCGGGAACGTCAAACTCTGTCCTAGAAGCCTTGACAACCTTAGGTAAATAAGGAAATAAGGAGGAGACTTGTTTTCCATTGGATAGCACATCCTTCCAACCAACAACCAGAGAGATCTCCACTGCCAACATAGAAGATTCGCCTGGAACCGCCAAAATCTTCAAAAAGCCCGTAGGTGAAAGCACTGTCCCCACAGGGGTGGTACCCGACAGACACGGGCCCAAAAGAGAGGAGCACAGGTTAGAGGGGGCAAAGGGGGACTATTGGGTACCCCCAAAATAGAGTCCACCATGCATGCAAGAAGTTCAAACGCAGAGGAGCGGGAAGTTCAAACACAGAGGAGTGGGAATTTTCTATGGGGTAGATAGTTGTTACTCCACTAAATGGAGATAATCCTCCCATCACGTATGCTGGTCCATCACATACATGCGTAACATATCCTTGAGGATATGATTGATAAATGGAGATAATCCTCCCATCGTGTTTGCTGGTCCATCACATACATGCATAACATATCCTCGAGGATCTGGTTGATAAGAAAACTCCACTAAATGGAGATAATCCTCCCATCGTGTCTGCTCATCCATCACATACATGCGTAACATATCCGTGAGGATATGGTTGACCATCTCAGTCTATCCATCTGTCTTAGGGTGATACATTGAACTAAAGCTCAATTGCATCCCCATGGCATGTTGCAATGACATCCAAAGAGCTGAGGTGAACACAGGATCCTTGTCAGAAATGATCCAATGAGGAATGTTGTGCAACATAACAATATCTCCCATGAACACTCTAGCTATGGATGAATCATAATAGGATGAATGAATAGGTGAGAAATGTGCTACCTTCATCAACCTACCCATTGTCACCATAATGGCATCATGTCATCATGAAGAACTGGGTAACCCAACAATGAAATCCAACAAGATTATATCCCATTTCCACTCTGGCACCAAATGCGGTTGTAGAAGTCCTGCCAGATGCTGGTGTTAAGCCTTCACTCACTGAAACTCTAAACACCTCGACACAAATTCAGTGATATCTCGCTTCATACCTACCCAAAAGTATAACTTTCATAAATCAGCATGCATCTTCGTCACTCCAGGATGAGCTAAATAGGGTGCCCGATGTTCCTCTGTCATAACCAAGGTATGAAGATCTCTCGAATATATAAAATTAATGCATCCCATGTGTCTCAACAAACCATCTGATTCTAGAGAATAACCTGAGAATCTACCCTCAAGAGTCTTGCCTACCTCTATCTCTGATCTCACCTCTTGATACCAACTATCTGCAGGAAGTGCAAAAATAATCTGACTCTTCAAATCCACACCAAGAGTCAACTCTGACAACTTGTGTCTCCGTCTGTTGAGAGCGTCAAAAACCACATTCTCCTTCCCCTGGATGAACTTCACCTCAAAGTCATACTCACAAAGGAACTCCATCCATTTCCTCTGCCTATCATTAAGATTAGTCCTTCCTAGCATCAAGATTAATTAAATAATCACTTAAAAACATTATAAGCAATAATTTCCCACTGAATATACCTTGCAAAATAATTAAACAACAAGGAAAACATGGACAACATGAAAACAAAGACTGATGACACACTGTGACTAGGGTTGTGGTTTGGCAAGGAAACCTAGTTACTATCTCCCAATCAACTATTTTGTTGGGCATTGGACACACTCAAACTTGTGAATCTAGGTGGAGTCGATGTCCTATACCTGCAATCCTACAATCAAAACATATGTTGTATGTGTATATATATCATGAACAGTCACACCATGAAGACAAAATCATGGAATCGCAGGGCACTCGCAAGCAAGTGATGCAATCTCATTCCCTTCACCAATACAATGTCACAACAAAACATATGAAATTAAAACATCAAATAACTATAGATGAGCATATATCAATATCAAATCAAATAAACAACTTTGCTAACTAGAAAGAATTTCATAATCAATAATCATCCATAAAGTGTACCATCACATCTAAATATAAAAACCATCATCGCTCCAATGTCAACGATAAAATAACAAAAAAATAGTGTCATGTTCTATCAAAGTAAAAGTAGTGTCTGAAAACATAAGCAAATCAGAGTAAAACACTATCTAAAAATATGAGCAAATCGGAGGGGTGTTACAAAATCAATAAATAATCCCTCTAAGAAGACACAAAATAGATTAGTGGTTACTATAAGGGTGCATATAATTCTTTATGGTCCCAAAGAGTATGATAGTGTATTCTCATGGTAAAAAATTGGCAACATAATATAATAGTTTGATAACCTCATGTAATGACTAATAGTATGACTCATGTTGATAAAAATAATCACAAAAGTGCATATAAAAAAGAAACATCCCCTCAAATGGGAAAAATTTAAATAATGAACATCAAGAATATTGATAAGGAAGGCATGATTCACCCAATATAAAGATAAGGTAATGAAGGCTAAAATGAAAGGTCTCTAAAATAAATTTATACTAATGTAATATAATAAATTGATCAAACAATAAATGTATATGTCAAATATTGTATATGATTTATCATTATTCAGAATCATATCATGTGCCATCAATTTTTTTATCATAGTAAGTAGATAATAAAATTTATGAATAAATTTGGTCATAAATATGAGATATCATATGTGAAGATTTTCCATCCTAAAAATAGATATAATTTCACATGTGAAAAATAAGCCTAGGCAAACTAAGTTATTTATCAATATGATTAAAGTGTAAATTTTTCCATTTACTCATTTGGTTATTCTATATGTTTTTATTTCATATTTATGCATTTGTGGATGTAAAATATGTCATGATAAGAATATAAAAATGTTACCTATACTAATAAATGAACCATGTTAATAATATGCAACTACAACAAGATGAAGCAATCAATGTTCCAAAAGGGATTACATAATCAAGAACATAAAAACAAAATTGAACCTTAATAAGATCTATAATATATAAAATATGGTGTTCCTTTCCCTTTTATTTTTATTCTTTCATCTACCAATTAACCTCAACAACTTGATAGCCTTAGCCTTTTTTTCTTATTTTCACAAAGTTAAATTATCTATTCATATCCTTTTTACTCTATATACTAGCATTCTTATTGTGTTATATTTAAAAACCATTTATATTTTTAAATGATTTCTTAGAATATTGTCATGGTAATTCTTATATTTTTAACTTCTAGAATTACTCACACTTGCATGTCCTTTTAGATTATTGATATGTTTTAGATGCTTTTCTATATATAGAAAGATTCATATATCAAAATGGAATATCAAATGTCTTAAGAATCAAATTATATTTACTAACACAAAAGAAATAAAATAATCCATATTCATTAATAGGATTGGATCAAATGATATATCATGAGATACAATCTATCCAAATCCCCATTATTATCCCTAGGACTAATAATAATCCCATAAAATTACTAGCTAAATAATCAAAATGTGAATATAAAATCCAAGTTTTTATCAAACCAGCTCAAATTTGTATCATTTAACGGATGGAAACATAAAGCCATGCCCCAGTTTCACTATTGTTCAAAAAATAATTCTTATGAGGAAAAATCATTAAACACCTTTGAATAAAGCCCATTTTTCAAAGATCTAGGTCATGTCACCTGGCAAGGATTCTAAATGAATGTATTGAACAAAAGTCACAAAGCTTTCTAGATGAAAGGGGATTAAATGAAAATGTAATATTTCAAGACAAAATACACATGAAAATAGAGCTTCAAACAAAGGCCACTCATTTAAAATATCTTACGTGTACTTTATGTGGCCCTTAAAATTTTGTTCACAAAGTTTTAAAAAATTAATGAGGGAAAATTTTCAACAATTAAATGAAGCCAACATGACATAATACTTTGCATAATCAAAGTTCTTGGAGTATAGTTTTAAAAAAAAAAAAATTATAATTTTTAGTGAGCATATCTTTTGAGAAAATAGAAAATTCCTTATTTAACACATAGGAAATAGTAAAAAAAATTAAAAAATATTATAACATACGAAGACCATCTAAATCAAAGTCTTTATTTAAAAAAAGAAATTATATGTATGTATGTATGTATGTACATATATGTAATGTTGTATGGAAAAACATGTATCTAAATAATAACTGGTACAAATCAAAAATTAATATCAAGTAAATATACAACAAAAAATAGAACAAAAATATATTTCCTAAAGATCAATGTTAATTATCTATGTTTAAGATATTTTTAATTGACTTATTTCTAGTTCAAGTTATTTGATATTGAAAAAATTACTCCTTAAAAGTAATATAGAGTATACAAAATGATTTATTTATTTTTTTAAATGAAACAAATACTTTCTAAAATCTAAATAATATACAATTAGTTCTCTACACATAAAATCTTTAAAAATTTAAGTTTGTATTGCCTTCAAATTCTTAATGTCTTACATGAGATATAACTGATAGAAAATAGGAAATTGGCTAAAAATGCTATTTTGAGTGTCCCTACTTAGGCCAAAATTTGGGACACACAATTATGCTTTCAACTTAAGATACAATCTAAATTTACTAAGATCAAGGACAATATCATTATCAATAAATTTATCATTATAAAATAAGAAAGTTTTGATATTTAATGAAGCATCTAGAGAACCATAATAATAATCTTTCAGAATATCCATATGATCATTATGTAAAAGTAATGAAATTTATTGTGAATATGATCTTATAATAAAGCATTATAATCAATATATAAGTAATCATGTGTAGCAAAAATAATGGCGATACAATAATAATAATAGTAGTCATCATCATAAAAAGGATGGGAGACATATTAAAATTGCATGGATCTAGGATATCATAACATATTTAGGTTAATGTTAAGGTTTGTGAGTATCATGGATAGATAGGGTAGATAAAAAATCCCTGTTGAAAGTATGATTATTGATATCATAAGGTAAGGGATCACCATGAAAGGAATGCCTATAAGAATTATGGATCTCCAAAATTATAGGATTTGTATTCACTAAGAATAATCATAAGGTAAGGGATAATCATGAAAGGAATGCCTATAAGAATTATGGATCTCCAAAATTATAGGATTTGTATTCACTAACTCTAGGAAGGAAGAGAAAGGTAAAAAATAATAAAATTTAAAAAAAACCTCCATAGAGATTTCATCTATAACCAAATCATAGAATTACATTAATAGATCAAGGACATGGGTTTCATGTGAAAAAATTTAAAAGTAATATATCAAATATATCATAAATTCTTGCAAGTTACCTAAATAAAAAACTAAAGTGTGCCATTCATGATTCAATCTGTAAATTTAGCATGGGAAGGTGGGAAAACTAGGTTTTATAACATGCAACCCTAAATGCTAAACATGAAGCGAAAGGAAAATGAAGTTTAGATCTATGAAAACTATTTAAAAATAAAATTTGTATTAGTTCTTAAAAATTCATAGAAAATATAACACCTAGGTAAAGTAATGGATGAGAGGAGTCGCCACAAGGATAGGAAATTAATTCAATCCTAAAACCCTAGAAACAGATAGATCAATGAATCTCTAAAGAATAATGAAGAAAATTAATTTGGGTTACAAGGTTGCATAATTTTGTTGTCTTTATCAAAATGATAAGGAAAAATATGGTTCATTAGGATAATTAGGTAGATAAACACAAGTATACAAGTGATCCTAAGGATATAGATGTATGGATTTTAAATAGATAAAATATAGTGGATTAGTAAATATAAAAATATATATATAATTATGATATAAGTAGTAATAAATAAAGGTATAGATTTCTTAGCTTTGCAACTAAAGAATGGTTGTTATTTCCTAAGGATGGTGAAGCTTATCTTGAACAAAATAAATAGATTCTATAGATTGTATTGTATGTGGATAGGAATTATAATAATTCTTATTACTCTATGCCAAATAAGGTTTGTGGATCTAATTCATAGTTGCAACTTCACTCTATTCCCAAAATCTAAACTTCTATTGATTTTTGGTTTCTATCTTATAAACTATGAGATAAAAAAATAATTAGTATTGATATTCTCTATTGTACTCTTAAGTTTATTCTATCATGTTAGAAGTATTTAAAAATATCTTGTTAGGGAAAATCTTCAAACATGCACATGAATTCTAGATTGATTGCTAAGTGATTCATTTGTGCTAAGAAGCGTTTTATTATATATGATAGCTTCCTTGGTGATAATCCTTGTGATAATTAATGATTCTCTATGTGTAAATAAGCTCACATTGACCTATATTTTATACATGGATATATTATCAAATTACAAATTATATTTGTGAAAACTCAACTTGGGACCAAACTATAAGATGATGCCTGTTAGTTTTAGGACTAGAAATGAATTAAGTAGAAATAAAACAAATATGAACAATAGAACACAACATATACCCTGAGAAAACCCTCTTAGATGTAGAATATACAAAGATAATAATCTCTCCTTGTTATCAATCTGCACTAAGCAATATTATACTCGGTTGTAGAAGTATGAACTCCTGATGTCATGTGAATGTCTTGAGAATTATAATCGATCTGCTGCAAAATGATGATCTCCTTCTAGGCATGTGAAGTTGTCTTGAATATGAATTAAAATTATCAAAATAATGTGAAGCGCCTTGCATTTATACTAGTCAAGACGACTTTTCATGAAAGGCCATCCTCTTCACAAAGTGAGATGTCTTTACACAATGATACATCCTTTATCAAGTCGGCTTTGATAAATAAAATATAAAATATTCTTAATGAAGTGACTCTTCACTTGAGTCGATTTCTTTGAATCATTTATTTATTTCAAATTTTTAAGGGAGAAAGAGGATCTACTACTGCTATAACATCAACACTCCCTCTTAGCTAGGGAGATATATTTCCAGATATTCAAGTCATGAAGTCTCTCAAAATGAAACCCACAATGGCTACACCCATTTGTGGAAAAGATTTCATCACAGAGTCTCTCAACGTGATATCATTATGGAGTCACTCAGCATGACACCCACCATGGCTACTCCCATGTGTGGATAGAAACATGTGCACAAGTGCTCATCACAGAGTCACTCAATGCGATATCATCATGGAGTCTCTCAACATGACTTTCACCATGGCTACTCCCATGTGTGAAAAAAAACACAAGTACAAAGGATACATCACAGAGTCTCTCAATGTGATGTCATCATGGAGTCTCTCAGCATGACATCTCATCTTAGTCTCAGAGATGAACAAGGCCTTAGACCTGATTTTTCTCCATCTCTGAGAAATATACACTACAAGGGCTTTCACCTCATATTTATTTGTTTCAAAGAAATATGCACTACAAAGGATTTCACCTCATATTTCTCCATCTCAAAGAAATACAAGGGCTTTCACCTCATATTTCTTCATCTCAAAGAAATATACACTACAAGGAATTTCATCTCATATTTCTCTGTCATAGAGAAATATACACTACAAGGGCTTTCACCTCATACTTATCCATCGCAGATAAATATACATTACAATAAGTCTTCATGAAGATGTGACTCCCTCTGAAGCTCCAAGTACTTGCATCAACCTCCTAACCTCCTCATCCAAGGTTACCTCTAATGTTTTGTCAGACTCCCTCTGAATGTTATTTCCTCCACTTCAAAGAAACTGGTTGACTTTAGAATAAGAAACCTTTTGAATTGAATTTAGAACTTGGCTCTTTTTGAGATGTCCCTATGTCAATTTCCATAGTAGAAACAAGTTGTGTAGACCTTAATTTGCAATCTTGAGAAAAGTGACCATACTTGTCACACCTGTAACATTGAATGTGAGATAAATCCTTCTTCTTCTTCTTTGGTTATGGGGTAGAATCTAATCCTTTGTCTCTATTCCTTTTTCTTCCTTTGCCTCTTTCTCTAGAAGTATGTGTAGCAAGAACTTGATTTTCTACATCATGATAGTTTTGGCCAATTCCTCTTGCTACCAACCTGGACTCTTCTTGAATGCAATCAACTCGAAGACAATCAAACTTGGGCAACTTAGATCTCCCACTGATGCTTTGAATAAAGGGTTCCCAAGATTGAGGAAGGCCATTTAGTGCCAACATAGCAGGATCTCTGACTGTAATTATATCCCCAATAGTGCTCAACTGATCTCTCAAATCAGAAATCTTCATAAAGAATGAGATGACTGAATCATCTTTAGCCATTTTTACATGGTGAAGTTGTTGTCTCAAAGCAAGGGCTCTACTGGTGTTGTTGATCTCATACAATCCTTTTAGAGTATCAAACATTTATTTAGGTGTCTTCAACTTGGAGATGATCGGTTCTAGGTGATCCATCACAGAGTCTATCATGATCTTTCTAGCCTTCATGCCATTTTTCTTCCACTAGATTTTCTCAGTATCATCGAAAGGCTCAAGCATATCACTTTTCACAAAATCAAGAAGATAATTCTCCTCTAATGCAATGAGTACCCTGGGTTTCCAAGAGTTGATTTTTGTGGTTCCATCAAGTCTATCTTCTACCTTGACACCAATCACCATCTTCTTTTTCTTCACAAACTCACCTTAAAGGATTTTCCGTTAGGTCTGAAATAATTTGCAATCTTTTGCATTCAAGATCTACCCTAGATGAAAAGTTGATTGAAGGATGGCTTCCTACTGCAAAATTTGAACTTCTCCAACAAAATCCAAATTTCCCTTTTGAATTGAATTCCTTCAATTGTTACTACTCCAATATCGATTTCTCCCAAATAATCGATTCCTTCAGCAATTCCAAATTTGGCCAAAAGCCACAAAATTTGCTCAAATCTGATCAGATCTTGTCTAATACCATGTTAGTTTTAGGACCAAAAATGAATTAAGTAGAAATAAAACAAATATGAATAATAGAACACAGCATATACCCTCGGAAAACCCTCCTTCTCGGGAGAGAAAAACCCAGCCAAATTTATCTTCTATATATTGAATTGAATGAGTAGAAATCTGCTTACAATCTTAGGCCAAACTCAAGGCCAATATGAAGCAATAATAAATCACACCTCTCTTAGATGAAAAATACACAAAGATAATAATCTCTCCTTGTTATCGATTTTCACTAAGCAATATTATACTATGCTATAGAAGTATGAACTCCTGATGTCATGTGAATGTCTTGAGAATTATAATCGATCTGTTGCAAAATGATGATCTCTTTCTAGGAGTGCAAAGTTGTCTTGAATATGAATTGAAATTATCAAAAGAATGTGAAGCGCCTTGCATTTATACTAGTCAATATGACTTTTCATGAAAGGTCGTCCTCTTCACAAAGTGAGATGTCTTTACAAAATGATGCGTCCTTTATCAAGTCGGCTTTGATAAATAAAATATAAAATATTCTTAATGAAGTGACTCTTCACTTGAGTCGGTTTCCTTGAATCATTTATTTATTACTAATTTTTAAGGGAGAAAGAGATCTCCCGCTACTATAACATCAACAATGCCAATTGCCTAGATTTTAATTTTAATTTTGTATTGTAAAGAATCGAGATTTTAGTTGTGATTAGCTTGCAATTGTGGACATGAGTTGCAACAAATAGGTAGGTTGGATCTTTATCTAGTAAGATCAAATTAATGATTATTTAGCTAAACATATAATTAATTAGATTATCATTGTATCCAATTAAGCATAGTGATAAGCAATAAGCATGTGATTGGGTAGAAGAAAAAATAGGTATTTGGGCCCAACTATGCATAAAAAAGCTCCATTTGCAGCTATATAAATGCATCCAGACAAAGTCTAAAACCACACACAAAACTAAATGGAAGATGCATGGAAGATATTTTTTCACCATTATAATTATTAATAACAAAAACCACATATTATATTATATTCCATAAATGATTTTTATATAAAAATATTCAAGCTAGTTATGCGAGGAGGTGTAGCTATAATGACAACAAGAGGTGAAGAATAATGATGTGAATGTGTTAACAAAAATATTGAAAAGCCAACATATAAAATAATCAAAATACAAAATAAATCAAAATATTATGAACATAAAAAACTTTAATAACACTATCATACTATTTTATTTGTGTACATAATGATTAATGTAACCAAATAATTACATGATGTAATAAACAAAATATAGATAATACTCTTAAAATAACAATATATTTAAAAATATAATTAAACTATTTTTAAAAAAATAAAATATATATCATAATAGGAGTATAATATGTCAGATTCATTACACAATTTTTATTTTTTTTAATATATATAAAATTCAAATTATATATAAGATAAATAATGTCATTACATTATAGAAATATACAATCCTTCAAATTTATTTATGACCCTCAGAAGAGTAGTGGTTTTATTGGATTGTATTATCCCATCACAGAAGAAACTCATAACCTCATAGCATCCCTATTCTAACAGGGATTCCAACATAAACAAGCCAATCCCTTTGAAGTCCAATCGCAAACTCCAAACCGGGCATGATCATAAATTATACACGTATCGTTGCAGTCATCATCGTCCAAGCATGGCCCATGGAATGCACCGCTCCAGCTTTGACAGTACCCTGGGTAGTCACGCTCAATAGACGCTGTAATCATCAACACATTATAATTCAGTAAGTATTTCAGAAATTGAAAATAACAAAATCAATGACAGATAATAAATTTGTAGTCATTACCAGAAGCAGAAGCAGAAGCAGAAGCAATAGACGCCATGACCAACAAAAACACCAGACACACATACACACTCTTCGCCATGTTGTCAATAACACAATATATTCAATGAGAAGAGGATTTAGTGCGAGTAATAGTTATAGCCAAGGCATGGCATCTCGAAATTATCTGTAAGGCCATATCCTTAGTGTGTACCGCTTAATTTACTAGTTTTATATTGCTTCTTTTGGAGTATTGGATATATTTGTATCAATGGAGCCTTGAGCTAAAATACAATTGACATATAAGCATCGAGAATATCCAGCATATTAATGTCGTTTACTGTGAGGTTCCAATATGGAAAATATGGATTATAATAAATATTTGCTTTCCTTGGTGCCTCGTTCAGAACATAGTGTAGCCAAGATGACAAGAAAATATCTGACATGTAAATAAGGGAGAGGGGTCAGTAATTGTGTGGGGGTTAAATTTGTGAGTATGTTGTTGATTATATGGAATATCGTAGGACCTTTTTTGTTAGAAACATGAAATATCTTTTTATCTATCTATAATTAACATTTCAAGTTGTGACTTATTATTCAACTTGTCACATGAGCATGTTTAGTGAGAACTGTCATGAAAATGAATTTTTAAATACTCAACCAAACCTTAGTCATGAAATCTCTAGTAATAGAACAAAACAATATCATGTGTTGTTAGAACAATATCATATTCTTATTTAAAATGTAACTTATATGCAACCTAAATGATCTCAATATCTTTTGGTAAACCATAAATCTTGTTATCTCTAACCTTTATATTCAACACAAATGACTCAATAGTTGAACACAAAATACTAGTTGTTGCTATAAAACAACACATTACTATTTAAAATCCAACTTATAGTCAACTTTAAATAATCATAACTTTTTTAACAATCCTTCATATTTCTTGGTGAGGATTTTAATCTGGAGACTTAAAATGTGGAGGAATATAGGGAGGTGGAGGTGAAGGAAGCTAGTTGTTTTCAACTCACAATGTGTAATAGGTGTTGTGCTTATAACACACACGCCCTGTTCAAAATGAGGACCCTTTTTTTTCTTTTTTCCTTGCCGGGTCATTTTGTTGCCGCCTCCTTTTGTCTGCCCCTTGTTTAGGTGTCCTAGTTGGTCAACCCGCCCTTCAAAGTCTCATTTTAGCTGACCATATTTTGCACCTAAAATAAAAATTGATAAGTCTTGGACCTTTTCGGGCTTCGCTCTTCGGCCTTTTCTCTTCCCTCTTCCATCTTTCGAGTTTCATTTTTCGGGTTTCCCTTTGTCGGGCTTTGCATTTTCGGGTTCCCTCTGTTGGGCTACCTTTTTTTGGGCTTCACTCTTCTCTCTTCTCTCTTCCCTCTTCCCTCTTTCGGGATTCCCTTTTTCGGGTTTCCCTTTTCGGGCTTCCTCTTTTAGGATTCCCCTTTGCGAGTTTCCCTTTTCGGGCTTCCTCATTCAGGTTTCCCTTTTTGGGCTTCCTTGTTCAGGTTCCCCTTTTCGGGCTTCCCTCTTGTGGGTTTCCCTTCTCCCGTTGCCCCAACGTACTTCGGGCCTCGTGCTCACTCGCTCGGTTCACTTTTTCCTTCATTTTGACTATGGGGACAAGTTTTCCATGGATTTGAGATATTTTTGTGGTACCTAACTGAACTACCAAGGTTTTGTTAAGTTTCAGGAAGTTGCAAAATTTTCATTCTAGAATTCCATCCCTCCGCGACTGTTCTGGGAACTCCATCTGTCCTTGACTATTTTCAAAACTCCATCCCTCCATGACTATTCCAGGAGCTATGTCTGTCTCTGGCTGTTTTCGGAACTTCGTTCCTTTGCGACTATTCTGGGAACTTCGTCCATCCCTGGCTATTCCAGAACTCCGCCCCTTCACGGTTGTTCCGGGAACTTCGTCCGTCCCTAGATGTTTCGAAACCTGGTCCCTTCATGGCTGTTTCTGAAACTCCATCTCTTCTTTGCCATTTTTTCATCCATTTTCCCCCGGCGTTCCAGCTTCCGAAACTCGGCCCCTCTGTGGCCATTTCCGAAACTCTGTCCCTTCGTGGTTGTTCTGGGAACTTCGTCCGTCCCTAGCTATTCCGAAACTCATCCCCTCCGTGGCCATTTCTAGATCTATGTCTCTCCTTTGCTATTTATTCATTCGTCCACCCTCGGCGTATTGAATTCTAGAACCCAGCCCCTTCGTGGCCATTTCCAGAACTCTGTCCCTCTACGGCTATTCCGGGAACTTCATCTGTCCCTGGTTGTTCCGGAACCCGACCCCTCTAGAGCACACATTAATGTTTATGGTCCAAATGAGCTCCAAATATGAATATTATGATCTTTTGATGATGCATGAATGGATATAACAAGGAGTTTGCAATATTTGACTAACATTGGCCTTGATTTGTGTATGAAAGAACTTACGACACTTCATGTATGCGGGTTTCAAGAAGCGTACCATGGGTCCGTTAGGGAGACCCATTGAGAAAGCTAAACAAGGAAACACACATAGCTCCTATCACCATTCATTTTATGCCCACCTCTCTTCGTAGCACCCATCAACAGAGCTGGCATTAGAAGAAGGCCTATGCTAAGGAAGTCAATGACAGAAATGCAAGGGGGTGGCCTTAAAGAAAGCATAAGGGACTTGTCCTAATTTTCACCAGATGATGATCTATAAGGAGCTATTCACCCGAATCAGGGGTAACCAACCCATTGATGCCAATCGTCGATGAGCCCGTTTGATCCAATGAAAAATGTTGCAATTCCATCAAGCAAAGGGCAACTTTGAGACAGTTTCAGCTATAGTAAAAGGGAAATCAACTAGAAGACAAAATGCTACAATGCTGCTACTAAGAGATAAAATAGGGAAAAGAAAACTGATGTATTTTAAATTGTTGAATATTGTGGTGTAGGTGAATCCCTAATGTAATCAAATCTGGGCCACACAATGTAATTCAATCATATCCATTCATTCAAGCTTTGGAAAACTATAAATAGGGGTCTTCCCCTCATTTGTAAATGGTTGGAGAGCTATTGTAAAAGTATTTTGTAGCAATAGAAAGCAACATTGCATTATTTATGGGTGTTTCCTTTTGATCTTTCTCATTATGTGTGCATGGTTCTACTTCCCTTATTAATTTAGTTGTTAGTTTCTTGAATGGGAGTGGTGATGGTGATAGTTTTTTAGTATTTGATGAATTTCCAACTCATGTTTTTTGTGGTTTGTTGATGATGAACTACTTTGTAAAGCTAGTCTAAGCCTCTTTACTTTACTACTGCAACTTAGTTCACTTCCATGCTCATGATGTGTGTATGTAAACTAAAAATATGCAATCCTTACAAGATTGCACTAGTTTTGTGTAACTATAGGATCCTCTTGGCCAAGCAAAACCCAGTTTAGGGAGTTTGTTTATTGTAGCAGCCTCCATGATCACTGTTCATTCGTAGTTTCAGGTCTAGGAACTTCCTCTCTTCCCTGCCCTTTTCCCTTTTTTTTTAATAAAGTAACCTTAGGCAAGGTTCATTGCACATTATAAAGCTAAGTCTGATGATTGAAATGGAGTTCTACACTATTGTTTGAACCTGTAGCAAATGCATAGCAAATATCCCATCTTAAGAACTCCATTTGCAAATCCAACCTCCCCACTTTGTAACACATCCGTAAGTTCGCCTTGTGATTCCAAAAAATCACATGAAACAATTGAGATATTCCAAGCACTGTCAAGACTTGACATTAGAGACCTTGGGATAGTGTTCTGCAATTTGATTGAGGAATATTGTCTTTCAAGAGAGGTAGTGCACCTATGCATTACTTGTGTTGAGAAGTGCATAAAAAACACATAAGTAGAATTGGCGCTAGAGGTAGGGCCTGACATGTTGAGGCTACAAAGCTGAAGGTTGGAAGTTGAAACGAACACTTTCAAAGTAGAAATGTGACATAGAGTGATCTCTTTTAATGTTGGAACATAAAATAAATAAAAATTAAAGACAAAAGAAGCTGAGTTGAAATGGAGCAGCATGTACAAATTGATCTCACTCAACTACATGCAGATTTAAATAAAAGACTAAGGAAACCATTGCAGCAATTCACATTGGTGGATAGATGTCAGATCCATTGCACTTGCAGGCATAACGAATTGGGGAGTTGGAATTTTTTGAGTAGGATTGAAAGAGTCTTGCAAGGAGAAATTCTCTTTTGGAAAATATACCATCCCTTGGCTCCCGAAGATCCGGAAGAGGAAATGGCTAATATGGCAGCCAAGGCATTTGAAGAGCTGATCCAAGAACATTTGAATAGTAAAGACATACCAAGATTGGAGGAGGTGTTGATGTCTACTTGGTGAAGATTTCACAACACACCTCACTCTGAATTCACTTGCTCATCATGCATGAACATTATCACTCAAACCCGGTGTTGTTTGAATGAGTTGGAGCAACCAAAATTCGATAAGGATGAGTCATTCCATGAGGAAAAAGAGCTGTCAATATTTGGAGGACAACAAAGTAAAGATGAACCGATAAATTGGACATGAGCTAGTGTTGGGATAACAAACACGAAAGTTGAAATTTAGAGAGGAGTTGATCCCCTCGAGACAGTAGGCAGTCTTGATAAAAACTCAAATAGAAAGGAATTAGAGGGACCTTTCTCCATCATCAAAAGGCAGTCCTCTAATCTAGAAGAGAAGCTATTGATAGTTGACAATGAATCAACAAGGTTTGCAATAGCATATGCTAGGGAAGCCAATGAAGATGTTGAAAATCAGAAAGAGGAATAGGTTGATAGCCTTGGGACAACAGAGAATGATGATGAAGAAATAAGCGAGATTAGATTAGAAGACCTCTCCTTCATAAATGAAAGCAATCAAGGATCTAAAAATGTAGATTTGGAGGAGTGGGAATAACCACTCACCATGGTTGTCTACCATAAATCTTTGTTTTCAAGTGATGATGAGGACCCAGTAGTGGAAATATATGAGCATCTCATCTCTAGATTAGCGAAGGATTGTTCCGAGCTGAAATACCAAGTGGATTTAGAGGTGCTACTACTATCGAATTGGTGCATACTTCATGATTCATCACACTCTGAGTTCACATGTGGATTGTGCCAAGAAGCCATCAAGCAAGTCAAATAATAAGCAAGGCAGCCAAGCACACCACTTCTTGCAGTTGCTTCAAAGATGGAACATGAGGATCAAGAGCTCGAGCCTAGTGACAACCTAGCTGAAGGTAGTACTCAAGAAGATGTTGGGACAACAATAGAAGAAGGACAATAATACAATCTCAATATTTTGAGCAATGAATTAGATCAAACAAGAATGCTATCCACTAGTCATCAAGAATTTATTCCTCTTGAAGTGCATTTGTGCACCATGGATGATGGGCTTCATGGTGAGTCCTTGGAGGGAGATTTCATGGTGGATTTCGATCCCCTTGATGAGGTGCCATCAATTGATTACTTCTTTCTGTTGGGAGCTATATTACAGAGGTATGCTCATGCCAAGGAAGAGAACATCCTAGAAGATGGTAGCGGTGAAGACATACTCCTTAAGCCTTGAAACGGTGATGCACTAGAGTTTTTGGATTGAGAAAAGGGTACCTTCTTCATCTATAGCGATAGTGAGTAAGGGGAAATGAGTGAACGTCATGATGAGATGCATGGACAACAAAGAGAAGAAGACAAAGGTGGGGGTGTTGAGATAACTTCCAACAAAGATGAAACACCTTATTGACTACAAGATGCAACTTGGAGTCCTTCTGCCATGATCATTGTTGATCCTCCTTCATATTCAAATGGCTGCAATTGGACACATTCACGGATGTCATTGTCCCACAAAATTGAACACCACATAAATAAGGACAACACTTGGGAAAGGAAGTGGGACAGTGTGCTTCCTTTTGAGGACAACAATCAAGTGGACACTAGGTTTACAAAAGATCAATGAGATGAAGTCTATCTTCTTGAAGAACGGTTGATAGGGATTGTCGATCCCATGCAAGACATGGAAGAAGTGTTTGTTGCCCCGTTCTCCCTACCTTATGCAGACTTGATTCCTGAAATGATGTGCCCTCCACCATGCCCACCCAAGGTTGCTAATGCAACAATTGACGATGTAGTGCTAGCTCTTGATTGTCAAATGTTGCCACCTCCATGTGATGAAATCCAAGTTCTATCCTTCCTTGCTCCTATTAATTTTCATAGCTAAACTTATCAGTTTGATTATGGGAATGAGGAAAAATGAACATGTTTATGGATTAATCACGAGTTTAGTGAGCCTCCTCAATTGCTGATTCTTCATGATGGGGTAGAATTTGAATGCTACAATATTGAATTTATTCTCTCTGAATATAAGGATAAATCTGCATGGTTGAGAACTATAATGATTTCTCATTTTCTTGTACACACATTGCGAAATCCAATGGGCATGAGTGTCGATTGGCCTTGCCTGAATGTAGTTCTTTGTAAATACTTGTACATAGGTTAGGGTAGGTTTCCCTACTTTGATTTCTTGCTTTGTTTTGTTTTGTTTGTTTCCTGGTTGTTTTTTTCCTTTGGTGAAAGTCTCCCCTTTATTCCTGCTATGGTGGCCATGCTTTGCTTGATGAACGGTTTTCCCTGCTGCCTGCTCTTGTTTTGTTCTCTAGATAATCCTTCATTCCCCATTACTAATCTCTGAAAGCCCTAAGTCTTGGTTTCCTTTCTTGAACTCTAGACTAATCTAGGATGGTGTCCCCATTTGAATTTCCTGCACTTATCATGGAGCACACAAAAAACACATCTTAAAGGTTTCCAAAGAATTATGTGGTAACTACTAGGAGGGTTGAATAAGTGAAAAATCTAAAGTTTTCTCCAGTGACCATTGTGATTTCCAAACCCATAGTGAGCTTCAATGCTTGCATGGTTTAGCGAAAGAAAAATAAAAGTATTGCAAAGCAATATCAAAAAAAGGAAAGAACAAAAAACATAAAAGTAAACAACCGTATGGGTGTGCGAATATCTCTACTGGGGCTATGGATGCTTGAATGGAAGTAGAGCGATGTTTGTGGGGTCATAGCGACAACTTTGATAGGGCTATGGACACCTAAACGGTAGTGGAGAAATGTCTAGGTTACTTTTGGGGTCAGACAAACTACGTAGCTTGTTCTTCCTGATCAATAGTTGTCCACACGGTCTCTGAGGAAAATAAATGAACTCACCATGCACACACATCCATGATAATATCGTGGCACAACTCAATCTCGCCTTCCTTAACTTTTTCTTATTTCAACCTTGGAAATCGGCTTCCGATCTAAAAAACCAGAGATCATGGATCCAGAATGAATATTTATCTTTAGAACGCAGGGAGTGTTCTCCCAGCGGAGTCGCCATTTGTTATGGCTATAGCACACACACCCCGTTCTAAACGAGGACCCTCTTTTTTATTTTTTCCTTGCCAAGTAATTTTGTTCCCACCTCATTTTGTGTGCCCCTCATTTTTGTGTCCTAGTTGGTCAACGCACCCTTCAAAGTCTCATTTTGGTTGACCATATTTTTCCCCTAAAATAAAAATTGCTAAGTCTTGGGCCTTTTTAGCCATTGCTCTTTGGGCTTCTCTCTTCCCTCTTCCATTTTTCGGGTTTCCCTTTGTCAGGCTTCCCTTTTTTGGGCTTCACCTTTTTGGGTTCCCTCTGTCGAGCTTCCTTTTTTCGGGCTTCGCTCTTCGGGCTTCTCTGTTCCCTCTTCCCTCTTTCAAGCTTCCCTTTTTCGGGTTTCCCTTTTCGTTCTTCCTCTTTCAGGCTTCCCCTTTGCAGGTTTCCCTTTTTGGGATTCCTCATTCAGGTTTCCCTTTTCAGGCTTCCTCCTTTGGGTGTCCCTCTTTCAAGTTTCCCTTTTTGAGATTCCCTCTTGCGGGTTTCCCTTCACTCATTGCCTCAGCATCCTCCGGGCCTCATCCTCGCTTGCTCGGTTCACTTTTTCCTTCATTTTGACTATGAGGACAAGTTTCTCAAGGATTTGGGATGTTTTTGTAGTGCCTAAGTGAACTACCAAGGTTTCATTAAGTTTCCAGAAGTTGCAAAATTTTCATTCCGGAACTTCGTCCCTCCGCGGCTGTTCCGGGAACTCCATTTGTCCCTAGCTGTTTCTGAAACTGCATCCCTCCATGACAGTTTCAGGAACTCTGTCCATCCCCAGCTATTTCTGGAACTCCATCCCTCCATTGTTATTCCAGGAACTTCATCTGTCCCTGTCTATTCCAGAACTTCACCCCTCTATGGCTGTTTCGGGAACCCAACCCCTCCGTGGCCATTTTCAGAACTTCGTCTCTCCTTTGCCATTTTTTCATCCATCTACCCCCAACATTCCAGCTTTCGGAACCTAGCCCCTCCGTGGCCATTTCCGGAACTCCATCCTCCCGTGGCTATTCTAGGAACTTCGTTTGTCCTTGGCTATTCCGGAACTTGGCCCCTCTGTGGTTGTTTTCAGAACTTCGTCTCTCCTTTGCTATTTTTTCATCCATCCACCCCTAATATTCTAGCTTCCAAAACCTGACCCCTCTATGGCCATTTTTGAAACTCCGTCCCTTTGCGACTATTTTGAGAACTTCGTCTGTCCCTGGTTGTTCCAGAACCCGGCCCCTCTAGAGCACGCATTAATGTTTATGGTCCAAATGAGCTCCAAATATGAATATTATGATCTTTTGATGATGCATGAATGGATCTAACAAGGAGTTTGCAAGATTTGACTATCATTGGCCTTGATTTGTGTATGAAAGCACTTACGACACTTAATGTATGCAGGTTTCAAGAAGCCTACCGCGGGTCCCTCAGGGAGACCCTTTGAGAAAGTTGAACAAGGAAAAGCACATAGCTCCTCTCACCATTCATTTTATGGCCACCTCTCTTCGTAGCACCCATCAACAAAGCTAGCATTAGAAGAAGGCCTGTGCCAAGGAAGTCACTGACAAAAATGCAAGGGGGTGGCCTTGAAGAAAGCGTAAGGGAGTTGTCCTACCTTTCACTAGGTGATGATCTTTAAGGAGCTATCCACCCGAATCAGGGGTAACCAACCCATTGATACCAGTCGTCAATGAGCCCGTTTGATCCAATGAAGAATATTGCAAGTCCAACAAGAAAAGGGCAACCTTCAGATAGTTTCAACTACAGTAAAAGGGAAATCAGCTAGAAGACAAAATGCCACAGTGCTACCACTAAGAGACAAAACAGGGAAAAGACAACAGATGTATTTTAAACTGCTGAATATTGTGGGGTAGGTGAATCCCTAATGTAATCAAATCTAGGCCACACAATTTAATTCAATCCTATCCATTCATTCAGGCTTTGGTGAACTATAAATAGGGGTCTTCCCCTCATTTGTAAATGGTTGGAGAGCTGTTGTAAAAGCATTCTTCAGCAATAGAAAGAAACATTGCATGATTTATGGGTGTTTCCTTTTGATCTTTCTCATTATGTGTGCATGGTTCTACTTCCCTTATTAATTTAGTTGTTAGTTTCTTGAATGAGAGTAGTGATGGTGATAGTTGTTTCAGTATTTGATGAATTTCCAACTCATACTTTTTGTGGTTTGTTGATGATGAACTACTTTGTAAAGCTAGTTTGATCTTCTTTCCTTTACTTCTACAACTTAGTTCACTTGCATGTTCATGATGTGTGTATGCAAACTGAAAATCTATAGTCCTTAGAAGATTGTAGTGGTTTTGTGTAACTGTAGGATCCTCTTGGCCAAGCAAAACCCAGTTTAGGGAGTTTGTCTACTATAATAGCTTCCATGATCACTGTTCATTCATAGTTTTAGGTCTAGGAACTTCCTCTCTTCCCTGCCCTTTTCCCTTTTTTTTTAATAAGTAACCTTATGCAAGGTTTATTGCACATTATAAAGCTAAATATGATGATTGAAATGGAGTTCTAGACTGTTGTTTGAACTTGCAACAAACACACAACTCTCCCATGTTAAGAACTCCATTCGCAGATCCAACTTTCCCACTTTGTAACTCATTTGTAAGTCTACCTTGTGATTACAGCAAATCACATGAAATAATTGATATATTCCAAGCACTGTCAAGACCTGACATTAGAGACCTTGGGATAGTGTTCTACAATTTGATTGTGGTAGATTGTATTTCAAGAGAGGTAGTGCACCTATGCATTTCCTGTGTTGAGAAGTGCATAAAAATCACATCAACAATAGGCTTACGAGCTGACCTATGCCCTTCGACAAGGACATGATGGTTGATGATTTGGACCAAGGTAGAGTTCTAATAATGAAGAGGAGGATGAAACCAATGATAAAATATCTGAGAAAACCAATGAAAACCACTCCAAGAACACTTACATCACCGACACCACCCCAATGGACCTACCTGGCGAGGCGCATACTTGTTCTCAATGTTCTTCTGTGGTTGTAGAGCTGAAGGTGAAGGTTGTAGAGCTAGAATAAAGATGATGAGAATCTCTAAGTTTGGTTCTAAAGTGATCCAAAGATCAGCCACCACACTCTACATGTTGTAGGATAAGGAGCTAAATAAAGCGAGTGAAAATGATAGGAATCATAAGGAACTCTATAGGTTCCTTATTGAAGACTAGTTCCAACTCTTTGGCTAGCAATGAGTGTTGAGTTGACCATTCATTATCATGAGAGATAGATTCTTGTAAACTACTAATCATGAAACATGGTTCAATGAATTTGACTCATAAAACTACATGGTTGAATCCTAATAGCAATATCATAACCTAAATGATCTCAATAGCTTTTGGTAAACAATAAATTTTGTTATCTCTAACCTTTATATCCAACACAAATGAATCAATAGTTGAACACAAAATACTAGTTGTTGTTATAAAACAAAACATTACTATTTAAAATTCAACTTATACTCAACTTTAAATGATCATAATTTTTTTTAACAATCCTTCATATTTCTTGGTGAGGATGTTAATATGGGGAGTGAAAATGTGGAGGAGTATAGGGATGCGGAGGTGAAGGAAGCCAGTGGTTTTCAACTCAGAATGTGTAACAAGCTTGCAAGCTGACCTATGCCCTTCAACAAGGATGTGACAGTTGATGATTTGGACCAAGGTAGAGTTCTACTAATGAATAGGAGGATGAAACCGATAATAAAAACTCTGAGAACACCGACAACCACTCCAAGAACAATTACATCATTGACACCACCCTAATGGACCTACCTGGCAAGGCCCATAATTCTTCTCAATGTGCTTATATGGTTGTTGAGCTTTCTGAAACTCAAGGTGAAGGTTTTAGAGATGGAATAAAGATGGTGAGCATCTCTATGTTTAGTTCCAAAGTGATCCATCGATCAGACACCACACTTTGCATGTTGTAGGAAAAGGAGCTAAAGAAAGCGAGTGACAAGGATGGGAATCATAAGGAACTTTGTAGGTTCATTATTGAAGATTGGGCCCAACTCTTTGGCTAGCCCTGCTAGTTTTATTTCTTTTGTCTTTTTGTCAATCTTGGTGCTTATTTAGTATGTTTTGGTTATTAATACTCTACATTTTTGGAATTATGCATTATTAATGTGTTGGTATTGGTCTATTGACCTGGTTACTTACCTCTGAGCTTTTTTTTATAGGGTTAGCACCTTGGTTCTACTTCTTTTAATATCAAAAACATGTTTGGATATTTAGGACAAAAATCAAGAAAAAATTATAAATAAGGGTCCCCAATTGTCAAAGTATATTGGTGATTTATTAAGGCCACAAAAAGATCACATTCATACAATTTAATGAAGGCCTTAGATAAGGAATATAGAAAATAATTTCATTGAGCTTTTTGAAAATCAATTAGAGGTGGAAAGACTAGAATTTTTAGAGGGATTATTATAAAAGTTTTTTTTTTTCTTAGAGACATCATCTATGATGCCTATAATTTGATCTCTACTATTTAATCAAATCATGCATTCTAATTTCTTGAAGAATTTATTTGTCTATTGCTAGTATTACAATAATTATAACATCATTTGGTTATTTTTAGAAACAAATTTTAGTAACTCTCTTGTTATAAGTGATTCAAAATTACTAATTGTTATAAATTTTTAATAATTTTTAGTCCAATTTGAATATGTTAGACTTTTTCATTAGTGTATCTAATTGGTGTAGGAGCACTTCTAAATTTTTTGATGTGTTTATGTATGGGGGAGTCTAGATTAGGTGTGATTTTGGTTATGGTTTAATAAGGTCAAATTGACCCATATTTTGTTGTAATTCATGTGATTTTAGGTGTCTAGGGGGTTGGTTTCCAAAAAAATGGGAGAAATGTTGTAATTGTGGTGATAATGCATTATGCATTTTTGGACAATTTTTGGGTAAGGTGGAAGTTGAACAGTCAACCTCTTGGAATTCAGTGGGAAACCGATGGTTTGTGTTATCAACATGTTTAAAATACTTCTAAAACCTTCAGTGTAGGTTGGATAGAATGAGATTTTTGAAGATTCAATAAAATAGTGCTATATTTTTGTGGTGTTTTACTATGTTTTCTATATTTTCTTAACCTGTATGGCTTCGTACAATCTACAATTATTGTAATACATTTTTAATTGTGTAGATTAAGGTGTAAGATTTTATTTGAATCAAGTTAGAGTGAATTTCATCTAGGTTGATAGGAGTTACAGTCTATTTTCTATAGGTTGTCTAGTTAGTAAGGGTTTCTTAGGGTTTGTAAACTAATATGGAATTTTAGGCCATTCCACTATAAGGTAGTGCTATAAGTTGGTGGAATGGGACTGTTAGGTGTGTGTGATAGAGTTTTAGAGTTTTCATGGTAGGGTGGTGTTGAAATAATACCTTTTGCACGTGCCTAGCTTGACAAATTGGAGTGTCAAGCATGATTTCAATACAAAATTGAAGAAACAATAGGAATAGGTGAATTTCGATGGAAAACAATGGTGAAATTGGTGATTTGGTGACTAGTTTCTGAAACCAATAAGGTTCTTTCATTAAGGAGAGAGAGATTCCAAAGACCTCCTTTGGAAAAGAGGCCTAATTCGGCCTAGAAACTATAATGCCCCACCACGAAACCCTAGAGGAAGTTGCAACCACCGTGGAAGCATACAATTTTTTTTTCTTAAAAAGTGCATTAATAAAAAGGACGATGCACATCACTACCACAACAACCTCTAAGGTACGCGACAAAGATTACTTCTAAAAAACCATAACACATACATTACTCTTATAACACTTTTTAATTAAATTACTAATCATACATTTAAATGCACATACATACAAAGCTTAAAAGACACCAACACATAGAATATGAAATAACAAGCTTAATATTACATTAATTTACATATACACACCAACAAACAGCACCGAAAATCACAATATAAGGCCACACAAGGGTCCATTTGGACACCGAAAAGCAGGATACCAATCCATGATAGAAGAGTCCATGAACCAAGAGCAAATAACCATCTCAAATAAATCAACATCAAATCAGTGGCTTGATGTTGTTAGGTCATACATAAAGTGAGACCATCCAACCAAGACCACAATGACGTATCCCTTGTTGTATAAGGTGATTAACCTCTAAGAGATAGTCATCACACATAGGTGAGTAGTGGGTCCTAGCTACATAACAGCCTCACATACCCCCATCCTCTACATTTCCCGCGTCTATTTCCTCGTACACACTCACCAAGTCTGTCTCATATGTCCTTGGAGAGGAATCATAATACGAAACATAACTAACATTGAAAACAACAATGATAACTAGCTTAGCCACCAAGTTCATAAAGAATAGCAAATTAAAGTTCAATTTCAACAATAAGACAAATAATGTGCACAATTTTAACACTAATTCAAATATATAACCACTAGGGTTATAAGAAAATAAGATCACAAGTCGTGGCTAAACCTTCACAACCAAATATAAACAAAGTGCTAGCCTTCACAATCAATTGAAAAATCATCAATAATCGAAAAGAAAGTTCACAATCTTCAAAATTGCACTGTAGAACACTATGTGACTAGATACTAGCCACCAAATGAGGAAAGCAGAAACAACGTCTGGCTAGAATAATAATAGCCCTCATGTGGTGTGGAATGAGCATGCCATCCACATGACCCAGAGTGTATCCATGACTATCACATCGTCACTCTACGTGGTCCTACACCAGCTAGAGAAGTCACATACTGGTCATATGCCATGTGGCAGTGTGTTTGAGGGTCCACAAAAATAGGCACGCAAAAAACACACCCAACATCATGATACCTCATGGAGAAGGCACATGCAGGAACTTGTTGTAGCCAAAGGTATACATGGCTAGGTTCTACTCATATGCTACTCGACCAACATGGTCAAGGAAACCATGAGGATCCCTCTACAAGTGTTTGAGGCCCCATAACGCTCATCACACAAGTAGACTAACAAAGATAATCTCATAATGTGCCTTCACGTGTCCAAGCACATGGCATCATGTAACACGACATCATCACCATCACTATGCCAGAACATCAGTGGGGTGTGGCATCGTACTAAATCATATCATAACACATGTAAATACAACATCATCACCAACACTATGTCAGAACATCAGTGTGGTGTGGCATCATATCTATCACATCATGTCAGAGAATGTCCAGATACACTAAATATACAATGCAATATGATAATATCATTATGGAGCTATCGAGATTCACCTCTCATACAAATGAGGTTTACTCGCTATGCCAGATCAATGCCTCTAAGTACGACCAGGCATACACTAACAAATCTATGTTGTTGTACTCAAATCTGTGGGGATTAACTAAACACTTATGGATCAAGTATCCTGATCCAACATAAGGGAAAGTGGTGGGTACAATTCCTCGGGATTGGTTGAGCTGAGACGCTCTACGCCACAATATGTGTACAGTGCACACTCCACCCAAGAAAATTTTGGCTACTGCTATTCCTTCATGGAGTGAGGGTCTAGAGAACCAAAATAAAAAGAACTACTTTTGGTTACTCTTATATATAAGTTTCAACCACACATGGGTTGGCCCTCAATCAGGTAACAAACATGTAAACACACACAATGGTATGATAAATCCCACACCCAAGTGTAACTTTTCTTGTAATTCCCCGCCAAGTAACCATAAAGGAAGTTGTAATTAACGACATAAGTGAACCAATTTTTTTTTTTAAAGTGTAATTAACATACACATTCACTTACTAATTAACAACAACCTCTAAGGCTACAAGGTTGGGATTACTTAAACCCACACAAACATCTAACATATAACCATAACATTAAGTTACAATACGCAATAAGCATCATGCAATATAAAGATACAACCTAACATAATAAGATAAACATCCAAGATACAATTTAATAATCATTTTAATCAAATAGTTACATCACTCATTCCCAGAATGAGGCAATAGTACATAAATGTTACAATTATAAAATTCCACCTCGTGAACATAAGAGGGATAAAATAATTTATACAAATTGAAATATTACAATGCATTGATTAAACACAATAACCACGAGTTGTCCAACTAGATGTCTCGCCACCAAGTAATGAAGATAAATGGGGACCCAATGGTGTAAGGTGCATGTTCCACCCAACCAAGTGGTACCCGAAGGCCCACCCCCCATGCTAGGAGATAGTAACAACATAACATGGATAAATATCTACAACCTCTAACCAAAGGAAGACTCATACTGACACAACCAAATAAATGAACTAAACGAGAAAAACTCTCACATCACTAACATAGGTCACATTGCTTCCAGACACAAAATAGATCAAGTATGTTCAGAGAACCATACATATAATAAGAATACTAACAGTTGTCCTAGACAAAGTGTCATCGTACAACTCATAATAAGTTACCCTAAGTAGATCTTCATAGGCTCCGTTGTTCCTGGTGACCTCTATCGACCCTCGGCCCTCATACTTGCTAATGCAGAATCAACTACCTCTCGTACTAATAAGATAGGTGACCTTGCCATTTTAGGCCTTCCCACTCACTCCAAGCCTTAACTATCACTTGCGACAATGAGTGAGGCTAGAACTTATCTTTTTAGTGTGTAGTACTCCCCAAATTTTTATTACAATTTTAGTTATCACTTGATTAAACTACTTCCAAAGGTTACCCAAATCTTACCTCTTATGGGCTCTAGCCCCTATTGGAAGCCACTCTTCTATTTGAGAACACATAAACAAACTAACCACTAAGGGACTCACAAGTGCATACAACCTAGGTCTCATAACCACTCCATCTCAAGGAGGAAACAAATAATAGAACTCACTCCAACAAATGGAGGCAACCAAAAAACATAGTCCACTCCCTCCAAAGGAGGTACAAAACATCCCCGTTCGTGGAAACCGGGTAAATACTGAAAAATACACCATGCACTACCCAAGGAAAAACAACTGGTTGACATAAAGAATTGAAAACCCTCATCCTCTAAGATCCTCTGTAAGACTTACAATTTTGGACTAACACTTAATCCCATATCCCACATTGCAACTTGACGACATAGCTACAAAAAGCATTCAAGTCATAATTCAAATATAATATTAGGATTTCTTAAATCCATACTCATTCAATAGGAACATTGGCAAGGTCAACGACACGATAACTAGGTTAACTCAAATTATCATATAACCCTATTTCCATTTTCATTATAGGAAGCCTTAAACAATTTAAACTTACATCCCTTTACGAAATATAGAGAAAATAAAACATTTAAGGCAATCACGAGGAAATTACTATTTTTGGATATTCTAAATCCACATCTCTTTCATATTCCATTCACAATAATATAAATGCTCTAATAGAAACTAAATAAATTAAAATAACTAATTGCCTCTTCAATATAATCAATTCCTAAATTTACTTTTAAAAACAACATAAATCCATGCAAGTAAACCCTTTCAATTTTATAACCAAATCTTATATCTCTTTCAATTTTCCATTTAAAACATGTAATTTCTTCAATATATATAAAATATCTTTTTCTTTATCAATTTAACCATGCATTCAAATATTATCTTTTAAAATCTCCATGCAAAACTAATTTACATGCACCTAATAAAACAAATTAAATAATGAGTATACTCCTAATTGAAAATATTCATGCATATATACATTAAATATATCTACTAATATTTACAAAACACTAAATTGTTAACCCAAAATAAAATACACTTTATTATTAAATTTTCCAAATTAAACATATTGAAATGATATGCAATATCCATTCACCACATATATATATAAATATATATACATATAATATATAAATTATATATATATGATATATATAATATATATATATTTACAACTTATATATGATATATATATATATATATATATATCATGTATTAAATCCCAACCGAAAACTCCATAAAAAATCGAATTAAATCAGAACCCAAATAACTCAAAATCCGTTCAAAGTATAGACGAATTTTAAATTCAACACATTTTATTTTACTCCAAACGCCTAAAATCATTTTAGCAAAAAATATAGGGAAACCCCTATGTTTGGGGGCGGTTGTGCAAAGCACATCCGAACCCCAAACCTTAGGGCGCAGCCGCATATGGTGAGGGGCAGCGCTGCCCTTGGCAGTGCTCCCTCCACACTATGTGGAGGGCGCTGCCAATGGCAGCGACGCCTCCCAACCAATGCACTACAAACCCAAACCATTAACTATGAATTTCCTATGGATTTTCCCTCCGCCTTTTGCCGTACGAACGACGATAAAATACTTTTCAGTATAAAATATAATTTAAAAAAAACCAGTATATAATAATACACAAAATGTATATATATATAAACAGATTTACATATAATACAAATTGGGAAATTTTGTTAAAATATTCACCTACAAGTGAAATTATGCAATTTTTCCAGAGAATTCTTCAAAATATACAGAGGTTTAAAACTAAATCTTTTAATCAATTTCCCCCAAATTCAAAGATAATAAAAGAACAAGAACTAAGAGGAATCTAGATTACAACCAGAAAATTTCAAATCCTCTAGATTTCTCCACCCAATTTTGTACAGAGATTTAAATTCTCTAAAACAATCTAAACGTGTTGTTCAACCTGTAGGTTTGATTTAAATAACAAAACTATCCATTTCCTCAAATAAATTAAATTCTACAGAGGTTTTTACAATTTCTTGAAGAATTTTCATGGGAAAAACAAAAACTTTAAATTTATTTATTTATTTATTTTCTTTCTTCTAATAAACAAATTCTTTTCTAAAACAGATTTAACAGCCAATTATTTAATCACTACCAATTTAATTTAAACAATTCAAGAATAAAAAACCACAGAATAAAACCTGGTGTTGAAGCTACAAGAAAAAAAGATTTTTGATGCAGAGCCTCCTCCAAGGAACTCACAATTTCTCTTCAACCTTGTAGTAAATCCAAGCAAGCAAACAATCCAAAAGCACAACCAACATCAACATAATTTTCCAATTTCAATTCCACAGCCAAAAATTTCTTCAAACCATTCTCTGTGCAATTTTTCCAAAAATATCCTCTCAAACCTGAAGAAGCTTTTCCTCTCCAAAATTCTCTCCGTGAATCAATTTGCAACCCCCTCTTCTCATTAATTCAACATACACATGTTGGCATAATTGAAAATATCTTCAACAACCAAATCTAATTTGCATGCAATTTAATAATTTAAAATATTAATTTAACTCCAAGATTTTGAAACTAATTTCTCAAATAAACATTTAATTACAAATTCTAATTTAATTTCCACAAATTGAAATTAAATTCCAAAATTAATTTTAATTCTTTTCTTTCTTTTAATTTCCTTACATCCCATTTAATTAATTAATTTAATTATTTAATAACTAAATTTATCCCCATGGATTAAATTTATTTAATTAAATAAATTAAATCTAATTAACTAATTTAAATAATAACTTCTATCAAAAAAGAATAATTTTAATTAAATAACCATCAACATGATTTAATGCAATAATTCTAAATAATTATTTCCAAATCAAGAATCCCTTTGGAATTAAATAAGATTAAAGCATGGAAAACAACGACTCGACACAAACGACTGATGACACACTAAGGCTAGGGTGTAGACTTGACACAAGTTACCTAGCTACTATCTCCCATTCAACTTAACCATTGGATCGACAAGCTCAAACTTGTGAAACCAGGTGGATTCGATGCCATGTACCTACAAACCTGAAAACATAGTAACCAACATCATAAAATATAACAGCATAAAATACACATCATGAAGAGGAAATCACGGAATTGCAGGGCGCTCGCAAGCGAGTGATGCGAACCCATCCTCTTCACCAATACACTCATCAAAACTGACACTTCCATAATACATCAAATATTCTCATATGCACTAACATGTTATATCAACTAACATCATTACACCATTAAAGCATGTAAAAAAAAATCATCAGATAAACCAAATCACATCACATAAAAT
Source organism: Sequoiadendron giganteum (assembly GCA_007115665.2). Taxonomy (NCBI): domain Eukaryota; kingdom Viridiplantae; phylum Streptophyta; class Pinopsida; order Cupressales; family Cupressaceae; genus Sequoiadendron; species Sequoiadendron giganteum. The sequence continues at coordinate 227,417,163 of CM021106.1, forward strand.
AGGTCGTCGCTCTATAAATAACGATCAAATACACACACAAGACAAAGTATCTGAATATCCTGAAACATAACTCAAAGCAAAACAAGGACACACTGTCCAGTTCAGAAAGAAAAATGGAGGGGTGTTACATTCTCCTCCCCAAGGGTTAGGATTACTCCTAGAAGCCTGCACACAAGTAGGGATATATCTCCCTCAAACAAACTGCATAATATCAAAACCTCGACCACTGAGGACGAGTATCCTGCACTGCACGACCAACACTAGAAGTCTCAACTACAACACCCTGATATCCAGGTTGACAGTTATCAACCACAGCATAAGCACGATGAGACCTGCCTACATCTCCTACTATCGGCTCTAAAACTATTGGTCCTTGACCAAATCTAGAAGTACTCTGATGCGGACAATTCCTATCAAGGTGGCCCTGTTGACCACAAGAGTAACACCTAATGTTATGACCAAACCCACTGCCTTCTATCGGTGCAGTAGATTGCTCCATACTACCTCAATCCGCCATAGACTATGAACTCTGGGCTGGTTATAGCTGTCGATTGCACTTATTGCGCCACCAATTTCAGTTCATTTTATGTGAAGAACCACCATCATCCTGATACATCTTTGAGTCCTTATTCTTTCCAAGCACACTCTATTGCTGCCCACTCTAAGTAGGATCCTGTTGAGTCATCGGTGATCCAACTCCCTGAGTCTGACCCCATCGTGCACTAGACCTAACTACAGATCCACTACCAATCTGCACACCTGAATGACCTCCTAGTGCCATAGTCAAGTTCTCCTACACAATTCATGTTTTCTCCACAGCTGTCTCCATAGATTTGGGTTCAAAGTGTCTCACACCACCACTAATACGGGCATTCAAACCCCTGATGAAATTTTGCACAAGCATCCCCTCATCACCTCCTATTCCTGCAAACTATTTAAGTTCATAGAAACATCTCTCGTACTAATGAACGGTCATGGCTAACTGTCATAGGGCATGAAACTCATCACCCCTATGCTGACGCCAATGGTCAGAAAGAAAATGGGCTCTGAACCACTCAAGGAATATCTCCCAAGTCACATAACTCATGTCAATGTGGAGCTTCTACTCCTCAAGTCTCCACCAAGTGGCTGCAAATCCTTGTAAGTGCATAATAGCGCATCGCGCTTTAGTATTACTATCAAATGTATGCATAGAAAAACATCGGTCAAGACCTATCAGCCAAGTCTCGGCCTCTAAACTGGTGCCAACTCTATCAAACCGAGGTGGTTGTGACCGAATCAAATCCCTCATATAGGAAGATTCTAACATCTTCGACTGTACTATAGTTATTCTCACCCCAGGGTTAACCTCAGGTACTTCCTATCTCGGACCTAGGAGTGCCAAAGCCTCCTCAAGAGTTCTACGTGTAGCTTCGACCCCTAGAGGATCCATCTGTCTACCATCATCCCCTTAGCCATTTTGTGATGCCTGTTGTTCCTCCTACTCAGGTATAAGTGTAACATGAGGTGAGGAGTCATGCTGACTCCCCTCGCGATGGCCTGCCCGGCCACATCCTCATCATCTATGTAAGACCCCTACGTTTCACTCTTTTAATCGAACAGTGTTCTATTTGGTTAGGTCTTATTTTATGTTTGTACTTTGACTTAGAACTCAATTGCTTTTGATCGCTATCTGTAAGCGATGTGAATGTGATATTTTGATGTCATGGTACTTTATTCAGATGTTATTACTATGGCATGCTTTAGATTAGTATTGTGAACATTTGCATTAATGATGTTAAGTTTTGATTACATTAATGATGTTAGATTCATCAATCAGTGATACTGTATTGGTGAAGGGGACGAGATTGCACCACTCACTTGCGAGCGCCCTACGATTCTGTGATTTCCTCGTCATAGTGTGTTTTAACTTTGACATATATATGCATGTGGATATACTCTGTGTTCGCAGGTTGATAGGTACAGGACATCGAATCCACCTGGTCTCATAGGTTCGAGCATGTCCATTGCCCAACAGTATTCGATTGGGAGATAGTAGCTAGGGTTTTCGTGCCAGGTCATCACTTTACTCATAGTGTGTCATTGGGTCTTAGTCGGGTTAATTGTTTTATATTGTTCTCTCTCTTCAATTATTTAATTGCAAGTTGAAAAGGGTAATTAAATGGTTGTATGCATTTAACTTGTGAAATTGAAATTGATCTATTATTATGTTAAGAACGTAATTTATTTTATTAAATTAATTTAATTTAATCGTTGATTAGATTTATTTATTAATTAATTAAATTGATTGTGTTGAAATTAGATAAGTTGTTCATTTTAAAATTTATGGATTTTATTATGTGAAATTGAAAAAACAATGAAAGAAAAGGTTTTAAATTGTTTTTTGTAGAAAATTTGAATTCAAAAAAAAAAAAATTTGAAAAAAGGGATATTTTCCATTTCTGTTTTCAGAAATTGATGAGGGTTGTTGCATAGATATTTTTTGAGATATTTTTTGGGAAATTTTCTTTGTTATGAATTTTTCATGAGTTTTCAAGAGTTATGAGAAAAAAAAATGGAAAATAGAAGGGAGGAGGAATTTGTTGTATTTTTGTGGGTTTTGGTTTAAAGCTATAAAAATTTGTGGAACTCAAGTTGGATGTTGAGCACCACCGAGATCTCCTCTCAAATTCAAAGAAATCAGGTTCACGTCTTTAAACTTGGTTGCTTTTGAGATTTTAATATTGTATATATGATTGTTGAAAAGAATTTAAAATCCTCTACATGATTGCAAAATAAAACTTAGATTAATTCTTGTTTTCTCAAAATTGGAAAAACCTTTGTTTAACAATGAGTTGTTTCAAAAAAAAATGAGATTCATGGCTGTAAATGGTTGTCTCTACTTTGGTTTCTCAATTTATTTTGTAAATTCAATTATGAAAATGTAATATACATATATATATAGATATATATATTGGCATATATATAAATATATATATACACATATAGGGATATACATATATATTTTTTTATATTGGTACGGTTATGCTGCCAAAAATTTGGGAAAATTTTGCTTTCCCAGACCCAATCGCGGATCTGAACTGCTATTCTTTTTTAATAAAAAAATATATATATATATATTAAAAGATATTTTAGAGGGGCTGGGGGCTCACCCCCACTGTGCGCCATGGGAGGCGAGTGGGGGGAGCCATGCCCAGCGTGACACCCACCTCCTCCGTCCGCTGCAGCCACTGCCGCCACCAAGCGAGGGCGACTGTGTTACCACAACCGCCGCCTACTAAGCCGGGGCAACTGTGTTAACACAACCGCCACCCTTGGTAGGTGTCTATTGTGTTACTACGGCCGCCACCCATTGCAGCTGCGCCTGAATGACGCCCTAACACTGCCGCTGCCTATGAAACGTGCGGCCAAGGAAACCACAGCCGCCCAACCCTAATCCTTGCGCACGGCCCGAGGCTTGGTTGGACTTTTTTTTAAAATAAAAAAAATATATATATAATATTTTATAATATGAAAATATTATTAATAATGTTTTACATATTATATTTTATAATATTAAAATATTAATATATATGTATTTATATTTTGGGATTATTAATAAGTTTTTTTATTTATTTTTATAATAAAATAATTTGGTATTTTGGAAAATAATAGAAGATATATTTTAGATATTATTGTTAAATATACCAATATATATATATATTGTATGTATATATATATATATATATATATATATATATATATATATATATATATATATAGTATATATCAATATTTCATTTTATTGTATTTTGTTGCATACAATTTAGTACTGTTGGAGATTTAAAAAGGAAATGATGTGTATGCATGGTTTATTTTGATAGAGAAAGGGGTATGTTAAATAAATTGAAGAAATTATATTTTATTAGTTTGGAAACTGAAGAGATTTTCTTGCATGAATTTAAGTTGATTTTAAAGTAATCAAAGGACTTGATTTAATTGTAGAGTTAGTATTTTTCCCTTCTCTACAATTGATGAGACAATTAATTATATTAATCAATTATTTTGTTAAGGCAATTATTATCTTTTTTGTGAAATCATTTTGAAAAAAAAATGGATTTAGAATATCCAAAGGTAGTTTCTTTCAATTGCCTTCAGTGAACATTTCCTTCGTGTTCTTGTTTGGGAAGTGGGTTAAAAGTGTCTTTAATCTGTAAGTCTTCCAGAAGACCCTAGAGGTTGGGGGTTGTCGTTTGTGATGTCAACCCGTTATGAGTTCCCTTGGGTAGTGTATGGTATTTGGCCAGTGTTTAACCCGGTTTCCACGAACGAGGATGATTTGTACCTCCTATGGAAGGAGTGGATTATGTGATTAGTGCCTCTTTGTAAGGAGTGGCTTTGTTATGTTTGTTACCTCCAGTGTTTGGAGAGGGTTTTATCTTATGTCACCTCCTTGTAAGGAGTGGTTGTAATATCTTGTTTGTTTGCACTTTGGTACCCATGGTGTTTGGATGGTATGTGTGTTGTCAAGTAAAAGAGAGGCTTCCGTAGGGGCCAGAGCCCGGAGGAGGTAAGATTGGGTAACCTTCGGAAGTTGTTTAATCAAGTGAAACTAAATTAATACTTAGAATATTAGGACTAACTTCTCACTAATCAAGATAATTATGCCTCACTCATGGACCCAAGTGCTCAGTTAGGTTTGGGATGGGTGGGAAGGCCAGGAACGGCAAGGTCATCTATCTTGTCTATACGAAAGGTATTTGATTCCGCATTAGTAAGTATGAGGGTCGAGGATCGGTTTGAGGCCAGCATCCTAACGATCCGTTGTGGGTAACTCATGACGAGTTGTGTGATAACACTCTATCTAGGACAACAGTTGGTACTTGTTTGTGGGTATGGTTTCCGTAACATACCTGACGCGACCACAGTTGGTATTTGATTCTATATGTATGGTTCTCGTAACATACTTGATCTGCTTTATATCTGGAAGCAATGTGACCATGTTAGAGTTGTACTTATGTGGTGTTAGAGTTGTACTTGAGTGTACTCGTGATGCACTTATGTTGCACATTAGTTGTACTTGTGTTGTACTTGTGAGGTACATGTGATTGGTTGTTCAGTTTGGCTCAGTTATGACTTAGCCTATGTCTAGAGGTGTTGGTCTTGGTTAGGATTCCTTGTTACTATCTCCTAGCATGGGGGGTGGGCCTTTAAGTTTCACTTGGTTGGGTGGCATGCACCTTAATCCATTGGGTTCTTTCTTCATGTTCTTGTGGATGAGACTTCCAGTTGAAGAGCTCATTGGATTCAGTTTCAATTTTGTGCTTTATTCATTTTAGTTGGATCTTGTAATATTTTACCCCTCATTTGTTATCGAGGTGGAAGTTGTATCTATAACCTTATTTATTGGACTTGCCTCATTTGGGGAATGAGAGTTGTAACCATAATATTTAATTATGGATAAATGAAATTGGAAGTTATCAAGTATGCTTTGATGTATTTATCTTGTATGGAATGTATGCGTACTTATTATCTTAAGTAGATAAATGTCTTGGATTCATTTATGTTGTTGTGGGTTTACAAGTAATCTCAGTCTCGTAACCTTAGAGGTTGTTGACAATGGGTAGTGAACTTGCATGTTAATTGTTTTTAAACAAAAAAAAATTATCCTGTTTAAGTAGTTGTTTGCAACTTCCTCTAGGGTTGTGTGGCGGGGTGTTACACATGGTATTAGAGCCTAGGTTTAAACACTGGGTTCTCTGGGTACATTTGTGCCCACTTTTTTGTCTTTGCAAATTGTTAGTGGAATGGTTAAGTGATCACATGTTCATGGCTTCTACTTTAGCATGATGTACTCTTTGGAAAAGAGTAGTGTGAAAGAAACCTGATAAAAGGTTATGGTGGGAAAGTTATGTTACGTATCCCATGGGTTATGAAATCGGCTATCCCTATGGGGTTATGTATGAATTTGTACCCCTATAAATGTAAGAAACCAATAATTGTATCTTGTTTGAGAGTTGTGGATACACTTTGTGTCATGTGGATTGCATGTTCATTCTGCATCACATGAGGGTTGTTATCATTCTAGTCGGACGTTGTTTCCTCCTTCCTTGTTTGGTGGCTGGTAATTAGTCACACAGTTGTTGTATAGTGAAATTTTGAAGATGGTGAACTTTCTTTTCGATTATTGTTGATTCTTTTCGGTTGATTGTGAGGTCCGACACTTTGTTTATATTTGATTGTGAAGGTTTAGCCACGACTTGTGATCTTATTTTCTTATAACCCTAGTGGTTATATATATTGATTCAGTGTTGAAATTGTGCACATTTATTGCCTTATTGTTGCAATTGGGATTTAATTTTCCCTTCTTTCTGAACTTGGTGGCTAAGCTAGTTATCTTTGTTGTCTTCAAAGTCGGCTATGTGTTGTATTGTGATTCCTCTCCAAGGATGTATGGGATGGACTTGGTGAGTGTGTACGAGGAAGTAGACGCAGGAAACGTTGAGCATGGGGGTATGTGAGGTTGTTTTGTGGCTAGGACCCACTACTCACCTTTGTGTGATGACTATCTCTTGGAGATTGATCACCTTATACGACAAGAGGAAGGTCATTGTGGTCTTGGTTGAATGGTCTCACTCTTTGCATGACCTAACACCATCCAGTCACTGGCTGGATGTTAAATTTATATGAGATGGTTATTTGTTTATGGTTCATGGATTCTTCTATCATGTTTTGGTATGCTGCTTTCGAGTGTCCAGATGGACCCTTGTGTAGTCTTGTGATGTTTTTCGGTGATGTGTACTGATACATATGTGTATTATGTATGTTAATCCCTTGTTATGTATTTTTGGTGACTTGGTTAGAGGTTGCTTCACCATTTTGTCCGATTTGGATTGACAGTGTTCTTGGTTGGATGGTATATGACATGGGTTGTTGCTGTTTATGTGTTGAGGTATGGAGTGGTTCAGTTTGGGAGCCCTTGGTTATGTGTGATTGTATGGAGTTTGCACTAGGGGTAGTTGCAGGATTCCAGGAGTAAGCCTAACCCTAGGGGGGAGAATGTAAGACCCCTCTGTTTCGCTCTTTTAATCGAACATTGTTCTATTTGGTTAGGTCTTATTTTATGTTTGTACTTTGACTTAGAACTCAGTTGCTTTTGATCGCTATCTGTAAGCAATGTGAATGTGATATTTTGATGTGATGGTACTTTATTCAGATGTTATTACTATGGCATGCTTTAGATTAGTATTGTGAACATTTGCATTAATGATGTTTTAAGTTTTGATTACATTAATGACATTAGATTCATCAGTCAGTGATACTGTATTGGTGAAGGGGACGGGATTGCATCACTCGCTTGCGAGCGCCCTGCGATTTCGTGATTTCCTCTTCATGGTGTGTTTTAACTTTGACATATATATGCATGTGGATATACTCTATGTTCACAAGTTGACAAGTACAAGACATCGACTCCACCTGGTCTCACAGGTTCGAGCGTGTCCATTGCCCAATGGTATTCGATTGGGAGATAGTAACTAGGGTTTCTGTGCCAATTCATCACCCTAGTCATAGTGTGTCATCGGGTCTTAGTCGAGTTAATTGTTTTATATTGTTCTCTATCTTTGATTATTTAATTGCAAGTTGAAAAGGGTAATTAAATGGATGTATGCATTTAACTTGTGAAATTGAAATTAATCTGGTATTATGTTAAGAACGTAATTTATTTTATTAAATTAATTTAATTTAATTAATAAATAGTTTAATCAATTAGATTTATTTATTAATTAATTAAATTGATTGTGTTGAAATTAGAAAAGTTGTTCATTTTGAAATTTATGGATTTTATTATGTGAAATTGAAAAAAAAATGAAAGAAAAGGTTTTAAATTGGCTTTTTTAGAAAATTTGAATTAAAAAAAAAAAAATTGAAAAAAGTGATATTTTCCATTTTTGTTTTTAGAAATTGATGAGGGTTGTTGCATAGATATTTTTTGGGAATTTTTCTTTGTTATGAATTTTTCATGAGTTTTCAAGAGTTATGAGAAAAAAAAAATGGAAAATAGAAGGGAGGAGGAATTTGTTGTATTTTTTTGGGTTTTGGTTTAAAGCTGTAAAAATTTGTGGAACTCAAGTTGGATGCTGAGCACCACTTGGATCTCCTCTCAGATTCAAAGGAATTAGGTTCATGTCTTTAAAATTGGTTGCTTTTGAGATTTTAATATTGTATATATGATTGTTGAAAATCATGTTGAAAAGAATTTAAAATCCTCTGCATGATTGCAAAATAAAACTTAGATTAATTCTTGTTTTCTCAAAATTGGAAAAACCTTTGTTTAACAATGAGTTGTTTCAAAAAAAAATGACATTCATGGCTATAAATGGTTGTCTCTACTCTGGTTTCTCAATTTATTTTGTAAATTCAGTTATGAAAATGTAATATACATATATATATATATATATATATATATATATATATATATAGATATATATATTGACATATATATAAATATATATATACACATATAGGGATATACATATATTTTTTTTATAATGGTAGGGTTATGCTGCCAAAAATTTGAGAAATTTTTGCATTCCTAGACCCAATCACGGATCTGAACCGCTGTTCTTTTTTAATAAAAAAATATATATATAAAAAAAAAGATATTTTGGGGGGACTGGGGGCTCACCCCCACCACGCCCCATGGGAGGCGAGTGGGGGCAACCATGCCTAGAGTGACCCCCACCTCCTCCATCTATCGCAGCCGTTGTTGCCACCAAGCGAGGGTGACTGTGTTACCACAACTGCCGCCCACTAAGCGGGGGTGACTGTGTTAACACAACCGCCACCCTTGGTAGGTGTCGATTGTGTTACCACAGCTGCCGCTCATGGCAGTTGCACCCGGACGACACCCTAACACTGCCACAGCCTGTGAAATGCGTGGCCAAGGAAACCGCGGCCGCCCAGCCGTAATCCTTGTGCGTGGCCTAAGGCTTGGTTGGAATTTTTTTTTAAATAAAAAAAATAAAAAATATATATAATATTTTATATATTATATTTTATAATATGAAAATATTATTAATAATGTCTTACATATTATATTTTATAAAATTAAAATATTAATATATATGTATTTATATTTTGGGATTATTAATAAGTTTTTCTTCTTTTTTTTATAATAAAACAATTTGGTATTTTGGAAAATAATAGAAGATATATTTTAGATATTATTGTTAAATATACCAATATATATTTGATATATATATATATTGTATGTATATATATATATATATTTAAAGTGTATATCAATATTTCATTTTATTGTATTTTGCTACATACAATTTAGTACTGTTGGAGATTTAAAAAGGAAATGATGTGTATGCATGGTTTATTTTGATAGAGAAAGGGGTATGTTAAATAAATTGAAGAAATTATATTTTATTAGTTTGGAAATTGAAGAGATTTTCTTGCATGAATTTAAGTTGATTTTAAAGTAATCAAAGGACTTGATTTAATGGTAGAGTTAGTATTTTTCCCTTCTCTACAATTGATGAGACAATTAATTATATTAATCAATTATTTTGTTAAGGAAATTATTATCTTTGCTATGAAATCATTTTGAAAAAAAAATGGATTTAGAATATCCAAAGGTAGTTTCTTTCAATTGCCTCCAGTGAACATTTCCTTCGTGTTCTTGTTTGGGAAGTGGGTTAAAAGTTTCTTTAATCTGTAAGTCTTCCAGAAGACCCTAGAGGTTGGGGGTTGTCATTTGTGATGTCAACCCGTTGTGAGTTCCCTTGGATAGTGCATGGCGTTTTGTCAGTGTTTAACCCGGTTTCCACGAACGGGGATGATTTGTACCTCCTATGGAAGGAGTGGATTATGTGATTTGTGCCTCCTTGTAAGGAGTGGCTTTGTTATGTTTGTTACCTCCAGTATTTGGACAGGGTTTTATCTTATGTCTCCTCCTTGTAAGTAGTGGTCGTAATATCTTGTTTTTTTGCAGTTTGGTACCCATTGTGTTTGGATGGTATGTGTGTTGTCAAGTAGAAGAGTGGCTTTCATAGGGACTGGAGCCCGGAGGAGGTAAGATTGGGTAACCTTTGGAAGTTGTTTAATCAAGTGAAACTAAATCAATACTTAGAAGATTAGGACTAACTTCTGACTAATCAAGATAATTATGCCTCACTCATGGACCCAAGTGCTCGGTTAGGCTTGGGATGGGTGGGAAGGCCAAGAATAGCAAGGTCATCTATCTTGTTTGTACGAAAGGTATTTGATTCTGTATTAGTAAGTATGAGGGCCGAGGATCGGTTTGAGGCCACCATCCTGACGATCCGCAGTGGGTAACTCATGACAAGCTGTGTGATGACACTATGTCTAGGACAACAGTTGGTACTTGTTTGTGGGTATGGTTTCCGTAACATACCTGATGTGACCATAGTTGGTATTTGATTCTATGTGTATGGTTCTCGTAACATACTTGATCTACTTTATATCTGGAAGCAATGTGACCATGTTAGAGTTGTACTTATGTGGTGTTAGAGCTGTACTTGAGTGTACTCATGATGCACTTGTGTTGCACATGATTTGTACTTATGTTGTACTTGTGAGGTACATGTGATTGGTTGTTCAGTTTGGTTTAGTTATGACTTAGCCTATGTCTAGAGGTGTTGGTCTTGGTTAGGATTCCTTGTTACTATCTCCTAGCACCGGGGGTGGGCCTTTGGGTTCCACTTGGTTGGGTGGCGTGCACCTTAATCCATTGGGTTCTTTCTTCATGTTCTTGTGGATGAGACTTCCAGTTGGAGAGCTCGTTGGATTCTGTTTCAGTTTTTTGCTTTATTCATTTCAGTTGGATCTTGTAATATTTTACCCCTCATCTATTATCGAGGTGGAAGTTGTATCTATAACCTTATTTATTGGACTTGCCTCATTCAGGGATTGAGAGTTGTAACCGTAATATTTAATTATGGATAAATGAAATTGGAAGTTATCTAGTATGCTTTGATGTATTTATCTTGTATGGAATGTATGCGTACTTATTATCTTAAGTAGATAAATGTCTTGGATTCATTTATGTTGTGGGTTTATAAGTAATCTCAGTCTCGTAACCTTAGAGAATGTTGATAATGGGTAGTGAACTTGCATGTTAATTATTTAAAAAAAAATAAAAAATGATCCTGTTTAAGTAGTTGTTTGCAACTTCCTCTAGGGTTGTGTGGCGGGGCATTACACTCTACCTCATCCATGTCTAGGAGGCATACTCCTACATAGACACAAAAAGTTATTAGGAAAGGTACACTAGGAAACCTACACACCTAAGCTTAATGGGTACATCATAATCCTAGAGCACGCAGTGTTTAAACCTAGGCTTTGATACAATGTATAATGCCCTACCAAGTAACCCTAAAGGAAGTTGTAATTAACGACTTAAGTGAACCAATTTTTTTTTTTTTAAAGTGTAATTAACATACACATTCACTTACTAAGTAAAAAAACCTCTAAGGCTACAAGGTTGGGATTACTTAAACCCACACAAACATCTAACATATAACCATAACATTAACTTACAATAAGCAATAAGCATAATGCAATATAAAGATACAACCTAACATAATAAGATAAACATCCAAGATACAATTTCATAATCATTTTAATCAAATAGTTACATCACTCATTCCCACAATGAGGCAATAGTACATAAGTGTTACAATTATAAAATTCCACCTCATAAACATAAGAGGGATAAAATAATTTATACAAATTGAAATATTACAATGCATTGATTAAACACAAAAACTGTGAGTTGTACAACTAGATGTCTCGCCACCAAGTACTGAAGATAAATGGGGACCCAACAATGTATGGTGCATGTTCCACCCAAATAAGTGGTACCCAAAGGCCCACCCCCCATGCTAGGAGATAGTAACAATGTAACATGGACAAATATCTACAACCTCTAACCAAAGGAAGACTCATACTGACACAACCAAACAAATGAACTAAATGAGAAAAACTCTCACATCACTAACATAGGTCACATTGCTTCCTAACACAAAATAGATCAAGTATGTTGAGAGAACCATACACATAACATAAATACTAATAGTTGTCCTAGACAGAGTGTCATTGCACAACTCATAATAAGTTACCCTCAGTTGATTTTTCATAGGCTCCATTGTTCCTGGTGACCTCTATCAACCCTCGGCCCTCATACTTGCTAATGTAGAATCAACTACCTCTTGTACTGACAAGATAGATGACCTTGCCATTTTAGGCCTTCCCACTCACTCCAAGCCTTAACTATCACTTGCGACAATGAGTGAGGCTAGAACTTATGTTTTTAGTGTGTAGTACTCCCCAAATTTTTATTACAATTTTAGTTATCACTTGATTAAACTACTTCCAAAGGTTACCCAAATCTTACCTCTTACAGGCTCTGGCTCCTACTGGAAGCCACTCTTCTATTTGACAACACACAAACAAACTAACCACCAAGGGACTCACAAGTGCATACAACCTAGGTCTCATAACCACTCCATCTCAAGGAGGAAACAAATAATAGAACTCACTCCAACAAATGGAGGCAACCAAAAAACATAGTCCACTCCTTCCAAAGGAGGTACAAAACATCCCTGTTCGTGGAAACCGGGTAAATACTGAAAAATACACCATGCACTACCCAAGGAAAAACAACTGGTTGACATAAAGAATTGAAATCCCTCATCCTCTAAGATCCTCTGTAAGACTTACAATTTTGGACTAACACTTAATCCCATATCCCACATTGCAACTTGATGACATAGCTACAAAAAGCATTCAAGTCATAATTCAAATCTAATATTAGGATTTCTTAAATCCCTACTCATTCAATAGGAACATTGGCAAGGTCAACGACACGATAACTGGATTAACTCAAATTATCATATAACCCTATTTCCATTTTCATTATAGGAAGCCTTAAATAATTTAAACTTACATCCCCTTACGAAATATAGAGAAAATAGAACATTTAAGGCAATCACGAGGAAATTACTATTTTTGGATATTCTAAATCCACATCTCTTTCATATTCCATTCACAATAATATAATTGCTCTAATAGAAAATAAATAAATTAAAATAACTAATTGCCTTTTAAGTATAATCAATTCCTAAATTTACTTTTAAAAACAACATAAATCCATGCAAGTAAACCCTTTCAATTTTATAACCAAATCTTATATCTCTTTCAATTTTCCATTTAAAACATGTAATTTCTTCAATATATATAAAATATCTTTTTCTTTATCAATTTAACCATGCATTCAAATCTTATCTTTTAAAATCTCCATGCAAAACTAATTTACATGCACCTAATAAAACAAATTAAATAATGAGTATACTCTTAATTGAAAATACTCATGCATATATACATTAAATATATCTACTAATATTTACAAAACACTAAATTGTTAACCTAAAATAAAATACACTTTATTATTAAATTTTCTAAATTAAACATAGTGAAATAATATGCAATATTCATTCACCACATATATATATATAATATATATAAATATATATACATATAATATATAAATTATAAAAATTATATATATATATACAATATATATAATATATATATATTTACAACTTATATATGATATATATATATATATCACGTATTAAATCCCAACCGAAAACTCCATACAAAATCGAATTAAATCAGAACCCAAATAACTCAAAATCCATTCAAAGTATAGACGAATTTTAAATTCAACACATTTTATTTTATTCGAAACGCCTAAAATCATTTTAGCAAAAAAAATAGGGAAACCCCTATGTTTGGGGGCGGTTGTGCAAAGCACAGCCGAACCCCAAACCTTAGGGCACGACCGCATATGGTGAGGGGTGGTGCTGCCCTTGGCAGCGCTCCCAACCAATGCACTACAAGTAAGATTACAATACTCATTCTCGGAATGAGGTAGTTCATACCTAACTATTACATTATTACAAAATTTCTCCTCGAATACAACTAAGGAGTGAAATTAATTACAAATACCAACTGAAATAAAATACATCAAGATAATGGAATGAAACCACTAGCATCCATGAGCTCTCCAACTAGAAATCCTCACCATAATGAATGGAAGATCAAAAGGGGACCCATTTGTGTAGGGTGCACGTTCCTCCCAACCAAGTGGTACTCGAAGGCCCACCTCCCATGCCAAGAGACAATAACCAGGATACATGGAGAACTCTAGAACCTCTATACTCAGGTCGGCTCATACTGACTTGTCCAAACACATAAACCAAACAACACGAAGTCACATTGTTTCGAGTTTACAAAATCTTTCATTTCACAAACTAATTTACATCAGACCTAGGAGAAATGTCACCATATAGGTGTATGAGTTACCCATCAGATCTTCACCAATCCCAGCCCCCATCAAGATTCACTCTCCTACTGTCAACACATGAGACACAACCACTCCAAACTAAGGAACAAAACATCCCCATTCGTGGAAACTAAGTGACTCACTGAAAATGGCAACACCCTACCCAAGGGAAACATAAAAGCAAGACTATAAAACACAACCCCCAAACATTAACACACCTCTATTTGAAGACTTACAAAACCCCAACAACCACTTCTATTCAATTACCCCGAAATTCTTACTGAATAAATCACATTCTTAAAGCAATTTAAGCTAGGACAAGTCTAAACCACTTCCCCAACAAGACATAGAGGAAATAATCATGAAATTCAATTACAAGATAATAATCTAACTTTTGGATATACTAAATTCATTTCCCTTTCATATTGAATTCATAGTACAAAGAAAAATTGCCTTAATAAAATAATTTATTAAAATAATTAATTGCCTCTTTAATCACAGAGAAGGAAAGCACTAAATTACAGATAGCTCAATTCCTTGATTTCTTTTAAAATCAATAAATTTTAATGAAAAAATAACTAAATTCATTTTCAATCAGTAGAAAACATCACAATAATTTGTCCAAATACACTTGATCAAAATAAAAACCTTTCCAAATCATAGAGTAGAAAAATATAATTTTATATGAATTCAATTTCTTGATTACTTTTAAAAGCAAAAAAAAAATTCCCCAAAGGATTTACTTGCCCAATTTCCCTACTGAAGTAAATATGCATGGAACCATTTTAAAATTTACAATTATTTTAGATATATATATATATATATATATATGTATATCTCTATATATATACACTAAATATATACCTAATTATATAAACATATATAATTGTGTATATACTCATGTATATACATTATGTATATACAAATCTTAAAATCCATAATATAATATATGTACACAACAAATATATATATATAATAAAATATTTTATATTTAATAAAACCTAAAATTCGAAACCCAAAGATCAAATTAAATAAAGGCATATTGAAATTTCTATTGAAGAATTAAACGTAGGTTTTAAATTATAACTGGCACATATGAATGAGGAAGGGGGGGGCTAGTTGCCGCCGACCCTCCCCATAGAGGGGTGTGGTAGGGGTAGCTCCATTGCCCACTTCCCTTAGGGGAAGCAACGGTGGAAGCTACCACCCACTTCCCTTAGGGGAAGCGACGGTGGAGTTACCACCATCCGCCTCCCTTTGGGGGGGGAGCGGCAGTGGGAGAACCCCATGCAACCCCCTTTCCAATACAAACAATGAGATCTGTGTTTTCATAAAACAAATGTACAATGATTCATAGGGGTTCACGTACGGATACCAAAATAAATGACTTCCTATAGAAGATTTGGCAATAATGCAATTTATAAATATATTATGTGTACATATGTATATGTATATATATATATATCCTTAAGAATATATATATACATATATATGCACATCTACCTAGCACTATGAATAATTAAATCAACCAAACAAAGATAACAACCTATAGGTATTTTCCCCATACAGAGAACAAAATTTACACACAATATTACAAACGAAATTATGTGATTTCTAGGAAACCCATAGTTCCCAGAAGATTCCTAATATCTCTATTATTTCCTCTAGAACTTTTCATTGTTTAAAAACGATTTCCCCATAGAAGATTTCATCAACTTTATACAGAGGCTTTAAAATAAAATTTCTTAATTCTCATATTGTTTTCCTCTAGTTCTTTTCCCAATGTTCATCTATTAATTCCATAAAATATTCTCAAATCTTGCTCTCTGATTTCACTGTAAAAGAATTCCTATAGAGGTACTATATTTTTACGAGAAACACAAAAGCCTTAAATTTTCTTTCAAACAAAGCTTTTACTTCAGATCTAGCACAACAATCTTTTCTACAATAATATATTTCCATTTAAAGCTTTTACTTCAGATCTAGCACAAGAATCTTTTCTACAATAATATATTTCCATTTTAGAATTTAAACAAAAGACAAAGATTTTAATAAGGGAACCTGTTTCCAACAAAGCTTTTGGAGTAAATGTAGTTTCTGGTGCCGAGCCTCCTCCAAAAATTCCAGCAAAGTTTTCATGACTTCTTCCAAGTAAACAAAATTTTCAAGCACAATATTGGTTCCAATATAATAATATTTTTTCCCAAAAAAAATCTAAGATTGCACAATTCCCAACAATTTTTCTACAATCCAAAGTTTCTTTCCAAATTTCCCACAACAATCAAATCCTCTCCCTTTTTCCAAATTTTCAACCCACCAAAAATCTTGTGCTTTTTTCATGAAGAAGCTTTCCACTTCCTCACCTAAACCCAAGATTCCCTCTAGGAATTCATTTTTCCCAACAACCCAAATTAATTAACTCAAACTTGTTGGCAAATAACAAATATCTTTTATCAACCCACATTTATTTTCTCAAAGTAATTTAATAATTCCAAAACATAGTTTAATTTCCAAATTAAATTTAATTTCATTAAACTACTTGCTTAATAAATAATTTAATTAATTAATTTAATTACTTAATAAATAAATTTAACCACGAGGATTAAATTTGATTTACTAAATAAGTTAAATTTAATTAATTAATTTAAATAGAAAGCTTTCATCATATTATTTAAATTAATTAAATAAATACCAACATCATTTAATGCATAATTTAACATTTATTTTCATAACATAAACCTTGCAGTATTAAATAGCAAGAAACAAGACAAACAAAGACACATCGAACATAGATTGACAACACACTTTGGCTAGGGTGTAGACCTGACACAGGTAACCTAGCTACTATCTCCCAATCAACATACCATTGGGTCGACACGCTCAAACCTGTGAAGCCAGGTGGAGTCGATGTCATGTACCTGCAAACCTATATCCAAGACATCAATAACACATGTATATAAAATCATCATAAAACACACCACAAAGAGGAAATCGTGGAATCGTAGGGTACTCACAAGCGAGTGATGCAATCCCCTCCCCTTCACCAATACAGTATCACCAAACTGACAATTCCATCATTAATAAAACTCATGAGCAATAATCATGTCATAATAAACCAACATTATTCTTAATCAAAGCATGTCAAGTATAATATCAAGGAAAGTACATCTCATCACACACATAGTCGATGTCGCTCTATAAGAAATGATAAAATAATAAAGCATCATAATCTAACATAAGATGTAATACCCCTTCGTTTTTCTTTCTGGATTGGACAATGTGTCCTTGTTTTGTTTTGTTTGCTTTGATATGTTCTGGATATTTAGATACCTTATTATGTGTGTGTTTTCTGTTAGTACTTTGACTATGGTACTCGGTTCTATTTGACCGCTATCTGTAAAGTGATGTGCATGTTATAATTTGATGTGATGGTATTTTATTATGATGTTATTATTATGGCATGTTTTGGATTGGCTTAGTGAACATTCAAATTATTAATATTTTAGGCTTTTGACTAGGTAATATGTTAGATACATCAGTTAGCAATACTATATTGGTGAAGGGGACAATATTGTATCACTCGCTTGCAAGCGCCCTGTGATTCCGTGATTTCCTCTTCACGGTGTGTTTTAATTATGACATATATATGCATGTGGATATACTCTTTGTTCATAGGTTGACAGGTACAGGATATCGACTCCACCTGGTTTCACAGGTTTGAGCGTGTCCATTGCCCAACGACATTCGATTGGGAGATAGTAGATAGGTTTTCCATGCCAAGTCATCACCCTAGTCATAGTGTGTCATCGGGTCTTAGTCAGGTTGTGTTGCTTTGAATATTGTACCTTCTCTTTGTTTATTTAATCACTTGTTATAAAGGAAAATAAATGCTTCTATAGTTGAATTGGGGATTAAAATTGAGCTGGTATTATGTTAGTAATGTAATTTATTTTATTAATTAATTTAATTTAATTAATAAATAATTTAATCAAGGATTAAATTAATTTTATTGATTAATTAAATTGATGATGTTTAAATTAGATAAGTTATTCATTGTTAAATTTCTGGATTTAATGTTGGAAATTGAAAATAAAGGAAAAGGTTTGAAATTTTATTTTAGAAACTTTTAAATCCAAAAATTGAAAATAGAGATATTTTGAGATATTTTTTGTTTGTTTTGGAAAATTGATTATGGTGGTTGAATAGATATTTTTCTTTTTTTTTGGCTATTATTTGGAATTTTCATAAATTTTTGAGAGAGGATGAAAATTGGAAAAAAAAAAAGAGAAGGGAAGAAGATTTTTGTTGTTTGTGGGTTTTGGATTGAAGTTGTGAAAATTGTTGAGCTAAAGTTGGAATCAAGGTAGGAATCTATGCACCATCTGGATCTCCTCAAACTCAAGAATACCAGGTTCATGTTTTTAAATTTAGTTGTTTTGAAATTATATTTACATATGTTTTGTTGTTGAAAAACATTTAAATCCTCTATTGATTTGCAAAACAAACCCAGTTTAATTCTTGTTTCAAAATTGGAAGAAAATCTTTGTTTTGAAATGAATTGTTTCAAAAGAAAAAAATGGTTCTTGGCTATAACTGGTTGTTTTTCAACTTGGTTTTCTCAATTTGTTTGCAATTTCAGTTGTGAAAATATAAATATATATATATAAGTATATATATATATATATATATATATATATATTATATATATATATATATATATTATATATATATATATAATTTTATTTTTTAATCTTATGTTGTTGTTAAATTGTTAAAAAACCATGGGAGGGCACAGATTTCAAAATCCGCAGGAATTTTTTTATTGAAAAAAAATTATAAAAAAAATTAATTTAAACTAAAATTAATTTTTTTGTTGTTTTCGGGCAGCTGAGGCTAGACCCATAGCTGCCCCCATGGGAGGCGCTATGAGGAGCCGCGCCAGCCACCCCCACCACCCTACAGTGGCTTGCCACCACCACCACCACAGTGGTGGTCGGCTATGCTAAGCACAACCGAGCCACCCTTGTGGGGACGGTTGTGCACAACTGTCAGCCACCACCTAGGTCGGCACTGCCGATGCCCAACCAACCTCTCATTGCCGCCTGAGAAACTCGTGATCGGCACCCAAAGCCATGCCCATCGCTATGCATGCATCTCTAGGCAGTCGTGACCCAACCCTAAAGGTTGGTGCACGGCCCGAGGCCAGTCAACTTTGCTTGAAAAATATATATATAAAATAAAATATTTTTATTTTATTATTTTTATAATATATATATATATATTAATATTATTTATATTATTATATTAATTATTAATATGTATTATATTAATTATAATATGTATTAATGGTTAATGTTATATTATATAATAATATAATATTATATATTTTTGTTTCATATAGTTAAATAGGTATATATATAATATATATATAAAGGAATGGCATAGTTATATATATATTTAATTTATGTTTTTTTTTAAGTCATGAGTTAAGTCAAATTGAGAAAATTGAAAACATGAAAACTTTAGTAAATCATTGCTTGATTTTAAAATATTATTTTTTAAAGGAAGAGTGATTATGATTTAAATAATATGTTTCTTTTTAAGACCAGTTAATTGCTTTAAAATAGATATAAGGAAAGGAGGAAGCAATAATTATTTATATCAATGAACTTTGATTCACATGATAAACTGATTAATTTATCATTAAATAATTAGTATTAATTTCTCCCTTATTAATTAAATAATTAGTATTAATTTCTCCCTTATCTGAAAAGACGTATTTTAATTTAGTTTAATTAATGTAATAAATTACTAAATGTTAATGAGGAAATGAATTTAGTGAATCCAAAGTAGATTTAATTCTCATCTTGATTGTGAACTGTTTAAGTTTTCGTTTGGGTGAAATTGAGTTATAGAGTTTAATAAGTCTTCCAGATGGGGTTTTTAGTTATGTGGGTTGTTGTATTGTGTTGTCAACCTATTGTGAATCCCTTGGGTAGTGCATGGTGTCTAGTCAATGTTTAACTCGGTTTCAACGAACGGGGATGTTTGTGCCTCCTGAGGAAGGAGTGGTTTAAGTGATTTGTGACTCCTAGTAGAGGAGTGGCTTTGTTATGTTTGTACCTCCAGTGTTGGAGTGAGTTTCTTTTTAGGTTCCCTCCTAGAGTTGGAGTGGTTGTAATATTTATTTTGTATGCACTTGGGTTCCCTTGGTAATTGGTTCGATTGTGTGTTGTCAAGTAGAAGACTGGCTTTCGTTAGGCATCAGAGCCCAAAGAGGTAAATTGGATAACCTTTGGAGGTGGTTTAATCAAGTGATAACTAAAACAATATTTAGAAGATTAGGACTAACTTCTCACTAATCAAGATAATTTTGCCTCACTCATAGACACAAGGGCTCGTTTAGACTTGGGATGAGTGGGAAGGCCTAGAATGGCAAGGTCATTTATCTTTTCTGTATGAAAGGTATTTGATTTTGCATGAGTGAGTATGGGGGCCAGGATTTGGTTGAGGCCACCAGGATAAACCATAGTGGGGCCCGAAGCCTATGAAGATTCCTAGAGGTAATCCCATGTCGAGCTGTGCGATGACATTTTGTCTAGAACAACAGTTGGTATTCGATTGTGTGTGTATGGTTCTCTTAACATACTTGATTTTTTTTATATCTGGAAGCAATGTGACCATGTTAGAGTTGTACTTGTGTTGTACTGGTGTTGTACTTATGTGGTACATGTGATTGGTTGTGTCAATATGAGTCAGTATATTTTAGCCTGTGTCTAAAGGTCGATGGCTTTGGCTAGGATTCCTTGTTACTATCTCCTAGCATGGGGGGTGGGCCTTCAAGTACCACTTGGTTGGGTGGAACGTGCACCTTTCTCTGTTGGGATTTCTTCTTGTTTGTAATGATGAGATTTCCTGTTGGAGTGCTCATGGGATCCAGTTTCATTTCATGTTTTTATTCATTTTAGTTGACTCTTGTAATTTATTACCCCTCATTTGTTATCGAGGTGGAAAGATGTAATTTGTAATCATGCTTATTGGATTTACCTCATTAGGGGAATGAGAGATGTAATCTTATTGTTTAATTATTACTATTTGTAATCTATGGTATCTCTTACTTTTATGATATAATTTATCTTGTATGGAATGTATGCGTACTTAATATCTTGAGTAGATGTTATGGATTCATTTATGTTGTTTGTGGGTTATTAAGTAATCTCAGTCTCATAACCTTAGGGGATGTTTGTAATGGGTAGTGAACTTGCATATTAATTATACTTTAACAAAAAAAAATTAGTCTATTTAAGTAGTTAATTGCAACTTCCTCTAGGGTTGCGTGGCGGGGCGTTACATAAGAGAAAAGCAAAGGGGTGTTATAGAAACAGTGTAGCAGGCCAGGTTTGGATGAGATGCTCCAAAACAACCCTTGGCAAGGTTTAGATATGTTCTTTTACATCTTAAAGTGTATCTGAAATAGATTGTATTCAATTCTAGAAAAAAGATTGGATGAGAGATATAGTTGAATAAGTGTGTCAAGAGGGCTACAAGGAATTAGGTGGCTATTGAGTGAAGGAACTTGGAATAGAGGTGGAGACCCCTAAAACTAGTTGAAGTCTAATTGGTATTAATCAATATCACCTTGCCTTGCATCGCTAATATTATGTCCAATCTTATAACAATCTCTATATTTATTCCTATTTCAATGTATAAAACACCCACTAGCATGTTATTAACATTGATGAGATTGTGTTATTTTCTAACAAAATTTATACCATTTGTATTTCTATTATCATCCATTTCTTTACTAATTCCATCAAGTCTTATGAGTTATGATTTTTATGATTTGCTCAAAATTGATAAAAGTACAATAAATTTTAGAGATTATATCAATCAGTTACAATTTTTGTGAAGGAGAACAAAGATTTGAAGAAAATTTCAATAATTTCAAATTCTAAGTGATTTAATAAAAGAGATACTAAACTAGTTAAAATAATATATTAGCCACTATATAATATATAATGAAAATGTAGGTGGACTAACAAGGTAATGAATAAATTCAAATAAAATTATGAGAAATTAGTTTAGTTGATAAATAAAATAGCCATAATATATGATGTCAAGAATTTTCAAGGTACAAAAAACATAAATATAATAATTAAGAGAGAGAAATATATTTGTTAAGGATTTTCTTGAGAATAGATGGAAATATATGCAAAGAATCAAAATAAATTAAGGAAAACTAGGAAATCATAACAAGAGAAAATCGAGGTTGAATTCTTAACTCATTGATACTAAATATAAAATTAAGGTAGATAAGTAATACATGTTAATACATAAGGAGACATTTTAGACTATGGTTGAGGACTTCAAAAAATGATCATTGATAAAATAGAACATAAGAGAAGAGAAGTTAGAATTTATAATTCAAGTTTCCATGAAGAATATTTCTCTAATATAGAAAATTGAAGGTGTTGTAATTGTCTCACATAAACACCTATGCCATGTCTCTAATTGTATCACTAAAATAGTTTTAAAATAAACCATGTTACAGATAAAAATTAAGATAAAATTGATATATGCATACTTATTTGAATGTGGGATACATATGGCTTTTAATGTCGAACATAGATGGCCTTCAAAGGAGTAGAGACTAAGTAGGCTATGGTCATGGAATAAACACTTGTTACTTGAGTTTATTGCTTCATTTAGGGATACATTTTTATTTATGTTATTTTAATTATTTCTATTAATAATTTGTATACTATTATCCATATTTACTATTTTAAAAATATTTTTATCATAAATCCCTATATTTGGACTTGAAAATTATTTTAAATATTATATATTCTTTGTAGTATTATTTCGATGAGACTCTAATAATATAATTTATTATTTTATTATTTTTTAATGGTTTTTAAATTGAGTGTGGAGGAATAAGTGTGATATTATAATATAAGTAAAAGCATTAAATTAATTCTTAGTCAAACATTAGTGGTTTGTATTTGAATTTTTTTTTTTAAGATCTTTGCATGCTATAGAAGGGTTATGTGTAACGCCCCGCCACACAATCCTAGAGGAAGTTGCATTAAACTACTTAAACAGAATAATTTTTTTTTTAAAAAGTATAATTAATAAACAAGTTCGCTAACTAATGCCACAACCTCTAAGGTTACGAGACGAAGGTTAAATAGAACCTCAACAAAAAACATGATTTAAACCATGTCAATTAATTAGCCAATAATTAAAGCACATACATCCAATACGATGAATTACATCAAAGCATAAGATAACTTTCCATTGCATTAATCCATCATTAAATATTACAATTACATCTCTCATTCCCCGAATGAGGTAAGTCCAATAAACATTATTACAATTACAACTTCCACCTCGATAACAACTGAGGGTAAAATAATACAATAACAACTGAAATGAAATAAGGCAAGAACTGATACTGAAACCAACAAGCTCTCTAACTAGAAGTCTTGTCCACATGAACATGAAGATGAACCCAACGGATTTAGGTGCGCGCCACCCAACCAAGTGGAACCCAAAGGCCCACACCCCCGTGCTAGGAGATAGTAACCAGGAATCCTAGTCAAGACCATCTACCTCTAGACACAGGTTAACATGACTAGATCAAACTAAAACAACCAAACACATGATCCTCACAAGTACATCCCAAAGTACACATCAAATACCATGCAAGTACAACATAAGTACAACACTACATGATCACATTGCTTCCATGAATAAAGCAGAACAAGCATGTTACGAGAACCATACCACATACAATCAAGCACCAACCATGGTCACATCAGGTATGTTACAGAAACCATACCCATAATAAACAAGTACCAACTATGGTCACACAAAGCGCCATCTCACAGTACATCGTGAGTCACCCACACTGATCATCAAGATGGTGGCCCTAACCGATCATTGGACCTCATACCTACTAGAGCAAAACCAAAGGTTAACTGTTGTCCTAGACATAGTGTCATCGCACAGCTCATCATGAGTTACCCAGCGGATCATAAGGAAGGTAACCCAAACCGACCCTTGGCCCTCACACTTACTAATGCGGAGCCAAATAACTTTCGTACAGACAAGATAGGTGACCTTTCCATCCCATGGCCTTCTCACTCATCCCAAGTCTAAACAAGCTCTTGCGTCAATGAGTGAGGTATAATTATCTTTTTAGTGTGAAGTACTACCCAAACTCTAAGTATATTGATTTAGTTATCACTTAATTGTACCACTTTCGAAGGTTACCCAGTCTTACCTGTTTTGGGCTCTGGCCCCAAATGGAAGCCACTCTTCTACTTGACAACACACAAATAACATCCAAACATCAAGAGTACAAGGAGCAACAAACAAGGTATTACAACCACTCCTTTCTCAGGAGGCAACCTAAGTCAAAACCCTCTCCAAATACTGGAGGTAACAAGGTAACAAACTGCTCTTGACCCCTCATGACAAGGAGACACACATAACAAAATCCACTCCCACATAGGAGGCACTAACCACAAAACAGGGTCATTCCATATGAGGAGACACGGATTCCATAATCCGCTCCTAAACCAAGGAGATACAAAACATACTCATTCGTAGAAATCGAGTATTAACAAGTAACTTCACAAGCACCACCCAAGGGTACAAAATAGGTTGACAAAACAACCGACAACCACTAAACGGAAAACTCAACTGAAGGCTGCCAATGTAAAGACTCAATTTCCAAATGATGACAAGAATAAGTTAAAAGTTAAACAAGCATTAAATCTGCTTTGGATATCCTAAATCCATGTCCTTATGCTAACATTCAGGATTTCCTTGCATTATATAAATAGATACAAATTACGTCTTTTCCAGACATGGGAGAAAGTTTAATATTTGCTACTTAATCTCCTACTTGCATTTCATTAATAATAAAATAATCAATTGATTCTACTAATCAAAACACTATAACTTGAAATAATCATTTCCACATTTCAATGTAACCCAATAAATAATTAACTTGATTTGCATAGATATAATATTTAAATCAACACTATTCCCAAAAAAATATTGGTTATAACTAAACAATAATTTAACTAAAGTCATTATATATTCATTTCTCCAATTAAAATTAATTCATGCCAATAGGAAAACAATAATTTCCTATGCATTATAAATTTGTTCCACAACTATACATATATCCATGTATAAATTTCATAATAAAATTAACTGAATAAAATTAACTAATATTAATATTAATATTTTATTATTATATAAATATAATATTAAATATTAATATACATTAATATTTAAATATTATAAAATATATAATAATAAATATATTAAAAAAATATTAAAATTTTTATTTTTAATGAAATACGAAGGTCAAAGTTTCGGATGCCCCGCCTAGGGAATCGCGCACGACAAGGAAGAGGCACTGGGTTGACTATGGTTAACCATAGTCATCCCTCGGGCGACTGTGTTAACCACAGCCGACCCACGCTGTGGGTGCGGCTGTGTTTAACACAGCCGACCCCGGATGGGCGGTGGCGGCCAAACACCATACGCAGGAAAGGGAGGAGTGGGGAGGGCGCGCTGGGCACGGCTCCCTCCGCCCACCTCCCATGGGGCACGGTGGGGGTTGGGCCCCCAGCGACCCCTAAGATTTTTTTTGAATTTTTTTTTATTTTTAAAAAAAATAAAACGCTAAACAAAAAACCGCAACCTACGGATTTTTCCAACCAAAAAAACGCGATTTCAAAAAGAATGAAATCCGTGCATTCTTAATATCATTTTTTTTTTATAATAATCTTTTTTTTAACCCAACATAATTAAATACATATATGTATATGTATATATATATATATATATACTTTAAAGTATATATATATATATATATATACTTTAAAGTATATATATGTATTTTTGGTTTAAAAACTAGAACAAATTGAGAAAACCAGAATAATAAAGATTCAAAAACCAAGATTTAAGTTCCAAAACCATCATTTTCTTGAAACCAATTTAAATCTAAAAGGGTCTTCATGCAAATTTGAAGAACATAATTTCAAACTTAATCTAATTGAATTCAAACAGTAACATTTGAAATTTATTTCCATAAGATATTAACCACTAACATTTAATTTTCAAAATTTCAAAGCAAGCAAATAAAACACAAGAACCTGATTTTTTTTCTGAGTTTGAGGAGGTCTAGCTAATGCCAAGCTTCTCACCTTGCTTCCAAATCCAGCCCCACAAATTCTCACAAACCCAATCCAAAAACCCACAAAGTTGAAGAAATATTTCTCCCACAAATTCAATTTTTCCAAAAACTCCAAGATATCAAAAATTGTGAAGTAAATTCCTTCATAAGGATTTTACCCTAAAAACCTTCAACCACCATCATAACTTCTCAAAAACAGAAAATGAAAAATATCCAATTTTCAAATAATTTTTAATTTTCAATTCCAAAATATCTCATATTTTCAATTTTGAATGCAAATTTCAAATTTGACTTTCTAAACATTTTTCTTTTAATTTTTGAATTTTTTCAAATTTCCAATTGACTTTTTATGCATTTTCTTTATTTCCCATTTTCAACAATTAAATCAATAACTTTAACAAAGATAAATTAACTTCTTTCAACCAAATAAATTTAATCAGTTAATAAATAGATTTAATCAAAGATTAAATTATTTATTAATTAAATTAAATTAACAATAAAATAAATTATATTTCAACCAAAATTCCCGAACATAATAATTCACAACTTAAATACATCAAGCTATTTAAATCACCCAATTCAGTTTACAATTAAATAACGAAGAGGGAAACACGATAACCAAAGCAACACAACCTCACAAACAACTGACGACGTACAAGACTAGGGTGACGACCTGACACGGAAACCTAGCTACTATCTCCCAATCGAATACCATTGGGTATTGAACATGCTCTCACCTGTAAAATAAGGTGGAGTCGATGTTCTGTACCTGTCAACCTGCAAATTAAGTAAACCACAACATATAATATGAACAGCATAAAATACACATCGTGAAGAGGTAATCACGGGATCGTAGGGCACTCACAAGCGAGTGATACGATACCGTCCCCTTCACCAATACACTGCAATAACTGACAATTCTAACATGCTAATATAATTCAAAGCATAATCATCATTAATTCAAATGTCCATTTTGTTAATCAAAAACATGTCATAAGATAACATCATATTAAAATACCATTACATCAAAAGATTACAATAACGTTGCTTTACAGATAGCGATAAAATAACAATCAGGTACCAAAGTCAAGGTACAAACAGAAAGTACAACACAACAGGGCAAAGCACTGTTCAACCAAAATGCAAAACGGAGGGGTATTACATTATGTATTCTAATATTCGAGTGTTAATTTACTTTGGAGATCATTTTATATAGTTAGGTAACTATGTGTAGACTAGTGTTACTATTTCCAATTTTTTGACCAAATTAGAGATTAGGAAAACTTATTTTTGCATATTTTATATTTTTACTCTTTATATTTTCATATTTTTGTAGAAATCTATTAAAGTATGATTAATTTGGATAGTTTTATTATTTATTATTAAATGACTTGGTTAAACTAAGATGACTTTTTTATAAATATTTTAATTAAATATTTATATAACTATGAAAAAGCTATGATGTTATGGGATAAAATATGGTTAATATCTTCTAAAAGGATACTCACTATACATTAAATATTATTAAAAATTCTCTTAGTATCACTATAGCACCTTATATTGATCATAGAACATATACATATGAGTCATTTAAGTGATGCAATATGTGAGAATAGAAACCTTGGAGAAATTAGTTCTCTTTCAATATGAAGCAATCTATTATAATATTGGTGTTTTGAAATATCAATAAAATAATAGCAAACATAACCAATAATAATATATTATCATTGTGTAAATGACCTAGGACATAGGAAGGTTTAATATTGCAATCTCAATATATGATGTTACACTAGTGAATCAATAAACAAGCCCTCTAAGAAGAAATAATATCAATTAGTGGTAACTATAAGGGTGCATATAATGCTCTATTGTCACAAAGAGTATGATATTGTGTTTTCACAATAAAAATTTGGTTATATAATATAATAGTTTGATAGCCTCATGTAATGACTAACAATATGCTCATGTTCATAAAAATAATCATAATAGTACATATAAGAATAAATATTCCCTCAAATGAGAAAAATTTAAACAATGAACATTAAGAATATTGATAGGGAAGGCATGGTACACCCAAAATAGTGATAATGCAATGAAGGCTAAAATCAAAGATCTCTAAAATAAATTTATACTAATTATGTAATTTATCATAAAGTGATGAAAAAATAAATGTATATGTCAAATATTTTATGAGATTTTATAATTATTCAAAATCAAATCATGTGTCATCAAAAAATTTGTCATAGTAAGTATGCAACGCCCCCACCAAGGAACCCCAAAGGACAACACTAAACTAGGTCAAAATAATGGAACATATTTTTTTCTTTAAACAACTATAGAATGCATAAATATAACATGATAAACTAATCCTAGGTCCTCTAAGGTTCCTTGAGTGCACTACTCACAAAACTAACAATCAAGATAGCTAGAAACATTACATCAACTACTAAGATAACATGAGTAATCTAACATGTAAGGTTCATTTTAAAGAATCACATTAAATGATTCTACATTACTTACTTCAATAAAATGTCAATTGATAATAAAAATTAAAGAATCAATTTCTCACTAACTATCATATGAAAGGTGAATTACTTTACAATTCTCTTTACAAGATTAAATCATAAATAATTTTTACATCATTATACAATATTTACAACATTGCTTCCCCTAGTAACTGTGGGAAGATTACATCAGATTACATTAAGAGATACAAACTGAGATACAATCCAATATACAAATACATGATAGGAGATCTTCTTAAACATGAATATGAACTGGAGTCCACATTGTAATGATCAATCTCCACGCACACGAACATGCAATAAGAATACCCAATGGAGGAAAAGCACAAACCTCCTAACCATGTGGAACCCCAAGGTCCACCCCTTGTGCTAGGAGATAACACAAGGTCCCACATCCAACAGACAATCAGGAAAACACACGCTAATATAAATAAGGGTTATACATGACTCCAACTCAATGCTGCTAACAACACCAACATCACTTACAACACTTACTTCACTTCCAAAGGCACTCACATAATTGAAATAGGAAATACAACTGGGGAATTCTAGATTGGAATAGGGAGGAGTGTCATCACATAGCTTGATATGGGTTATCTTGGTAGATATTCCTAGGCCCCGACCCCTATCCTACTCGTTATCCTGGTAGCCTCTCCCGATTCTCGACCACCAAAAAAACTCATGTGGAACCAACATACCTTTCATGAGGACAAGGCAATTGATCTTGCCATTCTAGGCCTTCCCATCTCATCTCAAGCCTAAACGAACACTTGAACCATGAGTGAGGCATATCATTATCTTTTTTAATTTGAATTCTACCCATCACCCTAACTCATTATTAATGTTATCACTAGATTAAGAAACCCTCCAATGGGTTGTCTTGGACACCACTTTGGGTTTTGGCCCCATTGAGAGCCACTCCCCCTACTTGCAACTAGTAAACCCTACACAGAGTAAGGAATTGTCCATCTTGCAGACTTATCACAATCACATGGATCCATACATAGATAGGAAGAAATACCCTTAGGGTTACATTTCCAGCCAACTTCCAAGGCTAAACAATCGTAAGGACCATGAATACAAATGTATACCCTCTCCTAGGCCTCTAGAAACCCACCTTAAACAATTTTACACAAATGACACCCACTTTTTAGCGATTACAAAATCACATACTCCATTATTCAAGACACATTGCTTAATATAGATAATTAATCATAGAAATTTAACAATTTAAAATTTTGATCACACATATATACATTGTTATTATTTAATCTACAAATCATTCAATTTTCTATATTTGAATAAATCAATTCACTTAGTTTTATACATAATTAAATATTCATTTTGATATTAATTTATCCGATTAGAATCATTTATTTAAATAACATTTTATTTCTTCATATAAGAACATTAATTCTTCACTATTAACCAGAATATAATATAATATATATATACATATATACATACATACATATATATATTATATTATTAATAAATTTAAATCATATTATATTTAATCTCCACCGATATACATACATATTATTGATAAAAAAATCATAAAATATTTAATTCCAATTGATATAGATCATTCTATTGATAAATTGAAATCATACTATGATCAAATTCCAAACACTATATATATCATATTGTCGATAACAAATAAATCATAATATAAACCATCAATTTCCATATTGCATGGGCTATACCTGAACTTAGGAAACAACGAACAAACAAAAGGATTAGGGCACCACCAACTTCTTGATAGAAGGCCTCAAAGAGATCTCATCTCATGGAATGAAATGATATTAGGATGCATGCAAACTGTATTTGTTGAAAAGGCTTTAGAAACTTTTAGGCAAAGGCAATTAGCAGGCATAAAGCCAAATTCCACTGTATATGACTTGTGTACATGTGTATATCAAATTTTGTTGTTATAATTGCCTTGGTAGACATGTATGCAAGAATCAGAAACATAGAGAAGGCACCCAAACTCTTTGATTGAATACCTCAAAGAGATGTCAATTCGTGGAATGCAATGGTTGCAGGATATGCATAAAATAAATTTGTTGAAACTTCCAAGCAAATGAAATAGGTTGGGAATAAATAGATGTCATCTGATGGAATGTGATGATTGTATAATATATGTTGAAGGGTGTGCGGGTGAGGGAGAGGTACTCCAATACGAAGGGAATGAAATATAGAACAAAAATCGCATATGAAATAAACACATCATCAAATCAATTAAATATTGCATTTAGGATGTGGGGTTAGGCATTATCACTACTACAAAAAAATTATATATACATTAAATAATTTTATCTATTCAAATACATTTGATAATTGTTTCTATTTTGGAATAATTAAATAAACGTCTTGTTTTCAGGAAACATTAAAAAATCAAGCATCTGTCTTCAGAAGGAAGAGAGAGAAATCAATCAGATTGATCATGCATTAAAAAATAAATTAAAAAAATATCAAATCCAACCTGGATCTAACACTTGGAGGGAACATGATTGATGTCGAGCTAAACTTTCACTGCAATTTCAACTTCCCGATTCCTCGATCCAAAATACCAAAAACCCCAATCTCCAATAGATCAACAATGTATGAAAACTTTTACAGACCAAACTTCTCCTCCCCCAAAAGAAGAGAATGAAATCTCCCCACACTAAAAATGTTTTCAAGAAGAAGATGAATGTGTTTGTATGGGAATTCCCAACCAACTATCCAACAAATTATAATTAGCTTCTAATTTATTAAAGTAACCTTTCTCACACAAACACAATCATTAATTTTAAATTAGTTAAAAGCATTTCATTTATAATTTATAATCTGGGTAAATAAAATTGATACCCAATTTCAAGCAAACGATAAAAGAATTTACCAACATTTATTGCACATTATAATTAATTATATACTCCAATATTATTACTTTTTTATTTATTTATCATATTATTATTTATTTATTAACATTCATTATAATTTTATTTTATTATAAACTATGATTATTTATAAATATATTTTTATTTATTTATCAAAGGTACCTTTTACTTAATAATTTATTTTAATACATAATACAACCAATGACATTTATCAAAAAAATTAAATTAAATAGAACCAAATGCCCAAATGATTACCTGACCACTATCTAGGGTCAAAATGCAAAACCTGAAGCAACACTGACTGACCATACTGACAATACTGATGAAACTCATAGGGTGCCAAAATAGATACTCATCCTCTTCAAGGATGATGGCTAGGGTAGGGGATCAAGTGTTATCTTTGACCAACTAATCCATTAGGTTCAAGGCATGCTTAGACCTACCAATTTAGGTGGAGTCGATGCCTAGTACCTGCAACCTACAACACACGAAATGGTCATGCATATACATACACATATAACAATCACACTATGAAAGAGAATCACAATGTCATAGGGTAATCACATGTGAGTGATGTGACATGTCCCTTTCACTCAATCATATCAGTAACAACACCTAGAAATTGAATCAACACATATAATAGTCAGTTGTAACATAGTAACCTGGATAATATAAATCAGAATATGATCACATAACAATCATGATAAAATAATCACCTAATGTTGATGATAGGGTTAGTCCTCATAATCAACCA
Source organism: Sequoiadendron giganteum (assembly GCA_007115665.2). Lineage (NCBI taxonomy): Eukaryota > Viridiplantae > Streptophyta > Pinopsida > Cupressales > Cupressaceae > Sequoiadendron > Sequoiadendron giganteum. The sequence continues at coordinate 227,449,900 of CM021106.1, forward strand.
TATACTAATCATAACATGTGTATAAAACCTCAAGTAATAGGAGTGTCATCAATGGCATGATCATAGCAATAAATCCAACATCAAATAATGTATCATAATGTCTCATCCTAAAACATATCAACTATTAGTCTATCAGAGAAATAGTATGAAAGGCACTACATCCTTCCCCTATACAATCAGGCTTACTCCTGGAAGCTTGCAAACAAGAAAGGGTACAAATCTCGCATCCAAGATTCATCCTCCCAAGTGGTTGAAGACTCATCACTAGGATCCGATTGGACACTCACTTGCTTAATGTCTCGACCCCTGAGGGAGAGTCTCATGTGCTGCAGAATTCCCATGGGCTCTAGAGCTAGTTGCTTATTCTCTACTTGGAAGGCATTCCAGTCAAGTACATGTGAAATATCCAGATAGTATGGCCTGAGAATAAAAACATGAAATATGTTGTGGATACATGATAGACTAGGTGACAAAGTAAGATGATATGCAATAGGGTCAATCCTCTCTAAAATATTGAATGACCCTACAAAATGTGGTGAGAGCTTAGAGCCTTTTCGATAGCGAATCAAACTCTTTTGTGGAAACACCCACAAGAACACCCGTTCACCAACAAAAAACTGGTGATCAACTCTATGAGCATCTGGATACTTATTCTTCCTGTCCTGCATTGCCACCAAACGCTCTCTAATACGAACAACGTGTTGCTCCATATCCTAGAGCATATCCAGTCCTAGGAGGACTCTGTCCTTAAGATGATCCCAACTCAGTGAGTTTCGATAAAGATGACCATACAAGGCTTGAAAAGGGGACATGTCGATAGAACTGTGGTACTGATTTTTATACGCAAACTCCACCAAGTACAAATAATCCTCCCATCGATTCTACTGATCCATGAAATACATTATGAGCATATCCTACAGGACCTCATTGACCCTCTCGGTCTACCCATCTATCTTTGGATGGTAGGTTGAACTGAAGTTCAGCTGAGTCCCCAATGCATGCTGCAAGGATGTCCAGAGTGCTAAAGTGAATATTGGATCTCTATTAGAGATGATACTACATGGAATCCCATGCAATCTAACTATATCCTCCATGAAAATCCTAGCCATTGAAGAGGCATTATATGAAGACTGAATAGGAGAGAAGTGTGCTACCTTAGTTAGCTTGTCCACAATGACCATGATGGTGTCATGATGATGAGAATTTTATGAGTGTGAATTTTAACTCCTAATGAAAATTCCCCTTTCACCCCTTTACACTTTAGAAAAGAAAAAGCGGAGGTTTAATTCCACTTAAGTCCGCTGCTTGCATTCCACTTCATGCCTTGTTTGTGTGTCAATGGGGGCGTTTCTGTTGGGGACGCTCACATGGTGCGTAGACATCCACATGGCGCACTTACATCCTTGGTAGATTCCTTCTACTAGAGATTGTAGAGGCATTACATTTTCGATTGGAAGTCGAAGAGTAACATCCCTCTTCGGTTGGACGACCCGAATATGGTCATTTTACATCTTCTCCTTCATATTCTTGACCATTCCATCCATTCTCAAGTTTTGCAAGATTGTTTGGGCACTCTCTCCATTCTTTGAGGATCCATTTTCAAGCTTTGTAGCAGCATCCTTCACTTCATTGTAGCAATCTACCACTCCATCACTCTGATAGTTCGAGTGCAAGACAAACTCCACTACAACAAAGGCTTGAGTTCCTTTCATTCACTCCTCCACAAGCCTTGAGCACTTTGGAGGGAGGTGGTAAGCTCCTCTCATCTCCTCTATCATATTCAGTTGAGTAAGCACATACTATTTTTTAGTGTTTCTTGCATACGTAGCTTGTATTTCCCTTCTTTATCATTATTTCTATCATTGCAAACTTGGTTGTTCATGGAGGTGGAAACACCAGGATGGGGGTCTGACTAAGGCAGGCCCCTAAAAAGCCCCAACATTCCCCCTTTTTTCTATGTGCAGGTGGAGAGGTCTCGAAGCAAGTTGTCAAGAGGACTGTTCTACAAAATAATCTTCATCACCCTTGCAGTAACATATTTCCTTTATCATGTAAATCTATACTTTTCATATTTCTTAATATTATCTTTTCACTCCAGCAACTAGTAAACTAGTTTATTAGTCCTTCCTTAGAGAAAAACCTCATCTCTCTAGTTTTCTGGCCATATAGATGACAACACACCTGTGAGATGCCAACGTGTCATGCTATCATCCCAAAACTGTGCTTCTATCCTTAGATAAAGAGCTACTTGAGATGCAAATTTGACTTTGGAAATCGACTCTCCTAGTCTCCCTTTGATTCTCGGGATCACAGATTGATCGAAGGATACATAATCCTCATCATTCTCATCCCTTCTATCCTAACCTTCCTTTCAACTGAGGTAAGTTAGGGCAGCCTTTCCGCTCTTGGCCTTTCGTGACTTGGGGCCTTGCAGTGGGTGGTCCCCCTCTCTTACATTTTTGGTGAACCCAACGTGAACCATTTTGGTTCCGTTTTGCGATACTGAAAGCTCCTTTCCTCATATCCTAGGAGTGTTTTAGTTGTGAGTGTTGTGAGGCTCTCACCTTGCAACCCAACCTATGACCCATAGTATGCGTAGTTGGAAGGTTCCAAAGTATTGTGTAACAAAACCTTAATTGGGTCACTTCTTTATCTCATAAACCTTAGGAGGCTCTATGGAAGTCCCATCTAGTGTGCATGATTTCCTCTTTCCTAAATCAATGTATTCCCTTCACACAAACTATGAGTAGTGGTACTAGCATAACCTTCACCTCACAGGACATGTCGATGGGCTTCAATAGACAACCATCTCCTCTTTACATTCCTGCAAGGATAAATGGGAACACTGTAGTAGGTGTTCTCATTGATCCAACATCGTAAGTGAATATCATAACTGTGGAGATCATGTTGATTAACTTCCTGCATAAGGATGGGTATGATGCACCTAAGAGCACCATCTACACACACAACCAAATTTTCATACCTCCTATAGGAAGTATCATCCTTTCAGTCCTCATTGGACCTAAATCTATAATCCTTTAGTTTGACATCATCCCCGGGTCTAAACTCTTCAGAGTGAAGCTAGGTATCCCCTAGCTAGTAGCTATGAATGCAGTTCCCTCAATTATACACAAATTTCTGAAGTTTGTTCATGGAGGTTCGGTACACGTTGTCCATGACACCGGTTATAGACCACCGGTTGCACATGGAAGCTATACCTTAGATTAATTTTGGCCTACATCCCTTGGTCCTCTCCCACCGAGGAAGGACCTCCTACACAACATGTATCAAAACTATAAGAAGGGGCATGCTAGGCCAAAAGTGAGATATCCTCCTTCACCTTATGTTGTTTCACATAGGGCCTACCTGAAGGCTGACAGTGATGTCACTAAGGCACGTAGGAGAGAAGAAGAGAAGAGGTATTGAGACCCTCCTTCCTCCTCCACTATTCAACTCAATGCTTCCTCTCACCCTAATGTGGTACCATCTTCTTTTTTCTTGCATTTACAAGAGAATCCCATGGTGCTCGCTTGGCGAAAGGCCAAGCATCCTGCATTTGAGCTGCCTGTCTTACCGACGGAGCCTAGGCTTGTTTGGTATGGAAGACAAAAAGACCCCCATGGAGAGTCCTCTTTGTCTCAGCCTTTGTGGCCTCCTATTGTCCCTGTTCCTAAAATAGTGAATGGGAAGAGGCCTTCCGTTGAGGTGTTAGAGTCGAATCCTCCCACTACCTCTAAACCTGCCCCTCCTTCCCCCACTTAGGAGTCTTCCCTTCTGCTAGAAACAACCATGGAGGAGACTCCCATGGATGAGAAGGATCCTTTCGTCCCTTCTGAAATCTCAGCTTCTGGTTTGAAGAGCCATAGAAACTGCATTGCACGCAAGCATAAGCACTAACGAAAAGCTCTCCTAGCTAAGCAAGCCTCCTTACAAAAGAACGAAGAGAAGAGGACACCTCCTACTGTGTCTTCCTCTTTCCCTCCTTCCATCTTTGAATCTCCTTCGACCCCCACTATGAGCACACATGCGCCATGAAGGGTGTAAGTGTCCATCGCTCCTTCAGTGGAGCCGCCCTTGTTGACTTTCATCCTAGATGTCTTGCCTTTCCCAAAGCTCGTGGACATGGTGAACACTTTGGTTGTGTCCACTGCGGTTCTTTCCTCTTCTCCTTCAACCCTCCTTGTTTCATCTATAGGGATTTGACCTCCTCCTCTGAAGAATAAGGTAGAGTGTGGCCCCTCTAGCAATGGAGGACGTAAGAAGAGCCCACATTCTCTAAAAGGTGACCCCAAATTGAATTGTTTTGTCCTAGTAACGAAACTGGTCCCAACCTCCCCCGAGTTTGTCGCTGCTCCTAAGTCCCTTGGTGAGCCTAATGGTGAACATTGGGTGCAAACTCCTCTATCCACTGAGGTGAAGCATGGAACTCCTGTTAAGTGTATGTTCAACTTGGTGGATGAAGTTTTGACCTTGTCAGGGATCATTGCGAGGTCATTGACCTTGGACCCACAAGAGTTGAGTGATGGAGACCTCACTGATCCCTCCACCTTGGGCCTTGTTGTGGGAGGATCGAAAGCTCCTCCCCTTAAAATTACACCATTGTAGGCTCGTCGTCCTTCTCCCTTTGATGATCTAGAGTGGGAAGCTGATGACCTCTTGGTCGACCAGTGTTAGGTTAAGAGCCATTTCTTGATATTTAGATTAGATGTGTGTATGTGTTGTGATGTGCTTCCTCCGTAATCATGCTATATGTTCCCAGATGACCCTCGTCACCCCTATTGGTGCTTGGATATAGGCATGGTGTTTGTGTTGTGAACCTTCTTCTATATGTATCTCTATTCTTCCATGTTTGTGATTGACTTTCGGTAAATTGGGGACGATGCAAAGCATTAGGAGCATTTGAGCCTCCTTCCACATTGACCCAATTTTTTATTTTTACTTTTTTTTCTGTGCATTCTTCCTGATCTGGTTGGGGATTGATGATCTTTCGCCTCTTGTCATGGTTACCTAATATATATAAATAAAGGCAAATTTGACCTCGTGAAACCAGATCCCCCTGTGCCCTTTGTGTGTGATCTATTTTCTTTACTTTTTTCTTTATCTTTCTCTTGTCTTTGCTTGATTTGTCCCTTTCATGTGTGACAATGCCTCTTCTACATTACTTGGTCTTTATAAAAATCATTAGTTGCCAAATGAATCTTTTCTCAAAGACCCTTCACACACTTCTTTCTTAGAATTGCATTCTCAACTTGAAACTCTAGCGGAACATGTTCCCTTCGTCATGGGTTCATAAAGAAAGGACTTGGAAACCCTCCTCTGAAGTGGGAATGGTCTTAGTCTTCCCCTGACATGAGCACATCTCCTTCCTTTCAAATTCCTTGATGAAGTGAACATCTTTCAAAAGGATTCCTTGGTGATGAATCAATTCTAGAAGGAATATGTTAAGCTTTTGAAAGTGTGTCCCTTGAAGTGGACCCCTTCTTTTCATGCTAGGTTCTCAAGGGACCCCTTCAAAAAATTCTTAACAAGTTCTATTGCATCAAGCTTGGGGGCAACCCAACCAGACTGATTTCACACCTCGATTTCTAGTCTGGGGGTAGCCTGACTAGACCGTCTTCGCATCCTTATGTCTAGCTTGGGGGTAGCTCGACTAGACTTCACATTTCAAATAGTGCATCCCTTGAGTGGACCCTCCTTTATTTTAAAGGGTTCCTGAGGGACCCCTTTGAAAGTCTTGCAACTTAGTGATGGTATGCGTGACTATCCCTTCACTAGCCTATGCAGCTGCTTCCTAATGTGTTCTATCTACAGGTAAACATGTCACCATCTCTTACTCTACGGAGTCCCCTTTACTCGGTCTCCCTCATGTGAGAGCTCTTGGGGGATACCTTCCTTCCAAGTTTGTGGGGTTGTAAGGTGATTTTCCTAGTTTCTTTCATGTGAGAGTTCTTGAAGGATACCCCCCTTGTAGGACCATGAACCTGTAAGGCATTTTCATACTTCATCTTTATAGTTTTGTGGAACTATGAAGCCCTTTCTCGCACTTTCGAGTTTTCCAAACCGTGCTCTGCTTCCTTGCTAGTTTAGGTATACATCTCTTACTTTGTTACTTTGTTACTACTCTACTTTAACAAAGCACTCATCAATACTTTTTCTCACTAAAGTGGGGGAAAAATGTATGAGCATGAATATGTACCCCTAATGAAAATTCCACTTTCACCCCTTTACACTTTAGAAAACCGAAAGCAAAGGTTTAATTCCACTTAAGCCCATTTCTTGCATTCCACTTGGTGCCTTGTTTGTGTGTTGGTGGGGGCGTTACTGTCGAGGATGCCCATGCAACGCATAGACGTCTACATGGCATGCTTACATCCTTGGAAGATTCCTATGGTTGGAGACTACAGAGGCGTTACATTTTTTATTGGAATTCGAAGAGTAACATCCCTCTTCGGTTGGCCAACCTGAATATGGCCATTTTTCATCTTCTCCTTCATATTCTTGACCATTCCATCCATACTCAAGTTTTGCAAGATCATTTGAGCACTCTCTCCATGCTTTGAGCATCCATTTTCAAGCATTGTAGCAACATCCTTCACTCCATTGCAGCAATCTACCACTCCATCACTCTAATAGTGTGAGTGCAGGACAAATACCATGACAAAAGAGGCTTGAGTTCCTCTCATTCACTCCTTGACAAGCCTTGAGTTCTTTAGATGGAGGTGGTAAGATCCTCTCATCTCCTCTATCATATTCGGTTGAGTAAGCACATACTATTTTGTAGTGTTTCTTGCATATGTAGCTTGTATTTCCCTTCTTTATCATTATTTCTATCATTGCAAACTTGGTTGTCTATGGAGATGGAAACACCAAGACGGGGGTCTGACTGAGGTAGTCCCCTAAACAGCCCCTAAATTCCCCATTTTTTCTGTGTGCAGGTGGAGAGGTCATGAAGCAAGTTGGAGAGAGGACTATTCTACGAAATCATCTTCGTCACCCTTGCGGTAAGATATTTCCTTTATCACGTCAATATGTAATTTTCGTATTTCTTAATATTATCTTGTCACTCCAGGAATTGGTAAACTAGGTTGTTAGTCCTTAGAGAAAAACCTTGTCTCTCTAGTTTTCTGGTTGTACGGACGCAAGTGCACCTGTGAGACACCAACACGTCACGTTGTTGTCCCTGAACCACACTTCTATCCTCTAACAAAGAGCTACTTGAGATGTAGAGTTGACTTTGGAAAGTGACTCTCGTAGTCTCCCTTCGATTCCCAGGATCACAAAGTGATCGAAGGATGTATAATTCTTAGCATTTTCATCCCTTCTATCCTAACCTTCCTTTGAACTTATTTAAGTTAGGGTAGCCTTTCTGCTCTTGGCCTTTCATGACATGGGGCCTTGCAGTGGGTGGTGTCCCTCTCTTACAAGAAGATACTAGAAAACCTACTATGAAATCTACTAAAATAATATCCCATTTTCATTTTGGAACCAAATACGACTGAAGAAGACCTGCAGGATACTGATGTTCTACGTTAACCCTCTAGCACTCCAAAAACCTTGAGACAAAGTCTACAATGTCTCTCTTCATTCCAAACAAAAAAAAAAACTAACAGAGATCTATGTGCATCTTCTTGACACCCGGATGAGCTAAGTAGGGTGCCTGATGCACCTCTAACATAATTAGGGTATGAAGACCCTCTAATGGAGGAACATAGATGTGACCTAAGTGTCGTAAGAGACCATCTGACTCAAGAGAATAACCTACATATTTTCCCTTCAAGTCTCTTCGTGACTCAACCTATGACTTCACCTCCTGATACTAACTATTTGTAGGAAGTGCTACAAGGATCTAACCCCTCAAATCTACTCGAAGAGTAACTGCTAAAAGCTCATGCCTCTGTTGACTAAGAAAATATACCACAACATTCTCATTACCCTAGATGTACTTCACCTCAAATTTGTACTCATAGAGAAACTCCATCCATCATCGCCACCTAGCATTCAGGTTTGGCTACATGAATATGTATTATAAACTGCGGTGATTTCTATGCAACTCAAACTAATTCCCTAACAGAAAATGTCTGCATCTCACCAAGGGATGAATTATGGAGGCTAATTCCAAGTCATGCGTAGGATATTTCAACTCATGATCCTTGAGTTTGAAGACTCATAGGCTATCACACAACCATCCTACATCAATACTGCTCCTAGATCCTCCAAAGATGGGTTCACTAGTCAACCTCTCCTTGAGATTTTTGAAAGGCTAATTGACACTACTTTGACCACATGAACTTCTTCCCTTTTCTCTAAAGGGTAGTGATAGGGTGAGCTATTCTCAAAAATCCCTACACAAACTGCCAATAAAACTTGCTAAGGCCATAAAGTTGCAAAACTTTGAAACATTAGTGGGCTCGAGCCAATCTATGATGGCTTGGATCTTCAAAGGATCCACAACAATACCTTCTCCTAAAATGGCATGCCCAAATATCTCACCTTTGTCTAAACGAATTCACACTTTTCCAAATTTTCATATAGTAAATTCTCTCTCAAACACTGTAATACCTGCCTCAAATGATCCTTGTGCTCCTCCATAGTCCTAGAATAAAGAAAAATGTCATCCATGAACACAAGGAAAAATCTGTCAAGATAGGTGTGGAATAATCCATTCATCAAGCTCATAAATATAGACGATGCATTCATCAACCCGAATGGCACAACAATGAACTCATAGTGCCCATAGTGAGTGTGAAATGCAGTCTTACGAATGTCTACCTCAAAGATACATAGCTGATGATACCCCAACTTTAGGGACCAATATTTGAAGACACCTTGGCTCCCTTAATCTATTCAAAGAGGTCATCAATCCTCATCAAGGGATATTTTTTCTTCACAATCACCTTATTTAGCTTTTGATAGTTAATACACAACTAAAGGGATCCATCCTTTTCCTTCAAAAAAATGACTAGTGCTCCCAAAGGAGAGACACTAGGATGAATGAATCTCTTAGCCAACAACTCCTCTAGCTGCAAACAAATCTCCTTAAGCTCTTGAGTAGTCATCGGATATGGAGCTTGAGAAATAGGTTCTACCCCGGGAACAAGATCTATCCTTAAATTGATGTCACACTTAGGTGGCATCCTTGGAATCTCATTGGGAAAGGTATTTGCAAAATCCCTAAGAATAGGATGATCATCAAGGGACACCTCTCAATTCTCCACTAAATCCAAATCATTAACCATCACAACAAACAATTGGAAACCCTGACGCATACATCTCTTTAACTGCATAGCAAATATCATACACAAAGAGATGGGTCTCTAAATGCCAACTACCTCTACCTCCCTGCTTGAATCATCCAAACACTAAACTGATTTGCATTGAAAAATCTATAACTTCTCAATGAGCATCCAACCAATCCATACCCAACACTATGTCATAAGATCCTAAGGGTATGATGTGAAGATCCACAGTGGTAAGGAAAGTACCAATCCTCAATCCACATCCATACACAAGGGATTCTATGGCTAATCTAACTCCAGAGGCCAATTTGACCTACAACCTAACATCTTTCTTCTTGCCACCAGCCCACATCACTCAACTAAAGAAGGGGAAATGAATGAATTAGAAGCACCATAGTCAAAAAGCATAGAAATACCAATACCTTGCAACACACTTGTGGTCTCCATAATTGTGCCCTAATGCTCTACCTGGTGGTTATCAACCATTGAAAAAAACTTTATGTGACTTCCTACATCACCCATGGTCGGCTCTGAGGCTGTCGTCCTTTGACTAAAACCTGATGTGCTCTTCTGAGGACACTGCTTGGATATATGGCCCTGTTGGCCATAAGAAAAAAATCTTATACCTCTGCCATAGCCCCTATCACTCGAGGGTATATTGGACTGCTATAAGTTACCTTTACTAACTGTAGGTTATGTGCTTTGAGATGGCTGGTCAAAATGATTATGCTTGGCTTGATGCCAATTCCATTTTTTCCTAGACTGAGAACCACTACCTTGTTGAAACTGAAAGTTCTTAGGTTTCAACTGGGAACGCTGCTAGTGTTGCTATCCACCCTTAGTGAATGATGGATCCTAGAGGAACCCACTACCTTAGGCCGATCGCCTTAGGACCTAAAGCTTGTTGCGGGCACACTACCAATGTGCTCACTTGTTTTCCCTCCTAGCACCATGGCCATATTCTCCTCTACCAATTGAGCCTTCTCTACTACCACCTCCATGGTTTTTGGCTCAAAAACATGGACTACCCCACTAATACAGGCATTCAAGCCCCTAATAAAGTGTTGGACTAATATGGTCTCATCATCACCAATACCTACATACTGCTTAAGTTCAAATAACTTGTGCTCATATTGCTCCATAGGCATAGCCATTTTCCTCAACTCATGAAACTCGTCAACGTGATGATACCTCTAGTGATCTAACAAAAAGTGAGCTTTGAACCTCTCTAGAAACATCTCCCAAGAAAATGAACCAATATCCAAATGTAATTTGTGTTCCTCCAACCACCACCATGTGGAAGAAAAACCCTTAAGGTGCATGATGGTGCATCTCGCCTTGGTGTTACTACCACATAGGTGCATGGAAAAACACCTTTCCAAGTCTATCAACCATTTATCGGCCTCCAATCCACCACTAGAACCATCGAAGGTAAGAGGACATGACCTCAAGAGGTCCCTCATATGACCTACTAAAATAGTCTCCTGCTCTCTTGTGTCATCTCTCCTCCTAGGAGACCTTTCTCTCTTTATCCCTATACCCAAAGTGCTAGGATTCCCCTTGCTAATTACCCTCCTATCTAGGGCCTAGGCGGGCAAGGATATCCTCAAGAAAAAAAAGTAACTGAGCTCCCTATAACTCCAATTGGCCACAATTCTAACCCCTACTTCCCTGATCTTTCTAAGATCCCTGTTGCTCCTCACGATCACCCTCGTGGGAACCTTGAGAAGGGTTGTTCTGACGGTTAGCCCCACGGCCACCCCCTTGACCTCTACCACGACCTCGACCTTGATCTCTAGGAATCTTCCTACACAAACACCACTCAAGGACAAGTCTAAGGTTGTTAGGTGAAGATGGGAAAAAGGGGAAAACATAATCTCAAGAGTCCAAGAAACTAGGACAACATAATGGGCTCATATGAAACTAGAGTACCCAATGTTAGAACTTGGGCTCTGATACCAAGTGTAACTCCCCCACCAAGGAACCCCAGATGACAATACTAAACAAGGTAAAAATAATGAAACTTTTTTTTCTTTAAACAATGATAGAATACATAAATATAACATGATAAACTAATCCTAAGTCCTCCAAGGTTCCTTGACTACGCTACTCACAAAACTAACAATCAAGATAACTAGAAACATTACATCAACTACTAAGATAACATGAGTAATCTAACATGTAAGGTTCATTTTAAAGCACCACATTAAATGATTCTACATTACTTACTTCCATAACATGTCAACCGATAATAAACATTAAAGAATCAATTTCTAACTAACTATTATATGAAAGGTGCATTGCTTTACAATGCTCTTTACAAGATTCAATCATCAATAATTGTTACATCATTACAATATTTACAACATTGCTTCCCCTAGTACATGTGGGAAGATTACATCAGATTACATTAAGAGATACAAACTGAGATACAATCCAATATACAAATACATGATAGGAGATCTTCTTAAACAGGAACAAGAATGAGAGTCCATAGTGTAATGATCAATCTCCATGCACATGAACATGCAACAAGAATACCTAATTAAGGAAAAGAACCAACCTCTCAACCATGTGAAACCCTGAGGTCCACCCCCTATGCTAAGAGATAACACAAGTTCCCACATCCAATATATAGTTAGGAAATCACATGCTAATACAAACAAGGGCTATACATGACTCCAATAAAACATTGTTAACAACACCAACATCACTTACAACACTTACTTCACTTCCAGAGGCACTCACACAACAAAAAGAGGAAATACAATTGGGGAATTCTAGACTGAAATATGGAGGAGTTTCGTCACATATCTTGATATGGGTTATCCTGATAGATATTCATAGGCCCCACCCCCCATCCTAGATTATCCCGACAACCTCTCCCAATCGTCAGCCCCCATAGAAACTTATGTGGAACCAACATACCTTTCTTGAGGACAAGGAAATTGATCTTGCCATTCTAAGCCTTCCCATCTCATCTCAAGCCTAAATGAGCACTTGAGCCATGAATGAGGCATATCATTATCTTGTTTAATGTGAATTCTACCCATCCCCCTAATTCATTATTAATGTTATCACTGGATTAAGAAACCCTCCAATGGGTTGTCTTGGACACCACTTTTGGTTTCAGCCCCTATTGAGAGCCACTCCCCCTACTTACAACTAGTAAACCCTAAATAGAGCAAGGCAGTTTCCATATTGTACACTTATCACAATCACATGGATTCATACATAGATAGGAGACAACACCCTTAGGGTTACATTTCACACAATACACATGACCCACAACATTGCCTACCCACTTCCAAGGCTAAACAATCATAAGGACCATACATTCAAATATATACCCTCTCCTAGGCCTTTAGAAACCCACATTAAACAACTTTACACAAATGACACCCACTTTTTAAAAATTACAAAATCACCTACTCCATTATTCAAGACACATTGCTTAATACAGACAATTAATCATAGCAATTTAAAATTTTAAAATTTTGATCACACATATATACATTGTTATTATTTAATCTACAAATTTCATTCAATTTTCTATATTTGAATAAATCAAATCACTTAATTTTATACACAATTAAATATTCATTTTAATATTAACTTATCCGATTAGAATCCTTTATTTAAATAACATTTTATTTCTTCATATAAGAAAATTCATTCTTCACTATTGACTAGAATATAATATAATATATATATATATATATATATATATATATATATACATATTATATTATTAATAAAATGAAATCATATTATAATTAATTCCCACCGATATACATACATATTATCGATAAAAGAAATCATAATATATTTAATTCCAATTGATATAGATCATTCTATCAATAAATTGAAATCATACTAAATTATCAAATTACAATTGTTATATATCATATTACCGATAACAAAGAAATCATAATATAAACCATTGATTTCTATATCACACGGGCTATACACGAACACATGCAGTAATGAGCACACAAAAGGATTAGGGCATAACATAATACTTTATATAAGGCCTCAAAGAGATCTCATCTCATGGAATGCCATGATAGCAAGATACACGCAAACTATATTTTTTGAAAAGGCTTTAGAATCTTTTAAGAAATGGCAATTAGAAAGCATAAAGCCAAATTCCACTATATATAACTTGCGTGTGTGTGTATATCAGATTTTTTTGTTATAATTTCCTTGGTAGAGATGTATGGAAGAATCAGCAACATAGAGAAGTTACCCAAACTCTTTGACTGAATGCCTCAAAGAGATGCGAATTCATGGAATGCAATGGCTGCAGCATATGCACAAATGGATTTGTTGAAACTTTCAAGCAAATGCAATAGGCTAGGAGTAAATAGATTTCATCTGATGGAATGTGATGATTTCATAATATATGTTGAAGGGTGTGTGGGTGAGGGAGAGGTACTCAAATATAGAGGGAAGGAAATACAAAATGAAAATCACATATGAAATAAACTCATCATCAAAGCAATTAAATAATGCATTCAGGATGTGAGGTTTAACATTATCATTGCTACAAAATATTTATATATATTAAATCATTTTAGGTATTCAAATACATTTGATAATTGTTTCTATTCTGGAATAATTAAATAAACGTCTCATTTCCAAGAAAAATTAAACAATCAAGCATTTGTTTTTAGAAGGTAGAGAGAGAAATCAATCAGATTGATCATGCATTCAATATATATATATAAAAGCCAACATGGATCCTATTCATGCAAAGCTAAACTTTCAGTACAATTTCAACTTCCTGATTCCTCGATCTAAAATACCAAAAAGCCCAATCTCTAGCAAATCAACAATGTATGAAAACTTTTACAAACCAACTTCTCCCCCCAAAAGAACAGAATAAAATCTCCCCACATCAAAAATGTTTTTAGGAAGAAGATGAATGTGGTTGTATGGGAATTCCCAACCAACTATCCAACAAATTATAATTAGCTTTTGATTTATTAAATTAACCTTCCCAGCACAAACACCATAATTAATTTTAAATTAGTTAAAAGCATTTCATTTATAACTTATAATTTGGGTGAATAAAATTGATACCTAATTTCAGAGAAACGGTAAAATCATTTACTGACATTTATTACACATTATAATTAATTATATACTCCAACCTTATTATTTTTTATTTATTTATCATATTATTATTTCTTTATTGACATTCATTAAAAAATTATTTTATTATAAACTATGGTTATTTATATATACATTTATATTTATTTATCAAAGGTACCCTTTTAATTAATAATTCATTTTAATACATAAGACAACCAATGAAATTTTTCAAAAAAATTAAATTAAATAGAACCAAATGCCCAAATGATTACCTGACCACTATCTAGGGTCAAAATGCAAAACCTCAAGCAACACTGACTGACCATACTGATAATACTGATGAAACTGAAAGGCTATCAAACCAAATACTCATCCTCTTTGAGGATGATGGCTAAGGTAGGGCATCAAGTGTTATCTCCGATCAACTAATCCATTGGGTTCAAGACACTCTCAGACCTGTCAATTCGGGTTGAGTCGATGCCTAGTACCTGCAACCTACAACACACAAAACAATCATGCATATACATACACATATAATAGTCATACCATGAAAGAGAATCCCAATGTCACAGGGTACTCACATGTGAGTGATGCAACACTGTCCCTTTAACTCAATCATATTAGTAGGAACAACACCTAGAAAGTGAATCAACTCATATAATAATCAACTACATAGTAACCAGGATAAGATAAATCACAATATAATCACATAACAATCATGATATAATAATCACCTAATGCTAATGATAGGGTTATTCCTCATAATCAACCATATACTAATCATAACATGTACATAAAACCTCAAGTAACAAAATTTTCATCAATCGCATCATCATAGCAATAAGTCCAACATCAAATAATGTATCATAATGTCTCATCCTAAGACAAATCAACTGTCAGACTATCAGAGAAATAGTATGAGAGGCACTACAAAGTAGATAATAATTATGAATTAATTTGGTCATAGATATGTGATATGATATGTGAAGAGTTACCATCATAAAAATCAATATAATTTATCACATGTGAAAAATAAACCTAGGTGAACTAAATTATTTATCAATATGATTAACGTGTAAACTTGTCCATAGATTCATTTGGTTCTTCTATGTATTTTTAGTTTATATTTATGCATGTGTGGATGTAAAATATGTCATGAGTAATAATATAAAATGTTACCTATACTAATAAATGAACCGTGCTAATAGTATGTAACTACAACAAGATGAAGCAATCGATGTTCCAAAAGGGATTACATAATCAAGAATATAGAAAAAAAAATTGAATGAAGCCTCAATAAGATCTATAATATATAAAATGTGGCGTTCCTTGGGATTTTTATTTTCATTCTTTCATCTACCAATTAACCTCAACAACTTGATAGCCTTAGCCTATTTTCTTATTTTCACAATGTTCAATTATCTATCTGTATCATTTCTTGTGTTTAGCTACTTTAGTTACTCTATATACTAGCTTTCTTATTATGTTATATTTAAGACATTTTTATTTTTAAATGATTTCTTACAATAATGTCATGGTAATGTTTTCTTTTTATTGCTTCTAGAGTTACTCTCACTTTCATGTCCCTTTAGATTTTGATGTGCTCTAGATTCTTTTCTATATATAAAAGGATCCATATATCAAAATGGAAAACCAAATTCCTTAAGAAGCACATGATATTTACTAACATAAAAAGGGATAAAATAAGCTATTTTCATTAATAGGATTTGATCAATTGATATATCATGAGAAATAATTTATCCAAATCCCCATTATTGGCCCTAGGGGTAATAATAATTCCATAAAATTACTAACTAAATAATCAAATGTGAATATAGAATGCAATTTTTTATAAAACCAACTCAAATTTGTATCATTTAAGGGGTGGAAATATAAAGGTATATCCTACTTTCAAGATTGTTCACAAAAATAATTCTTATGAGGAAAAATCATTAAACACCTCTAAGTAAAGCCCATTTTTCAAAGGTACGGGTCATGCCACCTATTAGGATTCTAAATGAAGGTATTGAAAAAGGTCACAAGGATTTATATGATAGGGGATTTTATGAAAAATATAATATTTCAAGATAAAATAGACATGGAAAAGGGTTTCTTTCACCAAAAGAGCTTCAAACAAAGGCCATTGATTTAAAATATCTTATAAAAGATTTAATGGGGGGAATTTTAACAATCAAATGAAGCCAACATGACGTAATATTTTGCATAATAAGAGTTCTTGGAGTAAAATTTCAAAAAGTTAATTTATAATATTCTTATTTCATTTGTAAATTCATTTTATAATTTTTAGTGAACAAATTTTTTAGAAAATAGAAAGGTCCCTATTCAACACATAGGGAATAGGAGAAGAAAGATAAAACATTATAAAACATATGAAGAAAATCTAAATAAAAATATCTATTTAAACAAAAAATTTATATGTATGTATATATATATATATAATGTTGTATACAAAAATATGTAATTTAAATAATAATTGGTACAAATAAAAAATTAATAACAAATAAATATGCAACAAAAAATATAACAAAAATGGATGCCCTAAAGATCAATGTTAACTATCTATATTTAAGATATTTTGAATTTACCTAGTTCTAGTTCAAGTTATTTAGTATTAAACAAATTACTCCTTACAAGTAATATAGAGTATACAAAACAAGTTATTAACAAATGTTTAAAAAATGAAAATAATACTTTTAAGATCTAAATAATATATAATTAAAATCTATACATAAATTCTTAAAAATTATAAGTTTCTATTATCTTCAAATTCTTAATGTCTTTCTTGAGATATAACTGATAGAAATTAGGAAATTGGCTAAAATTTCTAATTTGAGTGTCTATACTTATGCCAAAATCTAGGACACAGAATTATGCTTTCAACTTTAGATACAATCTAAAATTTAGTAAGATTAAAGATAGTATCATCATCAATAAATTTATCATTGGATAATAATCTATAGAACCATAATAATAATCTTTCAAAATATCCATATGATCATTATGTAAAAGAAATGAAACTTATTTCAATATGATGCTATAATAAAGCATTATCATCAATATATGAGTTGTAATGCCCCGCCAAGTAACCCTAAAGGAAGTTTTAATTAACGTCTTAAGCGAACCAATTTTTTTTTTATAAAGTGCATTTAACATATACATTCACTTACTAATTAACAACCTCTAAGGCTACAAAGTTAGGATTACTTAAACCCACACATACATATTACCTATAACCATAGCATTATGAACTTTATGAAATAAACATCATACGTCATAAGAATACCACATAACCTAATAAGATAATCAACCAAGATACAATCTCATAAACATTATCTTAATCCAATAGTTACATCACTCATTCCTAGAATGAGGCAATAGTATATAAGGTTACAATTATAGAATTCCACCTCATAAACATAAGAGGGATAAAATAACTTATACAAACTAAAATATTACAAAGCAAGAATAACACAAGAACTTGAACCGTCCATCTGGATGTCTCGCCACCAAGTACTAAAGATAGATGGGGACCCAACAGTTTTGGTATATGTTCCACCCAACCAAGTGGTACCCGAAGGCCCACCCCCCATGCCAGGAGATAGTAACAACGTAATATGGACAAAGATTCTACTACCTCTAACCAAAGGCATACTGATATAACCAAACAAATGAACTAACAAGTATAACTCAATTACCATACAAGTACAAATCAAGTACAACTCCAACATCACTGACTTAGGTCACATTGCTTCCAGACATAAAATAGATCAAGTATGTTCAAAGAACCATACACATAAAAAAATTAACAACAGTTGTCCTAGATAGAGTGTCATCGCCTAGTAATCATGAGATCTCCTCTGGGCATCTTTCATAGGCTCCGATAATCTTGGTGGTCTCAACCGAATCCCGACACTCATACTCACTCATGCGGCATCAAATACCTCTCGTACTGACAAGATAAATGACTATGCCATTCCAGACCTTCTCACTCACCCCAAGTCTATACGAGCCCTTGTGTCTATGAGTGAGGATTAAATTATCTTGATTAGTGTGAACTGCATCCTAATCATCTAAGTACATTAATTTAATTATCACTTGATTAACTCACTTCTGAAGGTTACCCGGTTTACCACTTTGGGATCTAGCCCCTAACAAAAGCCACTCTTCTATTCGACAACACACACCCAAACAATCCACCAAAGGAAATACAAGTGCAATTTTCCAAAAAAATTTCTTTGTTGTAAAAATGTATTTTTTTTTTTAAACTTTTTCCCTGCCCTAAAATTAAAACATGCATTTTGTAATACCCCTCTGTTTTGTTTCTTGTTCAAGTTGCTTTATGCTATGTTTGCTTGCAGTTACTTTGATACTAAATACATTTTGTTATTATGTTTTGATCGTTACTATTGAGTGACAACTATTATTGTGGGATGTAGTTATCTGATTATTGTTTCACATGCATTATGGATTAATGATGTTGTAGAGTTAACATAAGATGTTATTATGAAATTATTGGATTATGATGGAAGTGTCAGTTTCGATGAGTGTATTGGTGAAGAGGACGGTTTCGCATCACTCACTTGCGAGCGCCCTATGAATCCGTAATTTCTTCTTCATGGTGTGTATTATATGCTAGATATATTGTATGATGTTGTTTACTTGTTTGCAGGATTGCAGGTACATGACATCAACTCCACCTAGTTTCATAGGTTTGAGCGTGTCGATCCAACGGTTAAGTTGAATGAGAGATAGTAGCTAGGTAACATGTGTCAAGTCTATGTCCTAGCCTTAGTGTGTCGTCAGTCGTGTGTGTCGAGTCATTGTCTGTCTTGCTTTAATGTTATTTATTTATGAAAGATTCTTGATTTGGAAATAGATATTTAGAATAATTGCATTTAAATCATGTTGATGGTTATTTAATTTAAATAATGCAATGTGGATAAAAGTTTATATTTAAATTAATTAATTATATTTAATTTATTTAATTAATTAAATTTAATCTATGGGGGTTGAATTTAGTTATTAAATAATTAAATTAATTAATTAAATGCGATGCAAGAGAATGAAAGGAAATAAAAGAATTAAAATTAATTTTGGAATTTAATTTCAACGTGTGGAAATTAAATTAGAAATTGTAATTAAATGTTTATTTGAGAAATAAGTTTCAACTTTAGAAATTAATTTATTATTTGAAATTGCATTTTAAATTGAAAGTGGGTTTTCGAAAATTGGAATTGAAATTGAAATTGAAATTAATATCTAATTTGCATGTAATGTGAATTAAGGTTGTAAAAATTGAAATTGAAATTGAAATTGAAATTAATATCTAATTTGCATGTAATGTGAATTAGGGTTGTATTAGGTATTTTTGATTTATAAAAAATACATGTTTTAATTTTAGGGCAGAAAGTTTTTCAGAAAAAATACATTTTTATAGCAGAGAAGAAATTTTGGAAAATTGCACAAGAAGGATTTGAAGAAAGTTTTGATTGTAGAATTGATTGAAGGAAAGATTGTTTGCATTTGTTGGGTTTTGAATTGGACTCATTGGGAGATTGAAGAAAATTCAGGAAATCTTTAGAGGAGGCTTGCATCAGAAATTCATCTCTTCCTATAGCTTCTTGTACCAGGTTTTCCTCTTTGTATTTTATTGTTCTTGATTGTTTTTTTTTTTAAATAGTACTGATTAAAGATTTATTTGTTAAATCTGTTTTGGAAAACAAATTTGATATTAGAAGAAAAGAATTAAATAAATTTACAGTCTTTCCTTGTGAAAATTCTTGAGTGAAAATTGTGAAAACCTCAGTTGAATTTAAATTATTTGGGGAAATCGATTATGTTGTTATTGAAATCAAACATAGAGATTGAACAATGCATTTAGAATGATTTTAGAAAATGAAACCCTCTATTTGTTATTAAAAAAATGGATTTTAAAATCTACAGGATAGTTATATTTTTCATGGTAAAATGGTCTAGTTGCGAAGCCTATAACTTCACTTACACAAACTGGGTTGTCAGGAAATTTAAAGGGTTTTTGCATTTTGAAATTTTCTTATTTTTATCAAAAAATCACAAATACCCAGATCGTAGTTTTTGAGTTATTCTTGAAACATGAGATTGTTGTTAAGTTATTTTCCCATGGCTGTTTTGATAATGAAATAATAATAAATTGATATTTATAAATATTAATATTTTATGTATTGTTATTATAATATCAAAATATTATTTAATAATATTTTATATTATAATTTATAATATTAAAGTATTATATTTATTTATATTATTTTAAATAAAATTTGTATATTAGATTAGTGGAATTAAAATTATAAATGTATGGAGAAATTATTGTTTATTTTAAAATGACATGTTAAAGTTTATTTGAAGGAGTTAAATATTTGATTTAAAAAATGCATAATTTAAAATTTAATTTAGAAATTTAAATTCGTGTGTAAAAGACCCAATTATTAATTTGATTTAATTGGAAAAATATATATATATTTTTGAAAAATTGATGATAAGGGATATTTTATTTTGAATTAAACAATTTGATATTCTGTAAAGAATAGAAGATATGTTCATGATTAAATATATTTAAATATATTAACTTATATTTAGTATATATATATTGAAGGTATATATCCATTTGAGAGAATAAATAATATTTTATCTTATTTTATTCTTTTGTTTGCAAATTGGGTATTATTAGTGTTCTAAAAAAAATGATTAGTATGTGTAGAAAATGTATAGAGAAAGATATTTTTTAATAGAAGTAATTATTTGATTTAAAAGGAAATATTTATTTTGTTAATATGATTGAAAAAAATATGTTGAAATGTATATATATATATTCATGAGTATTTTCAATCAGTATTTACCTTGTTTTATTTAAGTGCGTGTAATTTAGCTTTGCATGAAGAATTTAAAAGATAAGTTTTGAATGTATGGTCAAGATTGATAAGGAAAAAGATATTTAAATATATTGAAGAATTATAAAAAAAATTATATTTAAATGTTTGTTTTAATTAATGAGATTTAATTAGAAACAATATGAATGCGTGGTTAAATAGATAATTCAAAAAATATTTTTATACATTGACGAACTTGCATGTTTTTAAATGGATAGTTGAAAATACACAGACTCCGAATAGAAAATTGAAAAGATTGTTTGCAATAGTGTTAGGTTGCATTAGAAGTAAATTTAGGAACTAAATATATTGAAAAAGGCAAATAGTTATTATATTTTATTTAGTTTCCTAGAGTAATCTTATCATTGTGAATGGAATATTAAAGAATATATGTAATTAAATTTATTAATATATATATTTGGTGTCTATATAATATGGAGCATATATATATATTGAGTGTAAAATTCATTATCGTATTTTATTTTAATGAGATGCATGCAATATATTATTGAATAGATATTTAAAAATGGATTGATTAGTATATATGGAAAATGGATAGAGAAAACAACATGTTATTATAATAAAGTGATTGAATGTTTTAAATAGAAAATTGAATGAGGTGTAAGATTTGGTTAGGAAATGGAAAGAGTTTACTTGCATGGATTTGTGTCGATTTAAAAGTAAATTAAGAAGTTGTTTTATTGATGAGGCAATCAATTATGTTATTTATTAATTTCTATTTAGATTAATTGAATCATTGTGATTGGACTATGAAAGAGATATGGATTTAGTATATCCAAAAGTAGTATCTTCCTCATGATTATCTTAAAGGATTTGATTCTCTGTATTCAGTAAAGGGAAGTAAGTTTAATTGTTTTAGATTTCCAATAATGAAAGGGGAAATAGGGGTTATGATTACTTTAGATGATCTAGTTATCGTGTCTTTGACTTTGTCAACACTACTTATTGAATGAGTATGGATTTAGGAAATCCAAATATTAGATTTGATTAATGATTTGAATGCTTTTGTTGCTATATCGTCAAGTTAAATTGTTGGTTTTGAGATTTAATGTTAGTCCTAAATTATAAGTCTTCCAGAAGAACTTAGAGGATAAGGGTTGTTGAATCTTTATGCCATCCAGTTGTTTTCCCTTGGATAGTGCATGGCGTATTTTCAGTTTTACCCGGTTTTCACGAATGGGGATGTTTGCACCTCCTTAGTTTAGGAGCGGATTATGGGATCTGTGTCTCCTTGTATGGAGTGGCCTTGTTATGTGGTTTCATCTTGTTGCCTCCTATGAAAGGAGTGGGCTATGTGTTTGTTGCCTCCAAGATGTTTGGAGTGAGTTCTATTATTTGTATCCTCCTTGTGTTGGAGTGGATTATGATGCCTACTTGATATGCACTTGTGGTTCCCTTGGTGGATTGTTTGGGTGTGTGTTGTCGAATAGAAGAGTGGCTTCTATTAGGCACCAGAGCCTAAAGAGGTAAACTGGATAACCTTCACGAGTGATTTAAACAAGTGATAATTAAAGTAATGTACTTAGAAGATTAGGACTAACTTCTCACTAATCAAGATAATTTTACCTCACTCATAGACACAAGGGCTTGTTTAGACTTGGGATGAGTGGGAAGGCTTGGAATGACAAGATCAACTATCTTGTCCGTACGAGAGATAGTTGATTCCGCATGAGTGAGCATGAGGGCCGGGATTCGGTTGAGGCCACCAGGATTACTTGTGATGGAGCCTATGAAGAATGCCCAGAGGAGATTTCATGACAAACCTTGCGATGACACTTTATCTAAGACAACTGTTGTTAATTGTTTTATATGTATGGTTCTGTGAACATACTTGATCTACTTTATGTCTAGAAGCAATGTGACCTATGTCAGTGATGTTGGAGTTGTACTTGATTTGTACTTGTATGGTGATTGAGTTGTACTTGTTAGTTCATTTGTTTGGTTATATCAGTATGAGTCAGTGTGAGTCTGCCTTTGGTTAGTGGTTGTTGATATTTTTCCATGTTACTTTGTTACTATCTCCTAGCATGGGGGGTGGGCTTTCGAGTACCACTTGGTTGGGTGGAACATGCACCAAAACCGTTGGGTCCCCATCTATCTTCAGTAGTTGGTGGCGATACATCCAGATGGACGGCTCGAGTTCTTGTGTTATTCTTGCTTTGTAATATTTTAATTTGTATAAGTTATTTTATCCCTCTTATGTTTATGAGGTGGAGTTATGTAATTGTAATTCATTTGTACTATTGTCTCATTCTGGGAATGAATGATGTAACTATTGGATTAAGATAATGATTATGAGATTATACTTTGGTTGATTATCTTATTATGTTAAGTGGTATTCTTATGATGTATGATGTTTATTTCATAAGTTTATAATGCTATGGTTTATGTAATATGTATGTGTGGGTTTAAGTAATCCTAACCTTGTAGCCTTAGAGGTTGTTGTTGAGTAGTAAGCGAATGTGTATGTTAAATACATTTTATAAAAAAAAAAGTGGTTCACTTAAGACGTTAATTGCAACTTCCTTTAAGGTCACTTGATGGGGCATTACACATTCATTACAAAACAAAAATACCTAATACAAATCTAATTCACATTACATACAAATTAGATATTTCAATTTCAATTTCAATTTCAATTTCAATTTTAATTTCAATTTTAATTTCAAATTTCAATTTTAATTTCAAATTTCAATTTCAATTTTAATTTCAATTTCAATTTTTGAAAACCCACTTTCAATTTAAAATGCAATTTCAAATAATAAATTAATTTTCAAAGTTGCAACTAATTTCCCAAATAAACATTTAATTACAATTTCTAATTTAATTCCCACACGTTGAAATTAAATTCTAAAATTAATTTTAATTCTTTTATTTCCTTTCATTCTCTTGCATCATGTTTAATTAATTAATTTAATTATTTAATAACTAAATTCAACCCCCTTGGATTAAATTTAATTAATTAAATAATTTAAATATAATTAATTAATTTAAATATAAACTTTTATCCACATTGCATTATTTAAATTAAATAACCATCAACATGATTTAAATGCAATTATTCTAAATATCTATTTCCAAATCAAGAATTATTTAGAATTAAATAATATTAAAACAAGATAGACAATGACTCGACACACACGATTGACGACACACTAAGGCTAGGGTGTAAACTTGACACATGTTACCTAGCTACTATCTCCTGTTCAACTTAACCATTGGATCGACATGCTCAAACTTGTGAAATCAGGTGGAGTCGATGTCATGTACCTGCAATCCTGAAAAAACAAGTAAACAACATCATACAATATATCTAGCATATAATACACACCGTGAAGAAGAAATTATAGATTCGTAGGGCACTCGCAAGCGAGTGATGCGAAACCGTCCTCTTCACCAATACACTCATCGAAACTGACACTTCCATCATAATCCAGTAATCTCATAATAACATCTCATGTTAACTCTACAACATCATTAATCCATATTGCATGTGAAACAATAATCAGATAACTACATCCCACAATAATAGTTGTCGCTCAATAATAGCAATCAAAATATCATAACAAAATGTATCAAGTATCAAAGTAACTGCAACCAAACATAGCATAAAGCAACTTGAACAAGAAACAAAAAGGAGGGGTATTACATGAGTAATCATATCTAGCAGCAAAAATAGTAATACAATAATCATAATAGTAATCATCATCATAAAAAGGATGTGAGACATGTTAAATTTGTATAGATCTAGGATGTCATAACATATTTAGGTCATTTTAAGATTTGTTAGTATCATGGATAGATAAAAAAATCAACCTTGAAAGATTGATTATTGATGTCATAATGTAAGGAATCATCATGAAATAAATTTATATAAGAACTACTCATCTTCAAAATTATAGGATTTGTATTCATTAACTCTATCAAGGAAGAGTAAGGTAACAAATGATAAAATATTTATTAAAAAGACCTCCATAGATATTTAATCTATATCCAAATCATGGAATTACACTAATAGATCAACATAATGGGTTTCTTGTGAAAAAAGGGTAATATATCATAAATTATTACAAGTTACCTAAAGAAAAAATCATAAATTATGTCATGATTCAATTCAAATTTAGCATGGGAAGGTGGGAAAACTAGGTTCTATAACATGTAACATTAAACCCTAAGCATGAAATGAAAGGAAAATGAAAATTAAAATCTATGAAAAATATTAAAATAATAAAATTTGTATTAGGTCTTAAAAATTCCTAGAAATTATAACACCTACATAAAGTAATGGATGAAGGGAGTGGCCACAAGGATAGTGTAATGCCAAAAACTATTTACCAAAATACATAGCTAACGACAAAAACTGTAATACCCCTCTGTTTTGCTTCTCGTTCGGTTTGCTTTATGTTATGTTTGATTGCAGTCACTTTGATATTGGATACATTTTGTTATGATATTTTGATCGCTACTATTGGGCGACAACTATTATTGTGGTATGTGGTTATCTGATTATTGTTTCACATGCATTATGGATTAATGATGTTGTAGAGTTAGCATGAGATGTTATTATGATGATTATTGGATTATGATGGAAGTGTCAGTTTCAATGAGTGTATTAGTGAGGAGGACAAGTTCGCATCACTCGCTTGTGAGCGTCCTGTGAATTCGTAATTTTTTCTTCACGGTGTGTATTATATGCTGGATATATTGTATAATGTTGTTTACTTGGTTTCAGGATTGTAGGTACATGACATCGACTCCACCTGGTTTCACAGGATTGAGCGTATCGATCAAACGGTTAAGTTAAATGGGAGATAGTAGCTAGGTAACATGTGTCAAGTTTACACCCTAGCCTTAGTGTGTCGTCAGTCGTGTGTATTGAGTCATTGTCTGTCTTGCTTTAATGTTATTTAATTCTAAATAATTCTTGATTTGGAAATAGATATTTAGAATAATTGCATTTAAATCATGTTGATGGTTATTTAATTAAAATAATGCAATGTGGATAAAAGTTTATATTTAAATTAATTAATTATATTTAATTTATTTAATTAATTAAATTCAATCCAAGGAGGTTGAATTTAGTTATTAAATAATTAAATTAATTAATTAAACGTGATGCAAGAGAATGAAAGGAAATAAAAGAATTAAAATTAATTTTGGAATTTAATTTCAACTTGTGGGAATTAAATTAGAAATTGTAATTAAATGTTTACTTGAGAAATGAGTTTCAACTTTGGAAATTAATTTATTATTTGAAATTGCATTTTAAATTGAAAGTGGGTTTCCGAAAATTGGAATTGAAATTGAAATTGAAATTAATATCTAATTTGCAAGCAATGTGAATTAGGGTTGTAAAAATTGAAATTGAAATTAATATCTAATTTGCATGTAATTTGAATTAGGGTTGTATTAGGTATTTTTGATTTGTAAAGAATACATGTTTTAATTTTAGGGCATAAATTTTTTGGGAAAATTCATTTTTACAGCAAAGAAGAAATTTTGGAAAATTTGCACAAAGAAGGGTTTGAAGAAAGTTTGATTGTAGAATTGATTGGAGGAAAGATTGTTTGCATTTGTTGGGTTTTGGATTGGATTCGTTGGAGGATTGAAAAAAAATCAGGAAATCTTTGGAGGAGGCTTGCATCAGAAATTCATCTTTCCTGTAGCTTCTTGAACCAGGTTTTCTTCTGTGTTTTATTGTTCTTAGTTGTTTTTAAAATGGTAGTGATTTAAGATTTGTTTGATAAATTTGTTGTTAGAAAAGAAATTTATTATTTGAATCAAATCTAGGGGCTGAGCAACACATTAGATCTGTTTTGGAAAATTTAAACCTTTGTACAAAATCAAATTTATTTTGAAAATCTTTGTGGAATTCAGCTGGGAGAAACCTTAGGGTTTTGGAAACTTTGAGTTTTAATTTTTATCCTTTTTGAACTTTATTGTTCAAAGAATTCAAAAATGGTTTGAGGTAATTAATTTTTGAGTTTTTATGAAATTTGAGATTTTCTGAAGAAGCTTTACAATTTTACCTGTAGGTGTATATTTTCACAAAAAAATTCCCTAATTTATCTTGATGTTGAAATCTTTATTATATATATGTCCTTTATATATATATATGAATACTCATATATATATATATAATAGTTTTAAAAGTATATATATTCTGGTTTAGATATGATTTGTGTCATTCGTACACAGATGAAATTTTAGAATTTGTTCAAAGTCTGTGTTTTTTTTTAAAATAAAAAATAAAAAAAAATAAAAAAAAAGAGATCGCATTTTTTTTGTTACTGCCTTTGTTTTGGGCGGGGGTTTTGAACCCACCACCGATCCTTTGTAAGGAGGGTGTGGTTGCCTCCAAAGGTAGCGCCCTCCATTCTATAGAGCGAGCGCTGTCTTTGAAGGCAACACAACCCCCTATGGAGTGGCCGCCTGTGTAAGGAGAGGGGTGGGGGTTCAGCTTACTCTTGGAAGCCTAAAAAAACTCATAGTGCAAACTCCATACAATCACACATAATCAAGGGTTCCAAACTAAACCACTTAATACCTCAACACATACACAATAGCAACCCATACCGTAAACAACTCAACCAAGTACACTATAAATCCATCCAAGGCAACATGGTGAAACAACCACCAACCAATTCTCCAAAAATACCTATCTATGGATTATCATACATAATACACATATGTACCAATATACAACACCAAAAACCATCACAAGACTACACAAGGGTCCACCTGGACACCAGAAAGTAGCATACCAATCCATGAATTAAGAACATAAACCATCTCAACTAAATCTAACATCAAACCAATGGCTTGATAGAGTTAGGTCATACATAAAGTGAGACCCTCCAAACATGACCACAATGACCTGTCTCTTGTTGTATAAGGTGATCAGCCCCCAAGAGATAGTCATCACACAAAGGTGAGTAGTGGGTTCTAGCTGCATCTAGCCTCACATACCCTCATTCTCAACGTTTCCTGCATCTACTTCCTCATACACACTCACCAAGTTTGCTTCAAACAACCTTGGAGAGGAATCACAATACAACACATAGCCGACATTGAAAACAACAAAGATAACTAGCTTAGCCACGAGGTTCATAAAGAAGATCAAATTAAAGTTTCATTTCAACAATAAAGAAATAAATACGTGTAATTTTAACATTGAATCAAATTCATAACCACTAGGGTTATAAGACAATAAGATCACAAATTGTGGCTAAACCTTCACAATCAAATATAAACAAAGTGTCGACCCTCACAATCAAATGAAAAGAATTATCAATAACTAAAAGAAAGTTCACAATCTTTAAATTCCACTATACAACAACTATGTGACTAGATACTAGCCACCAAATGAGGAAGGAGGAAACAACGTCCAACAAGAATGATAAATACCCTCATGTGATGCGGAATGGGCATGCTATCCACATGACTAGAGTGTATCCATGACTAAAGAAGACATCATCACTCTACCAGGTCATCGCCTCTACGGACGTCCAGGCATAACTAACAACCATGCTGCTATACCCAAATCTAAGGGATAAGGCTAACACATATAGATCAAGTATCCTGATCTAGCATTAGGGAAAGTAGCCGGTATGTTTCCTTGGGATTGGTTGAGTTAAGACGCTCTACGCCACAACATGCGTACGCTACACACTCCACCCAATAAAACTTGTGACTACTACTATCCCTTCACGGATTGAGGGTCTAACGAACCAAAAGAAAAGGAGTTACTTTTGGCTACTCCTATATATAGGTTTCAACCACACCTGGGTTGGTCCTCAATCAGGTAACAAACATGCAAACACACATAATGGTATGGTAAAATCCACACCCAAACATGACTTTTCCCCATGGATGGGTACCAAGTATCACCATCACATGGACAAACCAACAAGTACGGGTTTCCACAACATTCAAACAAGATACAGTCACTGGTTTTTTACATTTACAAGGGAAAACAACTACATACATAATCCCATAGGAACATCCAATTTCATAACCCACGGAATACGTATCTTACTTTCCAACCATAACCTTATATCAGGTTTCTTTCATGCTACTCTCTTTCACAGAGTATATCATGCTAAAGTAAAATCCATCAACATGTGATTACTTAACATTCTACTAACAAATCACAAGAACAACTTAGTGGGCACAAATGTACCCAAAGAACCCAGTGTTTAAACCTAGGTGTAATACCCCTCCATTTTGATTCTTGTTCAAGTTGTTTTATGCTATGTTTGGTTGCAATTACTTTGATACTGGATACATTTTGTTATGATGTTTTGATCGTTACTATTGAGTGACAAATATTATTGTGGGATGTAGTTATCTGATTATTGTTTCACTTGCATTATGGATTAATGATGTTGTAGAGTTAACATGAGATATTATTATGAGATTATTGGAATTATGATGGAAGTGTCAGTTTCAATGAGTGTATTGGTGAAGAGGACGAGTTCGCATCACTCGCCTGAGAGCGCCCTGCGAATTCGTAATTCTTTCTTCATGGTGTGTATTATATGCTGGATATATTGTATGATGTTGTTTACTTGGTTGCAGAATTGTAGGTACATGACATCGACTCCACCTGGCTTCACAAGTTTGAGCGTGTCGATCCAACGGTTAAGTTGAACAGGAGATAGTAGCTAGGTAACATGTGTCAAGTTTACACCCTAGCCTTAGTATGTCGTTAGTTGTGTGTGTCGAGTCTTTATTTGTCTTGCTTTGATGTTATTTAATTATGAAGAATTCTTGATTTAGAAATAGATATTTAGAATAATTGTTTTTAAATCATGTTGATGGTTATTTAATTTAAATAATGCAATGTGGATAAAAGTTTATATTTAAATTAATTAATTATATTTAAATTATCTAATTAATTAAATTTAATCCAAGGGGGTTGAGTTTAGTTATTAAATAATTAAATTAATTAATTAAATGTGATGCAAGAGAATGAAAGGAAATAAAAGAATTAGAATTAATTTTGGAATTTAATTCCAACGTGTGAGAATTAAATTAGAAATTGTAATTAAATGTTTATTTGAGAAATTGGTTGCAATTTTGGAAATTAATTTATTATTTGAAATTGCATTTTAAATTGAAAGTGGGTTTTCCAAAAGTGAAATTGAAATTGAAATTGAAATTTGAAATTGAAATTGAAATTGAAATATCTAATTTGCATATAATGTGAATTAGGGTTGTAAATATTGAAATTGAAATTGAAATTGAAATATCTAATTTGCATGTAATGTGAATTAGGGTTGTATTAGGTATTTTTGATTTATAAAGAATACATGTTTTAATTTTAGGGGAGGAAGTTTTTAGAAAAATACATTTTTACAGCAGGGAAGAAATTTTGGAAAATTTACACAAGGGTTTGAAGAAAGTTTGATTGTAGAATTGATTGAAAGAAAGATTGTTTGCATTTGTTAGATTTTGGATTGGATTCATTGGAGGATTGAAGAAAATTCAGGAAATCTTTGGAGAAGGCTTGCATCAAAAATTCATCTCTTCCTGTAGCTTCTTGTACCAGGTTTTCCTCTTTGTGTTTTATTGTTCTTGATTGTTTTTTTTAAAATAGTAATGATTAAAGATTTGTTTGTTAAATCTGTTTTAGAAAACAAATTTGATATTAGAAGAAAAGAATTAAATAAATTTACAGCCTTTGCTTGTGAAAATTCTTGAGTGAAAATTGTGAAAACCTTAGTTGAATTTAAATTATTTGGAGAAATTGATTTTATTGTTATTGAAATCAAACATAGAGATTGAACAATGCATTTAGAATGTTTTTAGAAAATGAAACCCTTTGTTATTATTAAAAAACGGATTTTAAAATCTGCAGTATAATTATATTTTCATGGTAAAATGGTCTGATTGTGTCGCCTATAACTTCACTTTTACAAACTGGGTTTTCACGAAATTTAAAGGGTTTTTGCATTTTGCAATTTTCTAACCCTTGTCCAAAAATCTCAAATACCCAGATTAAAGTTTTTGAGTTATACTTGAAACATGAGAATACTGTTAAATTATTTTCCCATGGCTGCTTTGAAAATAAAATTATAATAAATTGATATTTATAAATATTAAAATTTTATGTATTGTTATTATAATATTAAAATATTATTTAATAATATTTTATATTATAATTTATAATACTAAAGTATTATATTTATTTATATTATTTTAAATAAAATTTGTATATTAGATTAGTGGAATTAAAATTATAAACATATGGGAAATTATTGTTATTTTAAAATGGCTTGTTAAAGTTTAATTGAAAGAGTTAAATATTTGATTTAAAGAATGCAATATATTATTGAATAGAGATTTAAAATTGGATTGATTAGTGTATATGGAAAATGGATAGAGAAACAATATGTTATTATATTAAAGTGATTGAATGTGTTGAATAGAAAATTGAATGAGATGTAAGATTTGGTTAGGAAATGGAAAGAGTTTACTTGCATGGATTTGTGTCATTTAAAAGTAAATTAAGAAGTTGTTTTATTGATGAAGCAATCAATTATGTTATTTATTAATTTCTATTTAGATTAATTGAATTATTGTGATTGGATTATGAAAGAGATATGGATTTAGTATATCCAAAAGTAGTATCTTCCTTATGCTTATCTTAAAGGATTTAATTCTTTGTATTCAGTAAAGGGAAGTAAGTTTAATGGTTTTAGATTAACAATAATGAAAAGAGAAATAGGGGTTATGATTATTTTAGATGATCTACTTATCATGTCTTTGACTTTGTCAACACTACCTATTGAATGAGTATGGATTTAAGAAATCCAAATATTAGATTTGATTGAAGACTTGAATGCTTTTGTTGCTATGTCGTCAAGTTACATTGTTGGTTTTGGAATTTAGTGTTAGTCCTAAATTATAAGTCTTCCAAAAGAACTTAGAGGATAAGGGTTGTTGAATGTTTATGTCATCCAGTTGTTTTCCCTTGGGTAGTGCATGCTCAGTTTTACCTGATTTTCATGAACGGGGATGTTTGCACCTCCTTGGTTTAGGAGCGGATTATGGGATCCGTGTCTCCTTGTATGGAGTGACCTTGTTATGTGGTTTCATCTTGTTACCTCCTATGAAAGGAGTGGACTATGTGTTATTGCCTCCAAGATGTTTGGAGTGGGATCTTTTGTACCTCCTGTGAAAGGAGTGGACTATGTGTTGTTGCCTCCAAGATGTTTGGAGTGAGATCTTTTGTACCTCCTGTGAAAGGAGTGGACTATGTGTTATTGCCTCCAAGATGTATGGAGTGAGTTCTATTATTTGTATCCTCCTTGTGTTGGAGTGGATTATGATGCCTAGTTGGTATGCACTTGTGGTTCCGTTGGTGGAATGTTTGGATGTGTGTTGTCGAATAGAAGAGTGGCTTCTATTAGGCGCCAGAGCCCAAAGAGGTAAACTGGATAACCTTCAGGAGTGATTTAAACAAGTGATAATTAAAATAATATACTTAGAAGATTAGGACTATCTTCATATTAATCAAGATAATTTAATCCTCACTCATAGACACAAGGGCTTGTTTAGACTTGGGATGAGTGAGAAGGCCTGGAATGGCAAGATCAACTATCTAGTTCTTACGAGAGGTAGTTGATTCCGCATGAGTGAGTATGAGTGTCGGGATTCGGTTGAGGCCACCAGGATTACTTATGTCGGAGCCTATGAAGAATGCCCAGAGGAGATCTCATGACAAACCCTGTGATGACACTCTATCTATGACAACTGTTGTTAATTATTTTGTGTATAGTTCTGTGAACATACTTGATCTACTTTATGTCTGGAAGCAATGTGACCTATGTCAGTGATGTTGGAATTGTACTTGTATTGTACTTGTATTGTATTTGATTTGTACTTGTATTGTACTTGCGTTATACTTGATTCGTACTTGTATGGTGAATGAGTTGTACTTGTTAATTCATTTGGTTGGTTATAATAGTATGAGTCAGTATGAGTTTTCCTTTGGTTAGAGGTAGTAGAATCTTTGTCCATGTTACTTTGTTACTATCTCCTAGCATGGGGGATGGGCCTTCGGGTACCACATTGGTTGGGTGGAACATGCACCAAAACCGTTGGGTCCCCATCTATCTTCAGTGCTTGGTGGCGAGACATCCTGATGGACAGCTTGTGGTTCTTGTTATAATTTCTTGCATTGTAATATTTCAGTTGTATATGATATTTTATCCCTCTTATGTTTATGAGGTGGAATTTTGTAATTGTAATATTTTGTACTATTGCCTCATTCCGGGAATGAGTGATGTAACTATTGGTTTTAAATAATGTTTATGAGATTGTATCTTGGTTGATTATCTTATTATGTTATGTGGTATTCTTATAATGTATGATGTTTATTTCATAAAGTTCATAAGGCTATGGTTATATGTAATATGTATGTGTGGGTTTAAGTAATCCTAACCTTGTAGCCTTAGAGGTTGTTGTTAACTAGTAAGTGAATGTGTATGTTAAATGCACTTTATAAAAATAAAAAAATTAGTTCGCTTATGATGTTAATTGCAACTTCCTTTAGGGTTGCAAGGCAGGGCATTACACTAGGCTTTGATACCATGTGTAATGCCCCGCTAGGTAACCCTAAAGGAAGTTGTAATTAACGTCTTAAGCGAACCAATTTTTTTTTATAAAGTGCATTTAACATACACATTCACTTACTAATTAACAACAACCTCTAAGGCTACAAAGTTAGGATTACGTAAACCCACACATACATATTACATATAACCATAGTATTATTAACTTTATGAAATAAACATCATACATCATAGGAATACCACATAACCTAATAAGATAATCAGCCAAGATACAATCTCATAAACATTATCTTAATCCAATAGATACATCACTCATTCCCAGAATGAGGCAATAGTACATAAGGTTAAAATTACAGAATTCCACCTCATAAACATAAGAGGGATAAAATAACTTATACAAACTGAAATATTACAAAGCAAGAATAACACAAGAACTCGAGCCATCCATCTGGATGCCTCGCCACTAAGTACTAAAGATAGATGGGGACCCAACGGTTTTGGTGCATGTTCCACCCAAGCAAGTGGTACCCGAAGGCCCACCCCCCATGCTAGGAGATAGTAACAACGTAACATAGACAAAGATCTACAACCACTAACCAAAGACAAACTCATACTGACTCATACTGACTCATACTGATATAACCAAATAAATGAACTAAAAAGTTCAACTCAATCACCAAACAAGTACAAATCAAGTATAATACAAGTACAAATCAAGTACAACATTCACATCATTGACATAGGTCACATTGCTTTCAGACATAAAGTAGATCAAGTATGTTCAGAGAACCATACACATAAAACAATTAACAACAGTTGTCCTAGATAGAGTGTCATCGCATAGTAGTCATGAGATCTCCTCTGAGCATCCTTCATAAGCTTCGGTAATCCTAGTGGCCTCAATCGAATCCCGGCCCTCATACTCACTCATGTGGCATCAAATACCTCTCGCACTGACAAGATAAATGACTATGCCATTCCAGGCCTTCTCACTCATCCCAAGTCTAAATGAGCCCTTGTGTCCATGAGTGAAGATTAAATTATCTTGATTAGTCTGAATTGCATCCTAATCATCTAAGTACATTAATTTAATTATCAATTGATTAACTCACTTTTGAAGGTTACCCAGTTTACCTCTTTGGGCTCCGGCCCCTTACAAAAGCCACTCTTCTATTCGACAACACACACCCAAAACAATCCACCAAGAGAAATACAAGTGCATACAAACAAGACGTCAAACCACTCCAACACAAGGAGGATACAAATAATAAAATTCACTCCAAACATCTTGGAGGCAACAAATGCATAGTCCACTCGTTTCATAGGAGGTACAAAAGATCCTCATTCAATGAAACTGAGTAAACTGAAAAGATGCCATGCACTACCCAAGGAAAAACAATTGGATGACATAAAGGTTCAACAACCCTCATCCTCTAAGTTCTCCTCGAAGACTTATAATTTAGGACTAACACTAAATCCCAAAACCAACAATGCAACTTGACGACATAGCAACAAAAGCATTCAAGTCATTAATCAAATCTAATATTTGGATTTCCTAAATCCATACTCATTCAGTAGGTAGTGTTGACAAAGTCAATGACATGATAACTAGATCATCTAAAATAATCATAACCCCTATTTCCCCTTTTATTATTGAAAATCTAAAACAATTAAACTTACTTCCCTTTACTGAATACAGATAATTAAATCTTTTAAGATAATCATGAGGAAGATACTACTTTTACATATACTAAATCCATATCTCTTTCATAATCCAATCACAATGATTTAATTAATCTAGATAGAAATTAATAAATAACATAATTGATTGCCTCATCAATAAAACAACTTCTTAATTTACTTTTAAATCGACACAAATCCATGCAAGTAAACTCTTTCCATTTCCTAACCAAATCTTACATTTCATTCAATTTCCTATTTAGAACATGCAATCACTTTAATATAATAAAATATCGTTTCTCTACCCATTTACCCATATACACTAATCAATCCATTTTAAACCTCTATTCAATTTCCTATTTAGAACATGCGATCTCTTTAATATAATAAAATATCGTTTCTCTATCCACTTACCCATATACACTAATTAATCCATTTTAAATTTCTATTCAATAATATATTGCATACATCTTATTAAAATGAAATACGATAATGAATTTACTCTTAACATATTTTTATATGCTCCATATTATATATACACCAAACATATATATTAATAAACTCAATTATATAGATTTTTTAATATTCCAATCACAACGATTAATTTGCTCTATGAAAACAAAACATAATAACTATTGCTCTTTCAAAATTAATTGAAAAAAAAACTAAATAAGTGCCTTTATAATAAAAGATAGACTAGTTCAAATAATTTAAGTCGAATCCATCGTTTTTCTTTAAAATTAACATAAATCTTCTACAATAATTATTTTCAATTTCCTAACCCAAACCTTATATTTCTTCTAGTTTTCCAACAACACCCTATGTTAATCTCATCTAAAAGTTTTCCTTTTCAAACTCTTATTACATACATCCATTTATTCAAACCATAAAATATACATTCTCAACAAATAAATTATTCAAATAAAAAATGATTAAATTAAAATAATTAATTGTCTCTTCATAATAATGAATTCCTGAATTTACTTTTAAAACAACACGATCCCATGCACTACCAAGATAATTCACAATAGGTTGACATCACAACGACAACCCTCACAAACAATAGACCATCTGGAAGACTTATAAACTAACATGTATTCAACCCATTCTCAAAGCATAAACACGAAAGACATAATTATTGAAGGCAATAGAAAAAACTACATTTGGATACTCTAAATCTATTTCTCATTTCATTACGTAATTCATTATATCGATAAAACTGAATTAAGAATTCATCTTTTCAAATAGGGGAGAAATTACACTAATATTTTATTCTTTAATTGTTCTTAACAAAATAAGTATTTTCAACTATAACTCAAAATATTTCGTTTTAAATTAAATAACCAATTGTCCTTGCAAAATAAATCATTATAAAATTAATCAAATTAACATTTGGTCTCTTCCATAACTTATTGTGTTAAAATAAGATCAATATTTGGACTATAACCCAATATCATATATATATTTTTCCAATTAAATCAAATTAATAATTGGACCTTTTACACATGAATTTAAATTCGACAATTAAATTTTAAATTATGCATTCTTTAAATCAAATATTTAACTCATTCAATTAAACTTTAACATGCCATTTTAAAATAAACAATAATTTCCCCATATGTTTATAATTTTAATTCCACTAATCTAATATACAAATTTTATTTAAAAAAATATAAATAAATATAAAACTTTAATATTATAATAACAATACATAAAATATTAATATTTATAAATATCAATTAATTATTATTTTATTATCAGAGCAGCCATGGGAAAATAACTTAACAACAGTCTCGTGTTTCAAGCATAACTCAAAAACTACGATCTGGGTATTTGCGATTTTTTGACAGGCATAAGAAAATTTTAAGGTACAAAAACTTTTTAAATTTTCTGACAACCCAGTTTGGGTAAGTGGAGTTATATGTGATGCAACCACACCATTTTACCATGAAAAATATAACTACCCTGCGAATTTTAAAATCCGATTTTTAATAATAAACAAAGGGTTTCATTTTCTCAAAACATTATAAATGCATTGTTCAATCTCTATGTTTGATTTCAATAACAACATAATCGATTTCTCCAAATAATTTAAATTCAACTGAGGTTTTCACAATTTTCACTCAAAAATTTTCACAAGCAAAGGCTGTAAATTTATTTAATTTTTTTTCTTCTAATATCAAATTTGTTTTCTAAAACAGATTTAACAAACAAATCTTTAATCACTACTATTTTAAAAAAAAAATCAAGAACAATAAAGCACAAAGAGGAAAACTTGGTACAAGAAGCTACAGGAAGAGATGAATTTTTGATGCAAGTCTCTTCCAAAGATTTCCTGAATTTTCTTCAATCAACCAATGAATCCAATCCAAAACCCAACAAATGCAAATAATCTTTACT
Organism: Sequoiadendron giganteum; assembly: GCA_007115665.2. Lineage (NCBI taxonomy): Eukaryota > Viridiplantae > Streptophyta > Pinopsida > Cupressales > Cupressaceae > Sequoiadendron > Sequoiadendron giganteum. The sequence continues at coordinate 227,487,841 of CM021106.1, forward strand.
TTAATCAATTTTACAATCAAAAATTTCTTCAAACCCTTCTTGTGCAATTTTCCAAAATTTCTTCTCTGCTGTAAAAATTTTTTTTTTTCTAAAACTTTTTCCCTGCCCTAAAATTAAAACATGCATTCATTATAAAACAAAAATACCTAATACAACCCTAATTCACATTACATGCAAATTAGATATTTCAATTTCAATTTCAATTTTTGAAAACCCACTTTCAATTTAAAATGCAATTTGAAATAATAAATTAATTTTCAAAGTTGCAACTAATTTTCTAAATAATTATTTAATTACAATTTCTAATTTAATTCCCACACGTTGAAATTAAATTTCAAAATTAATTTTAATTCTTTTATTTCCTTTCATTCTCTTGCATCACGTTTAATTAATTAATTTAATTATTTAATAACTAAATTCAACTCCCTTGGATTAAATTTAATTAATTAAATAGTTTAAATATAATTAATTAATTTAAATATAAACTTTTATCCACATTGCATTATTTAAATTAAATAACCATCAACATGATTTAAATGCAATTATTCTAAATATCTATTTCCAAATCAAGAATCCTTCAGAATTAAATAACATTAAAACAAGACAGACAATGACTCAACACACATGACTGACGACACACTAAGGCTAGGGTGTAAACTTGACACATGTTACCTAGCTGCTATCTCCCGTTCAACTTAATCGTTGGATCGACATGCTCAAACCTGTGAAACCAGGTGGAGTCGATGTCATGTACGTGCAATCCTGAAAAAATAACTAAACAACATCATACAATATATCCAACATATAATACACACCGTGAAGAAGAAATTGCAGATTCGTAGGGCACTCGCAAGCGAGTGATGTGAAACCATCCTCTTCACCAATACACTCATTGAAACTAACACTTCCATCATAATCCAGTAATCTCATAATAACATCTCATGTTAACTCTACAACATCATTAATCCATAATGCATGTGAAACAATAATCAGATAACTACATCCCACAATAATAGTTGTCGCACAATAATAGCGATCAAAACATCATAACAAAATGTATCAAGTATTAAAGTAACTGCAACCAAACATCACATAACGCAAACCAAACAAGAAGCAAAATGGAGGGGTATTACAATGATGTTGTAGAGTTAGCATGAGATGTTATTATGATGATTATTGGATTATGATGGAAGTATCAGTTTCGATGAGTGTATTGGTGAAGAGGATGGGTTCGCATCACTCGCTTGCGAGCACCCTGCGAATCCGTAATTTCTTCTTCACAGTGTGTATTATATGCTGGATATATTGTAAGATATTGTTTACTTGGTTTCAGGATTACAGGTACATGACATCGACTCCACCTGGTTTTATAGGTTTAAACGTGTTGATCCAACGGTTAAGTTGAACGGGAGATAGTAGCTAGGTAACATGTGTCAAGTTTACACCCTAGCCTTAGTGTGTCATCAGTCCTGTGTGTCAAGTCATTGTCTATCTTGCTTTAATGTTATTTAATTCTAAATAATTCTTGATTTGGAAATAGATATTTAGAATAATTGCATTTAAATCATGTTGATGGTTATTTAATTAAAATAATGCAATGTGGATAAAAGTTTATATTTAAATTAATTAATTATATTTAATTTATTTAATTAATTAAATTCAATCCAAGGGGGTTGAATTTAGTTATTAAATAATTAAATTAATTAATTAAACATGATGCAAGAGAATGAAAGGAAATAAAAGAATTAAAATTAATTTTGGAATTTAATTTCAACTTGTGGGAATTAAATTAAAAATTGTAATTAAATATTTATTTGAGAAATGAGTTTCAACTTTGGAAATTAATTTATTATTTGAAATTGCATTTTAAATTGAAAGTGGGTTTTCGAAAATTGGAATTGAAATTGAAATTGAAATTAATATCTAATTTGCAAGCAATGTGAATTAGGGTTGTAAAAATTGAAATTGAAATTAATATCTAATTTGCATGTAATGTGAATTAGGGTTGTATTAGGTTATTTTGATTTATAAATAATACATGTTTTAATTTTAGGGTAGAAAAGTTTTGGAAAAATTCATTTTTACAGCAGAGAAGAAATTTTGGAAAATTTGCACAAAAAAAGGTTTGAATAAAGTTTGATTGTAGAATTGATTGAAGGAAATATTGTTTGCATTTGTTGGGTTTTGGATTGGATTCATTGGAGGATTGAAGAAAATTCAAGAAATCTTTGGAGGAGGCTTGCATCAGAAATTCATCTTTCCTGTAGCTTCTTGAACCAGGTTTTCTTCTATGTTTTATCGTTCTTAGTTGCTTTTAAAATGGTAGTGATTTAAGATTTGTTTGATAAATTTGTTGTTATAAAAGAAATTTGTTATTTGAATCAAATCTAGGGGTTGAGCAACACATTAGATCTGTTTTGGAAAATTTAAACCTTTGTTCAAAATGAAATTTATTTTGAAAATCTTTGTGGAAATTAACTGGGAGAAACCTTAGGGTTTTGGAAACTTTGAGTTTTATTTTTTATCCTTTTTGAACTTTATTGTTCAAAGAATTCAAAAATGGTTTGAGGTAATTAATTTTTGAGTTTGTATGAAATTTGAGATTTTCTGAAGAAGCTTTACAATTTTACCTATAGGTGTATATTTTCACAAAAATATTCCCCAATTTATCTTGATGTTGAAATCTTTATTATATATATATCCTTTATATATATATATGAATGCTCATATATATATAAAACATATATATATATATATATATATATAAAAGTTTTAAAAGTATATATATTCTGGTTTAGATATTATTTGCGCCATCCGTACACAGATGAAATTTCGGAATTTGTTCAAAGTCTATGTTTTTTTTTAAAATAAAAAATAAATAAATAAATATATATATATAAAAAAAAGAGATCGCATTTTTTTTGTTACTGCCTTTGTTTTGGGCGGGGGTTTTGAACCCACCGCCGACCCTTTGTAAGGAGGGTGTGGCTGCCTCCAAAGGCAGCACCCTCCATTGTATGGAGGGAGCACCGTCTTTGAAGGCATCGCAACCCCCTGTGGAGTGGCCGCCTATGTAAGGAGAGGGGCGGGGGTTCGGCTACAACTGACCCCTCCCCAAATTTTTAAAAAATTTTATTTTATTTTATTATTAGTAGTTCATTTAACCAATTTCCCCCTTGTGTGAGTTCATCCAGACCGTAAGCTCAATGTTATTTTGGATTTTGTAAATTGTTCTTTGATTTTATTACTTTTAATTAATCTCATTTCGGTTTATTATGATTTACAAATTAGAAATTTATGGTATATTTAATTTCATTTAAAATTGTTACTATATTAATATATATATATTCTGGAAAATTGATGATAAGGGATATTTTATTTTGAATTAAACAATTTGATATTTTGTAAAGAATAGAAGATATGTTAATGATTAAATATATTTAAATATATTAATTTATATTTAATATATATATATATGAAAGTATATATACATTTTAAAGAATAAATAATATTTTATCTTATTTGATTCTATTGTTTGCAAATTGGGTATTATTAGTGTTCTAAAAGAAATGATTAGTATGTATGGAAAATGTATAGAGAAAGATATTTTTTTATAGAAGTAATTACTTGACTTAAAAGGAAATATTTATTTTGTTAATATGATTGAAAAAAATATATTGAGATGTATATATATCCATGAGTATTTTCAATCAGTATTTACCTTGTTTTATTTAAGTGCATGTAATTTAGCTTTGCATGAAAATTTTAAAAGATAAGTTTTGAATGTATGGTCAAAATTGATAAGGAAAAGGATATCTAAATATATTGAAGAATTATAGAAATATTTATATTTAAATGTTTGTTTTAATTAATGAGATTTAATTAGAAACAATATGAATGCATGGTTAAATAGATAAGCCAAAAGATATTTTTATACATTGATGAAATTGCATGTTCTTAGATGGATAGTTGAAAAGATATAGACTCTGGATAGAAAATTGAAAAGATTGTTTGCAATAGTGTTAGGTTGCAATAGAAGTAAATCTAAGATATGATTATATTGAAAAAGACAAATATTTATTATATTTTATTTATTTCCATAGAGCAAATTAATCGTTGTGATTGGAATATTAAAGAATATATATAATTAAGTTGATTAATATATATGTTTGGTGGATATATAATATGGAGCATATATAATTATGTTAAGTGTAAATTCATTATCGTATTTTATTTTAATAAGATGCATGCAATATATTATTGAATAGAGATTTTTAAAAAATGGATTGGTTAGTGTATATGAGAAAGTGGATAGAGAAACAATATTTTATTATATTAAAGTGATTACATATTCTAAATAGAATATTGAATGAGATGTAAGATTTGGTTAGGAAATGGAAAGGGTTTACTTTGCATGGATTTGTGTTGATTTAAAAGTAAATTAAGAAGTTGTTTATATTGATGTAGCAAATAGTTGTTTTAGTTTATTATATTTCAATTAGAACAATTGATTTATTGTGAATAAAATATGAAAGAGATATGGATTTAGTATATCCAAAAATAGTAATTTTCTCATGATTGTCTTAAATGTTCTAGTTTCTCTGTATTTCATAAAGGGATGTAAGTTTAAATTGTTTGAGACTTCCTATAATGGAAATAGAAATATGGGTATATGATTATTTGAGTTAACCCTGTAAGTGTATCTTTGACCTTGTTAATGTTACCTATTGAATGAATATGGATTTAGGAAATCCAAATATTAGATTTGTTTAATGACTTGAATGTTTTTGTTGCTATGCTGTCAAGTTGCATTGTGGGTTTTGGGATTTAGTGTTAGTCCTAAATTATAAGTCTTCTAGAAGAACTTAGAGGATAAGGGTTGTTGAATCTTTATGCCATCCAGTTGTTTTCGCTTGGGTAGTGCATGGCGTCTTTTCAGTTTTATCTGGTTTTTATGAACGGGGATGTTTTGGTACCTCATGTGAAAGGAGTGGTCTATGCGTTTGTTGTCTCCAAGATGTTTGGAGTGAGTTCTATTATTTGTATCCTCCTTGTGTTGGAGTGGTTTAATGCCTAGGGTGCATGCACTTGTATTTCCCTTGGTGGATTGTTTGGGTGTGAGTTGTCGAATAGAAGAGTGGCTTTTGTTAGGGGCTGGAGCCCAAAGTGGTAAACCGGGTAACCTTTAGAAGTGAGTTAATCAAGTGATAACTAAATTAATGTACTTATATGATTAGGATGCATTCACATTAATAAAGATAATAAATCCCCACTCATAGACACAAGGGCTCGTTTAGACTTGGGATGAGTGGGAAGGCCTGGGATGGCATAGTCATTTATCTTGTCAGTACGAGAGGTATTTGATGCCGCATGAGTGAGTATGAGTGTCAAGATTCGGTTGAGGCCACCAAGATTACCAGAGCCTATGAAGGATGCCCAAAGGAGATCTCATGACTACTATGAGATGACACTCTATCTAGGACAACTGTTGTTAATTATTTTATGTGTATGGTTCTGTGAACATACTTGATCTATTTTATGTTTGGAAGCAATGTGACCTATGTCAGTGATGTTGGAGTTGTACTTGATTTGTAATTGTATGGTAATTGATTTGTACTTGTTTAGTTCATTTGTTTGGTTAAATAAGTATGAGTCTGCTTTTAGTTAGTGGTTGTAGATTTTTGTCTTTGTTACATTGTTACTATCTCCTAGCATGGGGGGTGGGCCTTCGAGTACCACTTGGTTGGGTGGAACATGCACCAAAACCGTTGGGTCCCCATTAATCTTCAGTACTTGGTGGTGAGGCATCCAGATGGATAGCTTGTGGTTCTTATTGTAATTCCTTGCATTGTAATATTTCAATTTGTATACGTTATTTTATCCCTCTTATGTTTATGAGGTGGAAATTCTGTATTTGTAACCTTATGCACTATTGCCTCATTCTGGGAATGAGTGATGTAACTATTGGATTAAGTTAATATTTATGAGATTGTATCTTGGTTGATTATCTTATTATGTTATGTGGTGTCTTATGATGTATGATGTTTATTTCATAAAGTTTATAATGCTATGGTTATATGTAATTTGTATGTGTGGGTTTAAGTAATCCTAACCTTGTAGCCTTAGAGGTTGTTGTTAATTAGTAAGTGAATGTGTATGTTAAATGCACTTTATAAAAAAAAAATTGGTTCGCTTAGACGTTAATTGCAACTTCCTTTAAGGTTACTTGGCGGGGCATTACAAAAACACAAACCCCTAATTTTGACCAGAAACACAAGGCCAACTCACAAAACTTCATTTTCAAGAAATTATGGGATGACCTAAGGGGTAAGACCTATGCCTTGAGGGCTCATCACTTAATGCCCTTTCCTATATGATGCATAGAGACTTCGTAGTTTGTTAACTTGAGTTTTCCAAAACTCATATCTAATTGACCAATAATAATGTAACTCAATCAGGTTCAACTCTTTCACAAACAAATTGACTACAATTCAAACATATATTCCCTCTACAACTTTCAAATTTCTAATCACAACAAAATAAACGATACTAAAACACACATAACTTTCATTTTCTTTGACCAAATTAAAAAAAATTAATATGTTCTGGAAAGGGGAAAGAACAAGGAATAAAACATAAAAATCATTTAGCATGAATTTCAAACATGTACGAGTAGTTTTTTCTGCAGCTACACCCATAGGTTTACCCAAAATAACAATAGGAAAATAATTTTAGTTCAAAATAAAATAACCTACATAAAATTATCAATCATATTTATTTCTTAATAACTCTAGAATGAATGGTAAATAAACCCCAACTCTCAAACACTAATTTAAGGAAGTATCAATCCCTTACTTTTCACTTATATTCATTTCTTAATACAATACTAATAGTTATATTTTAGTTTTCTTTAAATCAAAGATAAGAGAGAAGATACATGAATGCATTAAAATACTTAAATAACATTTTGGGAATTATTCTAACCATACTAACAATGTCAAATATGATTATATTTCCTATACATTTAATTAAACTATCTCTTAAGATTATATCAATTAAGGTGAATAATGCTGATAGAAAACCTAATTGCTATCTATAAAAGAGATACTTAATTGTTGATTTGATTAATTATCAAAATACCAATTTTAAAAAATAGTACAATTTCTAATGTATATATTATTATATAAAAAAAACATTAATCTTGATTCGATATTACAGTAGATTCCTTCCAAGATATTAAAAATTTTAACAAAAATTTGCACTGCCTAATGACAGGTGTTTCGATTACACACTATCTTTGCAGGTTAAATATAAATTGGTATTATTTCTTAGTATGAGATCTCTCATAGTAATTAACTGTATTATCACAATATCTTGTGCATTAATACCCATTTTACTTTTGTTATAGGATATTGATACATTAGATATCATTGTGTATGTGATATTGGGCATAATAATATTATCTATGAGTAAAATCATTCATCAAAATACTCAAATCAACAAGGAAAATATTAATTTCACAGATGGAATTCATGAGGGTGATCCCACAATGTTGGTTTACAATTTCTGGGAGATTCTAATTTTTTGAAATCACATATTTTTAGAAAATATAATGATTTAAGCTTTAAAATTTTCATTTTAAGAATTCCAATTGAAGAGGGTTTGATCAAACCACCTTTTATAAAACCCCCATGGATAGAACCCCACTAGTATTAAACCATACCTATAACGAAGTCTCATTTACACCTATCGAAAGGTTGATAAAAAATCACTTTTGATTTACCTTTTGAGGGATGGGTAAGTGCACCAAGATGGTTCCCAAAAAGGGGACTTAAGCGGATAGATTTTTTTTGAAATTAGGAAATATTGACCTTGGACGTGAAATTGAGGATAGTTACACTCAAAATTTTGAGATGGAACAAAACCAAGGGTCAAAGTGCTCTGAGGTGAGAGGGAGAGACTTGAGAGATAGGTAGTGAGAGGGAGTGTGAGAGAGAGGGAGTGGGAGAGAGAGGGAGTGTGAGTGAGAGACCTAAGAGAGGGAGAGGGTGTGTTAGGTCTCAAAAATGTAGGTTTGAACCACGAGAGGTTGCCAAGCTCTCACAATTTTTTTGGCTAACATAAAAGGCCAAATGGTAAATTTGAGCCTTCTTCTCTTCAGGATCTACCAGACCTGGGTGAGTAAACCTATATGAATGAAGCAAATTTGAGCTATGTGTTTATCCCTTAAGCAATCTATCCACAATGGCAATTTGGGAGTGGAAAGATGTAAACTTAAACACGAATGCAGAATATTGAAAATTGTTTAATAAGATTAAATGAATAAAATGTGGGTAAGACTAGTGCCTTTTTGGGTAAATGGATTCTAATGAATATCTAGAAAATACAACCCCTAGTGGTAATAATTCAAACTACTTGGCACATTGACAAGGGTTTATAACTAGTATAAACATACAAGTTAATAGTTGACAACTTTTACTTGAGATAAATTTCCAGCCCTAATTACATGGTTCTTCTTATTTATCTAATTAACACTTCCAAATTACTATGATTGACTAGAAGGATTTAATCTTTACTTGAAAGAACCAACTAGCCACATCACATGAATACAACAAATGTGCATCAACAAACTGAATATATACTTGATATACCAATTTGAATAACAAAGAAGCATTAAAATGGAGACAACCACACAATTGAATAATTACAACAAATAGTTGATACCAATATTAGGCTATAGAATAAAAAATCTTCATTATCCTCCTCAATGTTTTTTACATGCAATCTGGTCTACCCATTTCTAAAGAAAAACCCCTTCAAAAATTTATCACATAGCCTCATTTTATATCCTTCTTCTAAAAATCTCTTGTGCCTTTTGATCTGTGTCCCTTCGCATTCTCATCAGAGGCTGCTAACCACATATTAATGGTCATGTCATTTCAGAACAATGGAGGAGATAAAAATGCAACTGAAAGTTGGTAACTATAATTAATATATTAATCTTTGTCGCTAGCAACCTCCCAAGAGCTTTCCATGTGGCATCCCGTCGGGATTCTCCTTCAACCGCTTTGCTTTATTTCTTGCCAGGCTCTGACTGTTTGACACAAGGCGTATCATGGTAGCTTTGCTTTCTTTACTTTGCCCTTATATACTCCCGTATCGGTGAGACCTAAAGCATCACTGAGACTCATATTCTTTTCCACCGATGAAATTTTTCAATGTTATCAGGCTATCGCTAGGACTGAGCATTCTATTCCACTGATAGGCACTTCTCTTGTCGATGCAATCCTCAAACACGTGCCCTTTTCCATGTCATCACTATAACTGGGTCCCACCATGGAATTTTTCCTTCTCATCATTGCATCGAGGGAACAAGCTCTCAGATTCTGCCGATGATGTTCACTCACACCGATAAAGCTTCCATACTCTACAATATTCACACCAAGCTCCCAAAAGATGTTCGATCAAAGCTCTATTTGATCTCCACCATTCACTATTACCAATACTACTCATAGTTCTCTTGTCGTCACCATGTGGTGTTTTATCAAGGCTTCCTTTTGTTGCTTTTCTTTCTTTCCTTCTAGGCTCCTATTGCTTGACACATGGTACTCCTCAGAGCTTTGCTTTGGGCACTACCTTATTCTTTTATCTAGGCTCCTATTACATGTCATGTGGCATCATTTCTTTTAGGTCCTAGGCTCTTGGATGGGTTAGAGCAAGTGGGCCTCTCTCAGCATTAGTGTCCACACGTCGGCTTTCTGCACATCACCTAGCCAGTTTGGGAAAGTCTCACGGAGTCAACCCAGAATGAGCTGGATTTGATCATTTCATATTCATCTGATGGCTAGAAATCCTATACATGCTATATTGTTAATCATAAAAAGGGGAACTGACTAGGCCGACAGGAAAATGACCCTCGAAACAGGAAATTGATCAACCCGACATTAAGGAAGAGGAAATATCCAAAGCGAGATAAAATCGATGAGGAAGGTTATAAGGGTCCAGTAATGAATGTGCGCGGGTGGCTCAAAAGGTAACTAATAATATCAGCAACTGGGATAACTAGTCAATGCAAAATTAGAATGTTCAAGGCAATCAGAAAACCCAAAACCCCAAGACTTAGCACGAGCAGAAAATGGAAAATTGCAAAATCTCTAACAGTGGCTCTTGTTGGGGATGTATGCCCCCCATGGGCATAGCAAGAATCTGGGCTTCTGGATGAGAAGACCAGGACCACAAAGGATATGGAAGTGAAATAGTGGATACCAGAGGCAGAAAAATGGAAGACAGGGAGGAAATCCTACACTACTATACATGGAGAAATTATTTTGATGAAATGAGGGAACTCTGGGATTGTCTATGTACTTGCAAGTCCCAATCCCAATTGAATTCCTAGACTACTATGTATGGAAAAGAATGTTTAAAGAGGTTTGTCAAGAATTGTCCATGCACTGACAATCCCTGCTCCTCTCCAGACATATTCTACAAATAACAAGAATCCTCCCCTCCTTTACCAATCCTAGAGCTTCAAACTTTCCATGCTTCCCTTTTCGTGTCAAGAATTGATATGGTCTTAAAAAATTTACACCACAACTGATAGCACAAGGCCACCAAAAGAAAGGCCTATACTTTCCTCTGTCATAAATTTTATTTTGATTTGAGCTCAGTGAACTCCCCTTGAAAGTATTCATGTCATTTTCCTTGCCATTCTTTCTATCATAAAGATACTTGCAACTGCTTCCACCATTTCGACTTGGGTCATGCATCATGAAATGATATCCTTGCTCATTATTCATCATATAGCTGAAATTGATTTGCATAATAAATTTGCAATCATAATGAGGATGTTGACGCAGAATTTTGCATCTAGCAGTAGTCTCATGGGAAACTTATCTATTCGGGGACATTGTGCACTAGCTAACTAACCTTCGGGGTTTTATCTAAGCTGGCTCTTCATTTAGTGGGGGGAGGTAAAAGGTTAGAAAGATAGTGAAATATAAAATCTACATTATAGGCGATGTGCCAAAATCATAGACAAAATTACTAGAGAACAGTGTAGAGCGCAAAGTCCCAAACCACCAAAATGTTGTTTATTAGGTAAATTTTTTTAAAAGCACTTAAAACATAACAAATACCTTCTAATTTGCATAGCATAATCTAGCATAACCTTAGCTAACACAGAGGAGTCGAGGAAACATGATTTGTATTCATTGAGCTATGAAGGATTACAAAACCTGAAGAACAAGGATTCATACAATAAAAGAAGATAACAACACAAACCAATAGTCTTACTAAATGCACAAAAAACAAAAAGGTCGAATTGATTTGGCACAGTCTGAAGTCTTCAAATTAAATAAAACTATTACAAAGGCTTTCTTCCTAGTGCTCGAGAGTTTTTTGTAACTTAATCAACAACCTAATAAAGAGAAACATGGCCGTATTTATAGGCCAGTCCACCACCTGAAACACAACAAGAGAAGGAAAGCCACAAGCAAAGACCGACGCCCCAGATCACCTCGAGCCTCCACAACAAACATCAATCGGCCAAGAGCATACCAGCGAAGCCACTACAGGGAACATAAAACCATGTAGTAGAATAAATGAACACACGGCACCACCAAAGAAAATGCGGTAGAAGGCAAGTACAAAAGATGCAACAACAACTGTCATGTGTCGTGTAGACGGGGCCCGGAAAAAAGACAAAGGAATGCCTAGCAAAAAGCTCTGAGAGGGAGCCACATGGAGAATGTCGAGTGAAAGAAAGTACAAGGCAGGCCCAGTTTGGAAAGCAACCAAAGAAAACCACGCGACACATAGACGGAGACCGGTGAAAGGCGAAGAGATATGAAAAGCAGAAAGCTTCTCAAGGAAGCCACATGGAGCATGCTGAGGGCAGTGAGCAATTGAAAGGTAAGGCGCAACCACAAAGATAAAATAAAAACTACAAAGGCTTGGCACATTTTTGTGAAACAGTTTGGTGACTCACAGGGGCATTTCATTCATGGAATGAAGAACCCCAGAAACTTTGGTTCAACATCCCAAAATTGCTCATAATCTTGATAGGGCAGCCTGCAGACTAGTCCAGACTTCATTCGATGGTGCGGAGAGAGCTCGTAGATTCTCATGAGCCAGCTTGAGAATGATAATTTCCTTGAAAGGCAATCTGCCTGATACTTTCGTTTCCAATTCCAATTGGAAGAAGAGTTGCGCCAACTGATGCACAATCCCCTCAATTTCCTCAGCGGTAAGAGATTGATCAAAAGATTGGAAGACATAAATTTCCTGCTTCTTCTCTTTGATCATAGCAACAATGTGCTCCACACCCACTACTACCTGATCTGCAATGAAGGGGGAAGGGAGGCCTCTCTGAGTTAAGCGGGAAAATTTTGCCTGCATATCACTGGTAACCTAGTTTAGCCTGGCCCTACATTCTGCCACTTGTTGAACAACCTTGTGCATAGAGATGAGGATGCTTATGCCCATGGCTGCTATTGTTAGGTCCTCGATGCCCACTCCGCTCAAATATTCATCAGAAGTTGTATACAATTTTTCCAATAAAATCCTAGCCTCTGGAACCTTGTCAGAAGTTACTTCCTAAATCTGTTGTATTGTTTCACTTATTGTTTCACAAAAGCTAGCTGCTTGCACCATAAATTTTAGGGTGAGCTGAAGAGTAAGGCATAATTCTTTCACCTTGTCCCATTATGATGCATACAACTCCTTGGAAATCTCCAATGAGCTCATCTGGGGTGCAAGAGGTTGGGTCTTCAGGATAGCCAACTCTGCTTCTCTGCTACTCAAATTCGCCTTTAGCTTCGACAAGTTTTTGTTCAATGTGATCACCTGTTCCTTTAGAGTAAAAACCTTTTTTTATTTTTCTTCCAGGGCCAATTTGGTCCGCTTTTCTTTTTAAATCTCCAACTTCAAAGTGGCATTCATTTCATTAATTTCAGCATCCATGTTTTGCTAGAGCTCTTTCATTCCTTCACTTAGCTGCATGGATGCAGTGCGGATTTTCTCCTCACTTGCTCGGCTCTGCTCGACCTCATGCTGGAGAGTCATAATTATCTTTGTGCTCGTAACTTGCAGTGCCTTGATTTGTCTTTCAAAAGCACTCCTCTCCTTTTCTAGGCAACTTATTTCATTTTCTTGGGCTTTAAACTTATTTATCCAGATGTCGACCTTACCATTGAGCTCTGATATCTGATCATCCTTTTTCCTCGCCTGGCGATTAAGCTTGAGGTAATCAGTGGTCATGATTTTTTGGATCTCCTCCATTAGCTCAACCTTATCTTGTGGGTGGGCTTGGAGCAAGTCTAGCCTGATAGTATTTACAAAGTAATCATTCAGTAGCATTTCTCCTACCGGTTTAATCACATTGGGAGTGATTTTACAAACATCAATGAATTTTGGCTTTCATTGAATACTGTTTGCAAGAGAGGCTTTGTCTACCTGGTCATGTCCTTTTGTCTTCTTTTATTGATATGGTTAGCTTGGATGCTCTTGTTTGCATTAACCTGCAAAAAATATTCTTGAGCAGGGGTACCCAAACCACCAGTAAAAGGGAACTCCTGAGGGATGGCCAATGGGAAAGAAAATTTACTCAATGCATCAGAAGTTTTGCTGGTCCTTGTTATAATGGCCGAGGAGAATGGTGGAATGAAATGGCCACTTAGAGAGGATGATAATGTGGTGTAGGGAAAGGCTAGAGATGCACCAACTAAAGGGTTAGGCCTCAGGGATAAGAATTGTTGGCTCATGAGCCCATTACTTACACCAAATTGTGTTTTGGGTAAGGGATGAAATGTAGAGGATGAAAGTGGGAAACCAGGAGGGGTGAGACTCGACTACCCGGGATATCCAGTGGTAGAGAAAATAGGTGTAGATGAAAAAGTAGGGGCAAACGAAGAAAAGACCAAAGACATGGTGGAGAGAGAAGAGGGAAGAAATGTTACCTGAGGCTCGTGGGGAGCTGAAGATGATTCAACTGCTTCCTTCATTAGCCGCTCTTCTTCTCTACCAGATTCTCTGGTTCATTGTCGCTTTTCCTCTGGAGAATCATCAAGGTCCACAATGACCCACCTTCTACCACTGGTAGTCCTTACCCACTTCCTTGTTGATTTAGAGGAGCTGGATGGCTTTGAGGTTTGTGCGTGTGAATCCTCCTACTACGCAAGTTTTTTACTAGTATCTTTCTCATGCATTGGATTCTCCACAATGACAGGGGGTTTTGAGTTACTTCCTCCCTGGGCTCCGTGGCAATATCTTCCCTTCTATAATGTTGCACGGATGTTGAAGGGTTCAGAGACCGTTCAACATCTGGATGCACACTCTCCTAGATATCCTCAAATATTTCATCAAGGGCCACCTCTTCATAAAGCTTGGTGGTTGCCTTAATCTCTTGTTGGAAGATCCAGAAGTTTTGAATCTTTTCAGGACACCATTCAAGCTTTTGAAATTGGGTACTCAAGGCCTGATTGATCTTCTAATTTGGATTGGCACTTTGAACTATGTAGTAGAAGTTCAGCCACGAAAGTCACATGTCATCAGTAGGCAAATGTTCAAGGCCTACATATAACCTTAAATTTCCCTCCTCAACATTTCCCCGGGGGTCCCAGAATGGCTGAGGCTGATGTGGGATTTTGATGCCAATCTCTGATAAATTATTTTTGGGGTTGTATTGTCAGGTGCCATTTATCAACACCAACCTGAGATGGCCCAACTTTGAAAGAAGAATCTCTAAAGTGTTAATCTCCGAAGTCATTTTCTTGATCAACGACACAGAACCAAACATAATCGACAATAGAAAATAGGAGGTTAAATGCTTCCCCCCTAGTAATCATTATCAATAGTACATAGTTGCCTCATTGCTTCCAGATCCAACACTCTGTAGGAAAGAAAATGGGAGAGCGAGAAGGGCTCCCGGGTGAAACCTCGCATGCGGAGTATGGTGAAATCCATGCCAAAGAACCAATCATAGGGTGGTACAAACTTTCCCAACCAGGACTTATGTCGGGGCGATAAGCACATGATCATGTTGATCCCAGCTCTATCCAAAGCCCGTAGAGTTGGGGTTAAGAATAAATCCAAAAATTCATAGTAATAAAAGGTTTTCGACATGATAGGAGTCTATGTCGAAACTGGCTTCCTTAGGCCACCTTCGTCAAAAATAGCCAAACATAAATGTCAAAAATTAATCCAAATTCTGGTGTAATATCAAGTAGGCTAGGAACAAGGAATACCCAAACCTAGAACCGACTTGGAAGTCCTGCAGCTACTAACAAATCCCATCACTAATAACTTTTACAAAATCCAGAAATGGAGGCATGTTGTTCTTCCTCAACATAAAGTTGAGACACATTTGGAACTTGAAAACATGCCTATTTGTATCCAAACCACACACCAGTGCCAACATAGAAGTGACAAAATAAGACCCACCTTTCAGAGCCTTAAGAGCAAAAAGAAATTTGGGCGGTGTTGAAGTATTTGTCGGCTGAGCATTTTCAGCACCGTAAAACTGCGACGCCATTCAAAGCCCTCCCCACTTCTCATGCATCTTGTTTATTGCAAAAATTTCAGCATCCCAGGTCAAGGGGAGGGGGATGCACAACATATCCTGAATAGATTCAAGGCTGATGATTACCCTAAAATTAGTGCCGCTTATCACTACAGTGTTCAGGTCAAAGCCTGTCACACATGCTACCATGATTTATGGGCAAGGGTGTACCAAAGGAACCATGTACTAGGGAAGCCCATAGAACCATAGACGTTTGTTGAAAGGGTCTATTACATTCTTCATTTTTTCTCATGCAGCTTCCCTAAGGCTCTTAAGATTGTGGGATAGCTCAGGATCAAAAACATTATCCCAAGCCTCTGCAACCAAAGCCTGATCTCTATGAGGAATTGCGTTCAGTATTCTCTGGTCCACCTGACTGGTGAAAGGCCAACAAGGCTTTGTGGGGATGCCTAGAGTAGAATAAGACTCCTGGTCATAGAGTTGTACACAGGGCGCCCTCTTCATTTGCTCGACTATACTTGTTGGGGCCAGCGCCTGTGTTGGGTTCTCTACAATCTCAGCCATTTTCTGTATTCGCAACAACTTTTTCGCAAACTTTCACAAACGGCTTAGCTTTCTGAAAAAATCTTTCTCTCTTGCAAATGCCTTAGGTTTTTTATCCTTAGATAACTCTTTGCAATTAATTTGCCTTGCATGCTTAACCTTTTTTTTTATCTTCGTGAAAAATGGTCAAGAAGGGTATGTGCAAGCTATTCATACTTAGTTTTCATATGCATCACCAACCTTTCATGTGTGTGAAAATATCGCCAACCTTCCAAACTTCTCTCTACATTTAAGAGACAAATTTTTGCGTGAGGTGGCACCTAATTTTCTTGAACGACGCACCAAGACAACCTTGCAAAAACCTTTTCACAAGCTTTGTGCATTTACTAATTTTCTTGAATGTACTTGGGTGCGTCGCCCAACAACCTGTCTTTAAGATTTGCCTTGATTCGGATGTGACAACGGATTCTTGTGCTAGCACCTAGCCAATTTCTAATGAATTTGGCAACTTGAACAGAGTAAGTTGCAACTGTACTTGCATATTCCCATCACCTCACACGCTGCAACACTAAAAATTGAGGCTTGGCAACACACTTCGGCTTAGTTGTAATTATGGCCTACCTCATTCGGTGAGCCTTAACCAGTCTATAAATAGGAACATTAGTAGGATTGCAAATTATAGTGTTTCCTAGCATTCCTTGCTTAGCAAGATTTTCTTATCTTAGCAATTTCATTTTTCTAGCTAGAATAGTAAACAACATGGAAATACCAATAAGGTTAGTTTGCAAGAAGACTCAAGCTGCCTTCTTAGGCAAAATTAGGTGCAGGCATCTAAAGTGTATGACAGGCATGAAAAACCTATTGTATGTGAAGGCAATTAAGTGGGTTCTCGGAAAGGATTGTGTAGAGTATGAGGAACAGTACCAGGTAAACACCAGCATCTACTCCCATTTTGTCACCTCGTTGCTGGATATCAATGTCTCCAAGTGCAAGATCTTAAAGCTAATGAACCGAGTGTTCCCTCGATGCTACCTCAGAGGATTGGAGCAGATCATGCATGCTGCTCAATTTGATCATGGGATCCCCTCGGTTCGCAACCTTCGTCTATCGCAACTGCAAGGAGGACTTGTTCCAACCAGGCCCTTCCTCTTCGGCTTCGAATTGGAGACTCATGAGGAGCATCACGCCAAGGTCCACGTCGGCTGCTACTTCCTCATGTGGGTGCATTATATTGAACCATTCCAAAACCTCTAGTGGTACGAGGATTTTGAAAGAATGGTGTTCCCTGATCTTGCACCGCCGGTTGCTGCAATTGTTGGTCCCTCCCATTGATAATCTAAGAATGAAAATGGTCCCCAATTTTACCTTTTCACTTTTCAAGCTCCACTTCATAGTGGACATATGTATATATCGATACAAGGCCACTGGCCTCTACCTTATATAATGTAAATTTTCATTCCATAAAGCATTGAGAAGACCCAAAACTTTAAAGTAGGAAAAATAATTACATATGGACAATTTACAAAGCCATCACACAAGCAGAATCAATGAAATTTTTTAAGATGTATTCCATTAACTGGAATACTTAGGGCATTACCTTCTTTGTCTTCCAACTCAAAATATTTGAACTGTTTACACTGGGTAATTTTGAAAGGCCCTTCCCAGAGGCTGTCAAATTTTTCGTGCTGGTTGGGCCTTGCTCCGCACTCGCTGAACTTGAGCACCAAGTCCCCGCATTGTAACTCTTGATCCAATGCCTTTTTATCAAACCAAATCTATACCACCTGTTGGTGGCTGTTCATCACCTCAAGGGCATGCTCTCTTTTTTCCTATACCTCGAGTAGCTCAGAAAACTTTACCTCCATTACTCCATTTTGTTCAATCTCTAGAGATTTAATCAACTGCAGAGTAGAGATTTCTATGGCAATAGGCAGCAATGCCTCCTTCCCATACACCATCTCATAAGGAGATGTCTTCATTATCTATTTGGGCATGATTCGGTCTGCCCACAATGCTGTCTGGAGGTTCCTATGCCATTATTTCTAGTGTTCTGAGCCTATCTTCTTAATTAACCTGATGAGGTTTTTATTTGTAGCCTCTACGAGGCCATTCCCCTGGGGATAATAGTTAGAAGAGGTTCTTAGGAAAACCCCACAGTTTAATGTGAATTGGCTCATCTTCAAGCCGAGGAATACTTTAGCATTATTGGAGATGATTGTTTTGGGCAGGCCAAATCTGGCTACCAACTCTAGGAAATTAACAATCTCCACTTTTGTTGCATTTTTCAATGGCAATGCTTCTGCCCATCTAGTGAAGTAATTCGTAGATGTCAATATCCATTTGTGTTTGGCTGAGGAGAAAGGGTTAATCATCCCAATGAAATCTAAACCCCATTGAGAAAAATTTTCCTCTACTACTATAGGCCTTAATGGCATAGCAACATTCTTTCTCTTTCCGACATGAAACTAACATTCATTGCAAGACTTAATCAGTAAAATTGCATCAATGAAAAGTGTTGGCCAAAAATAGCCAGCACATATAATTTTAATTGCCATGGTCCTTACAGAAAAATGTCCTCCAGCTAGGCTATTGTGGTATTGATCCAATATTCTCTTGTCTTGCTCCTCATTTACACACCTTAGCAGGACACCATTAAAATTTCTTTTAAAAATGACACCCTCCAAGAGAACATAATTGTTATTTTGTAAACGATAGAAAATCCTTTTAAAATAAGGTAGATTGATCGGATACCTTCCCATATACATGAAGTTTATTATATCCTCAAGCCAATCACCCTGAGAATTTTCTTCATTCAATAACACAGGTTCCAGAGCTTCAAGCTCTGTCGTTGGTCCACTATTTTCAGCGAGATACTCACACATTCCCTTTCCTTTGACAGTCTTGACAAGTCTGACTTCAATATCATATTCTAGGATCTTGGTGATCCAATTAGGTCTCTTCTCTATGATTTCTCCCTCCATGATATACTCTCGCACACTAGGATGCAGTACACAAACAATCACCTTATTATATGATATCAAATGTCAGATCTTTTTCAGTCCTTTGATAATAGCAAAGGCCTGCTTTTCTACAAAGTTGTACTTCACCTCATATTCTTGTAAGGTTCGTGAGTAGAATGCAATAGGGGAATCCCTTTTATCTTCATCATCTTTTTGCATAAGTACAGTGGTGATGTTTTTTCCACCACCAAAAACCTACATAATAAAATCCTTTGACAGGTCAGGGTTTACCAACATAAGGGTAGAAGAAAAAGCCTCCTTTATAAGCTCAAAAGATTTTCTGGCTTTCGTCGTCCATTTGAAAATCTGGTCTTTCTTTAGCATTAAGGTAATAGGTTGAATGGTCCCTACAAAATCTGCAATGAATTGGCTAATGAAGTTGACCTTACCCAGAAATGACTACACACCCTTCTTGTTGACAAGTAACGGGAGCTCCCAGATCGCATCAACTCTTTCAGGATTAATGGTAATGCCTTCCTTAGAGACAACATACCCCAATAGCTTCCCCTGGGGAACTCTGAACACGCATTTCTTCAGGTTTAAAGAAATCTTGAATTCCTAGCACTTCTAGAAAATAAGCTCCAAATGATCAAAGTGATCATCAGCAAATTTTGAAAATACTATCAAATTATCTAGATAGATGAGTATAATTTTATGGATCAAATCCTTAAAGGCAATATCCATGGCTCTCTGAAAAGTGGCTCCAACATTTGAGAGTCCAAAAGGCATCTTGGCGTATGCATAAGTTCCCCACTTTGTGGTGAATGTTGTTTTGTGTTGGTCTTCTTCCTTTACCCGAATATGGTTGTAGCCCGAAAAACCATCCAACATTGAAAACATTTCAGAGCCAGCTACAGTTTGTAGAATTACCTCCATTGAAGGCAAAGGGTAATGATCCTTTAAGTATTCTCTATTCAAGTCTCAGAAGTCCAACATAGTCATATATCTCCATTTTTCTTCCGGACCAGTACCAGGTTTGACACCTAAGTGCTGTGTTTGATTGAAAACACTATTCAAGATGCGATCAATTTATTCAACTCCTATGACATGAGAGATTCCATATTTGGGTTCATAGGTCTCTTCCTTTTTCAAACTGGCTTCACCCCTTCCGACAACTCAATTGTATGCGCGATGATCTCGGGATCGTATCCTTTAATATCATTATATGACTAGGCTACTACACTCAAATATTCTTCACATAAATTCCTTAGTCGGTTCTTATTCTTCTGAGATACTCCTTTCCCAACCTTGAGCTTTTTGTCTTCCCCGATATGCAAATCGGTGTAATCACCCTTGTCAACCATGAGCTTCCTTTTGTGTCTTGTTGCATAATAAGAATCAAATAGGCTCTCTAGAGTGACTAGGCCCCTCAAAAGCCTATTGGAGTTCAACTGGATAATTTGATCCCCATAAGCTTCAATGATCTTTGGTTGCAGCTAATCAGTGAATTCCCCAGATGACTTGAGAAATGACGCAATATGAGTGTTGCTATCGAACACTTTCCAATCTTGATTGTTATTTGGGATAGCGGGTCTTACAATTACCCTCACCGCATGCTTATTTCTTAATAATTCAGAGGTTGTGAGCCCCGATAGTCACCATTCTATTAGCTTCAAAGTTCTTCTCCCTCGGTATAGCCTAAATATTGAATGCCTCAAAGTTGTCAATTAGATCCTAGACTCTATGTCGATAGGATTGCATACAGATATTCTTTACAGTAGAAATTCCATAGATTTGGTTGACCAACAACTCGGAATCTCTGAACACACTTATCTACTTTGCACCCATTTGTTCCACAAGGCTTAAACCATGGACAAGACCTTCATATTCTTCTTCGTTGTTTGAGCACGCAAACTGGAAGTGATATGACCTCAAGGTCTTTTCCGCGGACGGGGATATCAAACAATTCACCGATCCAGCTCCTACTCTACATCTTGCACCATCGAAGTACAAAGTGCATATTTCTGAAGATTTTTCATCTCTAGGCTCTTTAGTAACTTTGGGCATAATCTGTCCCTCTTCATGTATAACATAGGTTCTAAGGCCAGTTGCATGGTAATTCCCGAAAGGGTTTGTATCAATAAATTCTTTCAACAAATTTTCTTCATCTTCCATCCAAGAGCTAGTAGCCTCTTCTTCTTCCAGAAATTCCACATTGAACCTCTCTTCCCGAGTGATTGAAGTATGTGTTGCTTCAAAGTTGAGTAGGGCCTTGTCAGTAACATGTTTGGAATGCAAATTTTCTGACAGTAGTTTCATCTTGGCTCCATGTTTGGTCCTTAAAATTAGGTGTGACTAGTCTAGTGCTAGATATCCTCTGACATTTGCTGTGAATTCTTGGGACAAACAAATCCCAAATAGAGGAGGAATATCAATGAGTACGGTATCCTAACTTATAGTGATACTAGGGTAGGCAAACAAAGTCATAAGCAATCCCTTGATTTCCCTGATGGTATCAACTTTATTTCCATCTAGCTGTCGGACACCTTTGTTCAGAGGCTCATATTTTAAACCCAAAACATCAGCTACTTGCTTTGGCATGATGATAGTGCTAACACCAGAGTCAATCATACAATTATTTAAAATCTTGTCACCAATAATAAGTGTTAGAAAGAAAGGCTTAGGTTTAGGCTTACTTTCTTTCCCGAACTCGAGCTTCTCCTCCGGTTGATTTGTTAGCACTTTATCCAAGTCTGGCCTAGATACTTTCTCTTCATTAGACTAAGTAGGAACCTTCACATCCTCTTCTCTTGACAATGCCTTTTGTAATAGTACCTTCTACTCTAAAATAGCCAGGACATCCCACAGAGAAACATTGGTAGATGACTTCTTCATTTGTTCCACCACATTAAACTGTGCTCACGACTGGTGAGTTGTGTTTGCTTTCTCTTTAGGTTTCGTAGTCGACATTGGCTTCACGACCGGTGCATCTGACTTTTTGGCAATTGCAGGGGTGATTGTAGGAGCCTTCGCCTTTAGAGGAAGTGGATTCAGAGAGCTAGGAATTGTCATATTAGACTGTGGTGGGATTGGCAATAGGCCTACCGATGGGCTAGGTGTTAGCTGAGATGAAGCATTGGTAGGCAAGGTTGTGAACTCTCTGGTGAATCTATGCTTTGAACGCGTGTTGTAGTTAGATTACACTCGGGGAACTTTATCTATAGGGATGTTGTTCAGAAATGTTGACTCTTCTCCTTCCATCCAACAAAAGAGCGCTTGGTCTGGAACAATGTATAACTCTTGCTGGATAGACATCCCTTGCATTTGAGCAGCGAGGACAGCATTTTCCATCTGCTGAGAGGTGTATGATTGGTTGTTGGGATTAGGTGCGCCACCTTGACTACATTGGTCTGTGATCTTTTGTTGCTAATTTCCCCATGGACAATTTCTTGGCATGTGTGCATCATTGCAAGGAAAACACCATGAATTGGTGTCTTCGGCTAAGTTATTTTGTCTAGCCACCAGCTCTTTATTCGAACTAGGATGAATGGTTTGCATTGGCAGGGTTACCAGAACCATCTGGTTACTTCGCTAAGCCGAGGAATTTCCATGTGACCTATCTTGCCACTGATTTGATTGGTACGAAGCTTTTCCACCTTGGTAAATCTGGTATGCCGGATTTTGATAGCTATATTGCTGCCACTTCAAAGTAGTCAATTCATTAGTCATGGCCCACATCTGTTCTCTCATCTTGTTCATCTCAGTAGCCAAGGGATTAGGCATAGGAGCTAGTGTCAGAGCTATACTTGGAGCGCTTCTGAAATACACGTACATAGATTGGGGAGGATTCGTAGGCACGCTGGTCGAGGGAACTTCGGCGTCTGCAGCGTTGCACTCGGGATACAATGGCATGATAGGTCTCGGTGCCAACTTTCCTACAGCGATCAAATTATTTTCCACAATGATAGCCAAGGCATAAGCATCAAGAAGAGTCTCTCTGCCAAGAGCTTGTAACATCATGGAAATGTCGAGGTTGATTGACTTTAAGTAGAACATAAATGCCAAATTTAGGGGTGGAGGACTACCAATAGGCACTCTCTGCCAGGTCAAAAGGAACTTCGCATTGAAATCAGGTAGAGCTTCATGAGGAGGTTGCTTTATATTTTCCAGTTGATGGTACAACGAAGATTTGTCACCAGCATTTGAAAAACGCTCATAAAATGGGGTTTTGAGTTGGTCCCAAGTTGCAATAGTACTAGCTTCAAGAGTCTTGTACCAATTTAGCGCCTTTCCTTGGAAGGAGGCAGCCAACAATATAAGAGCTACATTTTCATTAGATACGCCATGTACCAGACATACGTCTGCCACATCTTGCAGATGTTTCATTGGTGTCTTTGACTCATCCCCAAAATACTTAGGGATAGCTTTTAGTGCAGAAACATGAATTGGAGCCCATACTGCAAGAGGCAGAGCTGCAACTAAAGGACTATCGGAGTCCCAGGCTACATAATTTCTAGCAGTCGTAGGTATAGGTGGAGTAGGCGATGACGGAGAAGGAAGAGACTGAGGAGGTGAAGGGCTACCTCACAGACCTCTTATGTGCACAAAAACTAAGGGTGGTATGAGCTGGTTAGGGACTCTTGTAGTCTGTGACCTAGTTATAGGCTAATGGCTCATACACACTTATAAAACTAGGCGAATGTGCTAGTTCACGGTCCCATCGGGTGTGCCAGAAAAAGAATTGTTGATGCAAAATTTTGCATGTAGCAACAGTCTCATGGGAAACTTAGCTATTCGGGGACATTGTGCGCTAGCTAAGTGACCTCCACTATTTTATCGAAGTCGGCTCTTCATTTACTGGGGGGAGGTAAAAGGTTAGAAAGATAGCGAAATATAAAATCTACACTACAGGCGATGTGCCAAAAATCACAGACAAAATTACCAGAGCACAATGCAGAGTGCAAAGGCCCAAACCACCAATATGTTGTTTATTAAGTAAATTTTCTCAAAAGCACTTGAAACGTAACAAATACCTTCTAATTTTCATAGAATAATCTAGCATAACCTTAGCTAACATAGAGGAGTCGAGGAAACATGATCTGTATTCATTGAGCTATGAAGGATTACAAAAGCTGAAGAACAAGCATCCATACAATAAAAGAAGATAACAACACAGACCAATAGTCTTACTAAATGCACGAAAACTAGAAAGGCCAAATTGATTAGGCACAGTCTGAAGTCTTCAAATTAAATAAAAAATTACAAAGGCTTTCTTCCTAGTGTTCAGGAGTTTTGTGCAACTTAAACAACAACCTAATAAACAAAAATATGGTCATATGTATAGGCCAGTCCACCACCTAAAACACACCAAGAGAAGGAAAGTCGCGAGTAAAGACTGATGCCCCAGATCACCTCGAGCCATCACAACAAACATCGATCGCCCATGAGCATGCCAGCAAAGCCACTAGAGGGAACGGAAAACCATGCAACAGCAAAAATGAACACATGGTGCTACAGAAGAAAATGTGGCAGTAGGCGAGTACGAAAGGTGCAACAACAACTATCACGTGTCGTGCAGACGGGGCCCAACAAAAAGACAAAGGAACACCCAACGAAAAGCTTCGAGAGGGAGCCATACGGAACACACCGAGTGAAAGAAAGTACAAGGCAGACCCAGTTTGGAAAGCAGCTAGAGAAATCCATGCGACACGCAGATGGAGATGGGAAAAAGGCGAAGCAATATGAAAAGTAGAAAGATTCGTGAGGAAGCCACATGAAGCACACCGAGGGTAGTGAGCAATTGAAAGGTAAGGCATAGCTACAAAGATAAAAATAAAAACCACAAAGGCTTGGTAGTTTTTTGTGAAACAGAGGCCATTTATGTAACCAAGAAATACAACTTTCATGTACATGGGAAAAGAAACAATTATTATCATTCATGTCACTCATCTAAACATTCAAATTCGTCTCACATAAATCTGATAACTCTATCATATCAACACCTTTTGAGATAAACAAATTTGAAACATTTTTCACCTCTTTCATATCACCATCTAGAGGTGACACTGATTTATGATTCATACTTTCATTATCAATCATATATGAACCAATGAAAGTTAGATTCCTATCATCCATGGTATGCAAATGAATTTATTATGTACATGAGCCCAAAACTTCCAAATCACATACCTCTTCTTGAATAAATATGGATTCTTGACTAGCTTGAAAGGTTTCACCATCACTTCGAGAAATAGACATGGAATCATATGAATCATTGTACAAAGTACCTTCACTGTCAAAACAAATATAGGCTGGACACAAAACTTTAGAATCATCCTTGTGTGCACATTTCTGGTATTCAAGAGTCAACAAATCTGAAATTTTCTCACTGTTGAGTGAACATAGTTTTTCTTCCATATTTTCGGCTATTTTTCCCCCTTCTTGATTTCCATAAGAGCTGAAAATATCTCCCTGTTGTAAATCAAGATTCACATGATTGTCTTCAAACTCTTCTTCATTGTGGCATGATACACGCTCTAATTCTTCCAATTCAATAGCATATTTTTTGTTGGAATCATTATAGTTACTCTCTTCACATGCTGATGTACTGTCATCCTTATTTGAGCATGTTTCATCCTCATCATGGAGTGTATTTGAATACACCTCCTTTTCATCAAATGTATCTCCATGGTTCTCATCTACAACTAGAGATGTTACTTGCTTATTATCAAATGAGCTTACTTCTTCCATTTCTTCTTCATCCTGATCTCCATAAGAACTACAAGAATCACCCTATTGTAGATCAAAATCTGAATATTCAATAGATCCCTCATAACATGCACTATAACAATCTGTTATGAAAGAGAGACTCTCTACATCCTCTTCCTCCTCATGTGGGCTTTCATAGGGATTTTTTTCACCTTCCCATGTCTCATCTTCTATTGGCTACATTATTTGATAAATATCTCCATCTTTATCCAAACCATTCTTTCTATCATCGGATCTGGCACTGCTAGCACACTCATGCCTAAGTATCCACAACCACAACTCCCCAATAGTAGTTAGCTTGAATGACTCAGACCAATGAACTGAATTAGGGTTATATATTCTCATGAATTTCTCAATGAGTATGGGATCACCAAGGAGAAGATCATATGGTATTTTCAAATGAATTTTCAACATTCTATCAAGTAAAGAGCGTGTTGATTCTCCTTTATGTCTCCTTATGTCAAAAAATGCATCTAAGAGACCTTGACCTCCTTCTTGATTATGTAAATACTCATATTTGTCCCCATAGTGGCTCAATAATATTTCTTTGAGATCCTCCCATGATGATATACTTTGAATAGGCAAGCTTATAAACCATTCTCTTGCATTATCCCTCAAAGATCTTGAAAAAAATTTCATAATGACATCATCTAGATAAATTTGAAAGTTCACAATGAAATTCCAGAATTGCTCCATATCCTCACAAGTTGATTCATCCCATTCTCCATGAAATTTAGGGATATGCCTTATTAGTTATGTCAGTTTACAGGGATAAGGATTTGGGTAGCCTTGGATATTACTGTAGTTAAATGGTTTATCAATGACTGGGACAAAATTTGGAGGGCCATATGGGTTTTTGTAGATCATTGATCTTTTTTCAAGAAATGGAGGATAAGTATTCATTTGATGTAATGATTGTGGTGCATAAGTCTTCTATTCTGAATAAAGTGCATTACCTCCATTGTTGAAGTTCTCAGTTGTATCATGTGGCACTTGTGGTGTCCAAGATCTACTGGCATTTATGTATTCATTCTCACTGCAGGATGGCCCATTTTGTGGTGCATTTGGAGCACGTTTGACTCCCAATTATGATAGTTGTTGTTCCAATTGTATCCATTGCTTTCTCAATTCCTTCAACTCTCTTATTGACTGCTGCATTTTTTACTTCTTTAGACATCTTGACAAGAAATTTGCAGCAGATTTTTATCTTTTATTCTAAATGGGAATAGTACTGTTGTTCCAAAATGTTTATACATTATCTATCAAATTTTAAATAGAGTTTCCACCTACATTTTCAAAAGTAGGAAAATGATTCTTTTGAAATTATTTTGTATTTTCTCCAATGGAATCCCCTTTGGTTGAAGACCAATTTTGAAACTTTGTTGACTCTATAAATGGATAGGCTGGAAAAAAATTTACTGAGTTTTTCCCCAGCGGAGTCGCCAAAATGTTAGGTCTCAAAAACGTAGGTTTGAACCACAAGAGGTTGCCAAGCTCTCACAATGTTTTTGGCTAACGTACAAGGCGAAATGGTAAATTTGAACCTTCTTTTCTTCAGGCTCTACCAGACCTGGGCGAGTAAACCTATATGAATGATGCAAATTTGAGCTATGTGTTTATCCCTTGAGGAAGCTGTCCACAATGGCAATTTGGGAGTGGAAAGATGTAAACTTAAACACGAATGTAGAATATTGAAAATTGTTTAATAAGATTAAATGAATAAAATGTGGGTAAGACCAGTGCCTTGTTGGGTAAATGGAGTCTAATGAAGATCCAAAAAATACAACCCGTAGTGGCAATAATTCAAATTGCTTGGCACATTGACAAGGGTTTATAACTCATATAATAATGCAAGTTAATAGTTGACAAATTTTACTTGAGATAAATTGCCAACCCTAATTATATGGTTCTTCTTATTTATCCAATTAACACTTCCAAATTATTGTGATTGACTAGTAGGATTTAATCTTTACTTGAAAGAACCAACTAACCACATCACATGAATACATAAAATGTGCATCAACAAACTGAATATATACTTGATATACTAATTTGAATAACAGAGAAGCATTAAAATGGAGACAACCACACAATTGAATAATTACAACAAATAGTCGATACCAAGATTAGGCTGCAGAATAAAAATCCTTCATTATCCTCCTCAATTTTTGTTACATGCAATCTAGTCTACCCATTTCTAAAGAAAAACCCCTTCCAAAAATTATCACATAGCCTCCTTTTATATCCTTCTTCTAAAAATATCCCATGCCTTTTCATCTGTGTCCCTTCGCATTCTCATCAGAGGCCGCCAACCGCATATCAACAATCGTGCCATTTGATAACAATGTAGGAGATATAAATGCAACTAAAAGTTGGTAACAATAATTAATATATTAATCATTGTCGCTAGCAACCTCCCGAGAGCTTTTCATGTGGCGTCCTGTCAAGATTTTCCTTCGACTGCTTTTCTTGCTTTCTTGTCGGGATCTGGTTGTTTGACACGTGGTGTGTTGTGACGAATTTCCTTTCTTTACTTTGGCCTTATGTATTCTCGTATCGGTGAGACTTAAAGCATCGTTGAGACTCATCTTCTTTTCGACCGATCTTCCCCTTTTCCACTGATGAAATTTTTCAATTTTATTAGGCTATCACTAGAACTGAGCATTCTATTCCACCAATAGGAACTTCTCTTGCCAATGCAATCCTAAAAAAAGTGCCCTTTCCATGTCCTCACTATAACTAGGTCCCACTACAAAATGTTTCATTCTCATTGTTGCGTCGGGGGAACAAGCTCTCAGATTCTGCCAATGATGTTCACTCACGCTGATAAAGCTTCCATAGTCCACAATATTCGCACCAAGCTCCCGAAATAATTTTGATCAAAGCTCCATTTGATCTCCACCATTCACTATTACCAATACTGCTCACAGTTCTCTTGCCATCACCATGTGGCATTTTATCGAGGCTTCCTTTTGCTACTTTTCTTTCTATCCTTCCGAGCTCCTATTGCTTGACACATGGCACTCCTCGGAGGTTTGCTTTGGGAACTACCTTTTCCTTTTATCCAGGCTCCTATTGCATCCCACGTGGCATCATTTCTTTTAGGCTCTGGGTACTGGGATGGGGCAGAGCAAGTAGACCCTCTCTCAACATCAGCATCCATGTGTTGACATTTTGCACACTGCCTGGCCAGTTTGGGAAAGTCTCACAGAGTCAACCTGGAATGAGTTCGATTTGATTATTTCATATTCATCCAATGGTAGAAAGCCTACACATGCTATATTGTTAATCATAAAAAGGGGAACTGACTAGGTCAATGGGAAAATGACCCTCGAAATAGGAAATTGATCAACCCGACATTAAGGAAGAGGAAATAGCTAGAGTGAGATAAAACCGATAGGGCGGGTTATAAGGGGTTGGTAATGAATGTACGCGGGTGCCTCAAAAGGAAACTAATAAAACTAGCAATTGTGATAACCATTCAACACAAAATTAGAATGTTTAAGGAAATCAGAAAACCCAAGACCACATTTGGCTTAAAACCCAAAACCCCAAGACTTAGCATGAGCAAAAAATGGAAATTTTAAAATATCTAATAGGGTGTGGGTGGGAGTGACCTGATAGAGGTAGAGAAAGAGGGGAGTGGAGTGAGAGGGACTTATCTAGGTAGGTTGGGAGGGATAGATAGAGAGAGGGGAGAGAAACATAGAGAGAGTTACCTAGGTAGGTTTCCAGAGGGAGAGACCTAAGAGAGAGAGGGGGTGGGAGGGAGAGACATGAGAGAGAGGGAGATAGAGAGAGTGGGAGAGAGTGGGAGGGACAAAGAGAGAGATGGATATAGGGAGCGAGATAGGGTGGTAGGGATTGATTGAATGAGAGGTATGTAGAAAGAGGGAGAGGGTAGATAGAGACAATTAGAGAGGGTAGGAGGGAGGGAGGGAGGGAGGGAGGGGGAGTGTAGATGTATAGATAGAGAGAAAGTGATAGGGGTTGAGGGTATAGGTTTGAGGGATTAGGGTAGAGGATGTATAGGGTTGATGGTTTGTAGGGTATTATGGTTTAAGGATTGAGGGTTGAAGGAATAGGGTCGATGGTAGAGGGTATTGGTTTGAGGGTATACGGTAGAAGGTTTAAGGGTTTAGGGTTGAAGGGGTTAGGGTTAAGGGTTTTCCTAGTTAAGGGTAGATGGTTTAGGGTATAGGTTTGAGGTTATATGGTTGAAGGATTAGGTTCAGGGTCCAGTAAAGGGTAGAGGGTATAGGGGTTTAGGGTTTAGGGTTTAAGGATTGAGGGTTGATGGATTTAGGGTTGAGGGTTGAGAATTGAGGGTTGAGGGTTGAGAATTGAGGGTTGAGGTTCTAATGTATAGGGTAGAGGGTAGAGCATAGAGGTTTTAAGGGTTGAGGATTGAGGGTTTAAGATTGAGGGTTGAGGGTTGCGGGTTGAGGGTATAGGGTATAGTGTCAAGGGATTAGGGTTGAGGGTCCAATGTATAGGGTAGAGGTTATAGGGGTTGAGGGATTAAGGTAGATATTTTTCTTGGATTTAATGGTGTAAGGGTTGAGGCATTAGGGTTGAGGGATTAGGGTTTAGGGTAGAGGGTATTGGGTTGAGGGTTTAAGAGTTTAAGGTTTAAGAGTTGAAGGTTAAGGGTTGAGGGTTTATGGTTGAGTGTTTAGGGGTTTAAGGTTTGAGAGATTAAGGGTCAAGAGTGTTGAGGGATTAGGGTAGAGAGTTTACTAAGTGGGTTTAAGGGTTTAAGGGTTGGGGGGATAAGGGTAGAGGGTTTTGTTGGGGATATGGAGTCAATTTTGTCATCATAGATCATCATCTAAAACAATAGTGCCTTAGTGATTTTCATTCAAATCATAATAAAGACAAAAAAAACTATGCCATAAAGTGGAAGCAGGTGCAATTGATCCCCCATTGATCCTCTGAGAGAAGTAAAAGGAAAACTTATAACAGATTCAACACAAGCACAAATTCAAGATAGAAAAATCTAACAACATGAAAGACAAACATGTAGACACACAAATATACATGGGGAAAACCTTTTCAGGTAAAAAAACCCACACTCCAAAAGATCGAGCCATTGTATTATTCAGTAGTAAAAAATAGTTAGAATACAATCTCAGGCTCATAGCCTATACATGAGTCACATCTTGTTCATCTGGAGAAAAATACAGGCAACACAAAACAAAAACTTCACATGATTACAATGTCCTCAATGAAATATCATGTAGATTCCCTTTAGCTCCTCACAAATGGCTGTCACAACCAGCATGATGGCCAACCCAGCCACACGGCCTCCACAGGTTCACATCTTTGCAGAACTAAGAGACCAAGTGTTCATAGTCAGGACTATTTGAACACTATCTCTACCTCTCTCTCTATTCACTCTTCTTTCCTTTATGTGCACATGAGATTAATTAATCTCTTATTGTGTGCCAACCTGTTCTGCCTATCCAAATCATCAACTATCCTCAGGATGTACACTGACAGATCTTCTTGCATCGGGTCGCCTAGGAATTTAATTTCTTGCCTTAATCGGGTCTAGTCTTCAGCTAAAAACTCAACCTACAATAACTTTCATCATTATTTTGGCACCTAGCCAATCAACATCCTCACACTGAGCCACATGTCGCATTTATGTTTGTTTCCTACCTTTGACCTTTGGTCAAACTTGGTCAAGCTAGTTGGCTGAGCTTTGAGCTCACCTCTGCCATCTACCACGCAACTGCATTGAGTCTAGACAACCATTGTGGTATGGTGGTGAGCCCAAGTTGACCATTCATCCTCCAACTGCACTACCGTCGAGCTCAGTCATCCCGGCCATGATAATGTGGTGAGCAAACCCAAGTTCATTTCTTGTCTCCACCATGCTATCGTAGCCCTATCCGAGTCACCTCATAGTATGGTGGTGAGCTCACCCGAGCTCACCCTTGTCTTCATCATGCTATTGCCGAGCTCAACATGCCACCCCATGGTGTGGCGGTAAGCCCGCCTGAGCTCCATCTCTGATCCCCCATACTATTGGGCCTTGACCACCAGACACACGTAGCAAAGCAGTGAGCCCCAGGACAAACCGCTAACGATCAACCGCACTACCACGGGGGCCACTAGGCCACCCCACGGTGGGGTAGTGATCGCCAGGAAAACCGCCTAATGGTCTTACCGTGGCACCGCGGTGAGACATCTCACCGCCCATGGTATGGTGCTAACCACATTTGTTGACTGCTAAATATCCACCGCAACCACTGTGGCTTCCCCGAGCACTATCTACGGTAAAGTGGTAACCATCACCAAACTGCCACCCTTCAACCACTAATAGCTACCATGCTATCGCACCACCAATGAGAAACTCTTGTGGTAAGGCAATAAGACCTTGTGCAGCCAACATGCTACCAACCGCACTACCTTGCCACCTTTGAGCAACCCCTACGGTATGGCGGTAATCTCCACACCAACTGTTGGTGCTCACCGCACCACCACCAATCTAGAAGACGACTATCATGATAAGTCGGTAACACCACCCAACCATAAGACCAAGCAAGGTGGCCCACAGTAAAGTGGTAAACCGCACAATCGCACCACCAAGGAAAGCTTGCAGTGGTATGGTGGTAAAGGCTAGAAATAGGGCTCCAAGGAAAAATGGAAGTCCAAGCCAGGAAGATGAGGCATAAATATCCAACAATCTCCCACTTAACAAAGTCTTACAAGCTTCTTCCAAAAACACGAACAAAGGACCATCACCATGCTTCCATGCTCCAACCAAGACACTTGCAATGACATTCAAAAAATTTCCACCATCTCAGGTTATAGATCCAAAGATCCAACATAGGAAAAGGAACAAGCCAAGACGTATATGCACTAGTCTCCAAAACACAAGCATCAGATCCTTCAGGCAAAAAAAGCACCACAACAGCAGCAACAAGGCACAACGTGAACACATAAACATGAACCAAAACTCCAGAACAAGATAAACCAACTAGCTAGAACAACAACCATAAAACTGACTACCCCCATCCAACTAATCAAACCCACATAATTGAAAAACCAACACCTACAGCTCGTGCTAATCCAATCACCCATACCTCAAAGTTATGACCATCAGTAAAATCATGCCATCACACAACCAACCCAACAATAGAAAAAAAAAGCACCATGTGTCAACCAGTCAAAAGACTAAACACATCTAGGTACTCCCACTGCAAAGGTACTAACCAGATGAATGCAAAAAAAGCATCATCACAAGTGATCCAGGCATACTAAGTCCACCAATCCTACATATAGAAAAATGTAACCATGTAGTTCCAAGGAACATCCACACTGATATGTACAACCTGCAACCACCCGCTACAAGAAACATTTCTCTCAATAGTCTTCCGCATTCTTCCAAGGTTTCATATCTGACTGAAGAAGGAAAACCCATGGCTCCACAAACATCTAAAGTCAAATGAACAATCAGGAAGAAAAAAGACCAAAAAAGAAACAACAAATCATAACATGTAGCATCCTCCTACATACACTTCTAAATGCCAACTATATCAAGAATGGTCTTCTTCACATCCCAAAGGGAAAGCCTTAGAAACATCCAACATAATGTAAGCATCTCAAAGAAGATCAGACTAACCCATATAACCATCTCCTATTAGTCCTCAAAAGCACAAGGAGATACACAATGTTGTGCACCTTTCATTATGAATCCTCCAGAATCTCACAACAACTCAAGATTCATATCCATGAAAGATAAAGCATAACACATATCTGAAAGCTATAATGGGAAAATACCTTTCAAATAAACTTCACTACCGAGAAGACCAAGAAAAGGAGAAAAGATGCTCCTCTAAGATATACAAGCCATCATGACTTACCCAAAATCATTGTCCTTCATGGTCTATGTTGAACTTGCATTCAACCAAGGTGCAGGCTACTCGGACTTTCAGATGTAAAAGAAACATTCTCATAAGAATTCCAGCCTCACCTTATTCTCCATGCATCCATGAGCACCAGCACCAGTCATTTCATGCTAACTCCAAACTACATTACTGCACTTATCATGAAGTCCACTAGCATATGACCAAAGTACTCAAAACATAAAGAAACACCAGACCATTGTCAAAGCTCCAAACCAGATGAACATTAACTTATCATGACACCATGATCTACTCATCCCCCTTAGGAGATACAATGCTTCAAGTGAACTATCCATGGTCTCAAGAGAAAAGTAACATGCCAAAAATCTAATGCAAAAGCAAGAGTATACCATGACATAAAGAAAAAAAACTCTAAACCAACATCACCTATCAAGAACCACGAGCATCTTAGCCAAAGACTACCAAGGTCCTCCATGGCTCCAAGATGTTGCACACCTTCAAATAGTGACCATGCAGATGCGAAAGAACTCTTCTGCAACGACAGGATCTAAGAGTCCTCAAGAATCATCTGCAACACCAAAGAAAATCATTCACCACCAAGTGATGAATCCAAAGTCACTGCTAAATCTCCCATTGAAACATGACACCGAGCTTTCCAAGCACCATGACCGACCAAACCATCACTATCAAAAGCTTACACAAGCCAGTGTAACCAGCTCTCCATGACATCGTGATTCACATGCTTCAGGTCTCCATCATTGACTATTCAGGTACTCAAACGTTGTCCATGCTCTTATCTCAAAACAACCACACCAATGCACAAATTGACCACAGACAAGGTCAGCTAATAGATGTGCACCACCACAGAAGCAACCTCATGGATAAAGACAATCCACTTCTGAGTTGACTCACGAAAAACATGTAGGTAAAGACAACCCACAAAATGCACAACTCATAGATCCATTTCAATAAAAAACCCTACAAATCTATCATCACACTGGAAACTACAAAACTATGTTAAAAAAAAAGGAACAACCCACTTAGACAACTTGAATCAAACACTAGATCAGCAACAGATCCGATTTGCCAATCAAATCCACAACTCAAGCACCATAGTCTAGGAAACCAACAGACAACACCACAAGAATGCTGAATGAAAACACGTACCAACACTCTCATGTAGAGAAGACAACACACCTCCTCAAACCATGTTGAACTGCAACTATCTCATCTAGTCACACCCCAAAAGCCAAGGTCTAGAAAATAGCTTAACAACAACTCCACACTCTAGAAGTTTTTCTTGACCATGTAAAACTTGCAAAACCATGGTGTTTATAAAACACCCATGTATCTCCATATTCACTGCTCATTTGGATGACTCATGAGTTTGTACACAAACATCACGATTAACTAGAACAATGAAAAACATGAAAATGCATAATATAATTTTTAGGAAAATCTACACAAAAACTTCAGAGCCAAAGACATGAATGTGAACCATGTGAGTGTAAGACATAGTTAAGAATGGAACAGTAGGTCCATTTCAGACTAGTTCCAAAAACTACAGTCATGCACAAACATACAAGAGAGTCAGGCTATTCAGAAGTTGCAGACTACCAGGATCAACCTCATAGCCTCCATGCAATCAGAGCAGTAGAGAAACTACTTTCAGTGCTAATTCAAGAAACCCAGCACAAGCGCACAACTTCATGGCTGAACAAAAACACAAGCAACTCCATATTGCTAGGGAGCCTCTCACACAGACACGCAGTATGAAACTATGCTTCACTACAACACAACCACAAGCACATCTCACGCCCTTTACATCAAGAACATTTGCTATGAGCTAGGAGCCTCAGACCATATTACAACAATATGATCAACTCCAGTCATCTCCAACATCTTTCAAAAAATAGTGTGTTGAATCTAAGAAGCAACTTCCACTCATCGAAGGATCAAACACCAATTGATTTCTCTAGATTTCCTCAAGCTTGCCAGGCTAAAAAATCATCATAGGAGAAATACTCAGAACTTCAGTAACCAGGAGAAGGCTTTGACACCACTTGTTGGTATCATCAAGCCTCGACCTCCTTCAACCAACTCTGATACCACTTGTTGGGGATATAGGGTCGGTTATGTCATCATAGATCAGCATCTAAGACATAGTTGATCCCCCATTGATCACTAAGATAAGTAAAAGAAAAACTTATAATAGATTCAACACAAGCACAAATTCAAGATAGAAAAATCTAACAACATGAAAGAAAAACATGTAGACACATAGATATACGTGGGGAAAACCTTTTTCAGGTAAAAACCCCACACTCAAAAATATCGAGCCATTGTATTATTCAACAACAAAAAATAGTTACAATACAATCTTAGGCTCATAGCCTATACAAGAGTCACATCTTATTCATCTGGAGAAAAATACAGGCAACATAAAACATAAACTTCACATGATTACAATGTCCTCAATGACATATCATGTAGATTCCCTTTAGATCCTCACAAATGATTGTCACAACCAGCCTGATGGCTAGCCCAACCACCCGGCCTCCACAAGTTCACATATTCGTAGAACTAAGAGACCAAGTGTTCACAGTTAGGACCATTTGAACACTATCTCTATCTCTCTCTCTATTCACTCTTCTTTCCTTTACGTGCACATGAGATTACTTAATCGCTTACTATGCACCAACCTATTATGCCTGTTGAAATCATCAACTATTCTCAGGATATACACTGATAGATCTTCTTGCATCAGGACACCTAGGAATTCAATTCCTTACCTCAATCGAGGCCTGTCTTCATCTGAAAACTCAGCCTGCAATAACTGTCATCACTATTTTTCCACGTAGACAATCAACATCTTGACATTGAGCCACGTGTCACATTTATGTTTGTTCGTTGCCTCTGACCTCTAGTCAAACTCGATCAAGCCAGTCAGTTGAGCTCTAAGCTCACCTATGCCATCTACCATGCAACTGCACTAAGTCCAGACAACCATCATGGTATGGCGGTGAGCCCACGTCGAACCTTCGGCCTCCAACTGCTCTACCGCCGAGCTTAGTCGACCCGGCCACGATAATGCAGTGATCCCACCTGAGCTTATTTCTTGTCTCCACCATGCTACCGTATCCCTGTCTGAGTCGCCTCGCAATATGGTGGTGAGCTTGCCTGAGCTCACCCTTGTCTTCATCATGCTACCATCGAGCTCAGTGGGCCACCCCATGGTGTGGCGGTAAGCCCACTCGAGCTCCATCTCTGATCACCCCCTGCTACATAGCCTCGACCGCTTGAACCCTGCGGCAAAGAGGTGACCCCCAGCACAAACCACTAATGGTCAACCATGTACCAGGGGGGCCGCCAACCCACCCCGCGGTAAGGCGGTGACCACCAAGTAGACCGCCAAATGGTCTTACCATGACACCATGGTGAGACATTTCACCGCCCATGGTATGGAGGTAATTGCATTCACCGACCGCTAGCCATCCACTGCAACCACCGTAGCTTCCCTGAGCACCATCCACGGTAAAGCAGTAACCGTCATGAGACCACCGCCCTTCAACCGCTAGTAGCTACTGTGCCACCAATGAGCAACTCCTTTAGTAAGGTGGTAAGACCTTGCTCTACCAGCACATCACCAATCACACTACCTCACCACCTCTGAGCAACCCTTGCAGTATGGAAGAAATCACCACCCCAACTGTTACTGCTCACCGTGCCACAACCAGTCTAGAAGAAGATTATCACAGTAAGGCGGTAACACCGCCCAACCACCAGACCAAGGAAGGTGGCCCATGGTAAAGTGGTAAACCGCACAACTATGCCAGCAAGGAAAGCTTGTAGCGGTATGGCGGTAAAGGCCAGAAATAGGGCTCCAAGGCAAAATGGAAGTCCAAGCCAGGAAGATGAGGCATAAATATCCAACAGGTTTAAGGGTTAGGGTTTAAGGGTTTAGGGTTTAGGATTTAGGGTTGAGATATTAAGAGATTATATGGTAGAGGGTATAGGTGTTGAGGGACTAGGGTTTAAGGGTTGAGGGATTACGAGGGTATAGGGGTTGAGGGATTAGGGTTTAAGGGTTGAGAGTTGAGGGTTGAGGGTTGAGGGATTTAGAGGGTATAAGGGTTGAGGGATTAGCGTTTAAGGGTTGAGGGTTGAGGGATTAAGAGGGTATAGGGTTTGAGGGATTAGGGTTTAAGGGTTGAGGGATGAATAGGTATAGGGGTTGAGAGATTAGGTTTTAAGAGTCGAGGGTTGAGGGTTGAGGGTTGATGGTTTAGGGATTAAGATAGTATAGGGGTTGAGGGATTCGGGTTTAATGTTTGATGGATTAGGTTTTAAGGTTTAAGGGTTGAGGTTTGAGGGATTAAGAAGGTATAGGGGTTGATGGATTAAGAGGGTATAGGGAATGATGGATGAGGGTTTAAGGGATGAGGGTTGAGGGATTAAGAAGCTATAGGGATTTAGGGATTAGGGTTTAAGGGTTGAGGGTTGAGGGTTGAGGGATTATGAGGGTATAGCGGTTGTGGGATTAGGGTTGAGGGTTGAGGATTGGGGGATTAAGAGGGTATAGGGGTTGAGGGATTGGGGTTTAAGGGTTTAAGGTTGAGGGATTAAGAGGGTATAGGAGTTGTAGGATTACAGTTTAAAGGTTGAGGGTTGAGGGATTAAGAGGGTATAGGGGTTGAGGGATTAAGAGGGTATAGGAGTTTAGGGATTAGGGTTTAAGGGTTGAGGGTTGAGGGTTGAGGGATTAAGAGGGTATAGGGGTTTAGGGATTAGGGTTTAAGGGTTGAGGGTTGAGGGTTGAAGGATTAAGAGGTTATAGGGTTTGAGGGATTAGGGTTTAAGGGTTGAAGGTTGAGGGATTAAGAGGGTATAGGGGTTGAGGGATTACAGTTTAAGGGTTGAGGGTTGAAGGATTAAGAGGATATAGGAGTTGAGGGATTAGATTTTAAAGGTTGAGGGTTGAGGGTTGAGGGTATAGGGGTTGAGGGATTAGGGTTAAAGGGTTGAGGGTTGAGGGTTAAGGTTTGAGGGTTGAGGGATTAAGAGGGTATAGGGGTTGAGGGATTAGGGTTTAAGGGTTGAGGGTTGAGGGATTACGAGGGTATAGGGGTTGACGGAGTAGGGGCAAAGGGTTTAGGGTTGAGGGATTAAGAGGGTATAGCGGTTTAGGTATTAGGATTTAAGGGTTGAGGGTTGAAAGTTGAGGGATTAAGAGGGTATAGGGGTTGATGGATTATGGTTTAAGGGTTGAAGGTTGAGGGATTAAGAGGGTATAGGGGTTGAGGGATTATGGTTTAAGGGTTGAGGGTTGAGAGATTAAGAGGGTATAGGGGTTGAGGGATTAGGATTTAAGGGTTGAGAGTTGAGGGATTAAGAGGGTATAGGGATTGAGGGATTAGGGTTTGAGGGTTGAGTGTTGAGGGATTAAGAGGGTATACGAGTTAGGGATTAGAGTTTAAGGGTTGAAGGTTGAGTGTTAAGGGATTAAGAGGGTATAGGGGTTGAGGGATTAGGGTTTAAGGTTTAAGGGTTGAGGGTTGAGGGATTAAGAGGGTATAGGGGTTGAGGGATTAGAGGTTTAAGGGTTGAGGGTTGAGTGATTAAGAGGTTATAGGGGTTGAGAGATTAGGGTTTAAGGGTTGAGGGTTGATGGATTAGGGTTTAAGGGTTGAGGGTTGAGGAATTAAGAGGGTATAGGGGTTGAGGCATTAGGGTTGAGGGTTGAGGGTTGAGGGATTTAGAGGGTATAGGGGTTGATGGATCAGGGTTTAAGGGTTGAGGGTTGAGGGTTGATGGATTAAGAGGGTATAGAGGTTGAGAGATTAGCGATAAAGTGTTGAGGCTTGAGGGATTAAAATGGTATACGGGTTTGGGGATTAGGATTTAAGGGTTGAGGGTTGAGGTATTACAAGGGTGTAGGGGTTGAGGGATTAGGGTTTAAGGGTTGAAGGTTTAGGGATTAAGAGGTTATAAGTGTTGTGGGATTGCAGTTTAATGGTTGAGGTTTGAGGGATTAAGAGGGTGTAGGGATTGAGGGATTAGGGATTAAGGGTTGAGGGTTGAGGGATTAATAGGGTATAGGGGTTGAGGGATTAGGGTTTAATGGTTGAGGGATTAAAAGGGTATAGGGGTTGAGGGATTAGGTTTTTAGGGTTGAGAGTTGAGGGTATAGGGGTTGAGGGATTAGGGTTTAAGGGTTGAGGGTTTAGGGTTTAGGGTTGAGGGTTGAGGGTTGATTGTTGATGGTTGAGGGTTTAGGGTTGAGGGTTGAGGGTTGAGGGTTGAGCATTGAGGGATTAAGAGGGTATAGGGGTTGAGGGATTATGGTTTAAGGGTTGAGGGTTGATGGATTACAAGGGTATAGGGGTTGAGGGATTATGGACAAAGAGTTGAGGGTTGAGGGATTAAGAGGGTATAGTGGTTTAGGGATTAGGATTTAAGGGTTGAGGGTTGAAAGTTGAGGGATTAAGAGGGTGATGCAGACCCAGTAGGCTCAATTATGCTGATTAGGCCTATTTTACAAAGCAACATTCCTTGAAACCTATCACAGGACCATGAAACCTTGGGGCAGCAATTCATATGCCTTCAAACCTCCAAAATCACAAAAATATTCCATTGGTGCAGACAAACACATGTCAAACTTGAAAAACCTTGTTTTAGGCACAATTCATGAGGGTTTATTGAAAATGACACTTACAAAGCCTCCTAGACTATTCCATCCACTCATACACTCATATTTTATCCCCAATATGCTCAAAAGTTCATAAAATAGCCATCTCTAACTTCCCATTGTCCAATTCAAGACTATACCCATCAAACCATGCACCTTTCCAATGGAATCCACCCCAAAGGCTCTCACGAAGTTATGAAAATCACTTAACCTGCACAAAAAAAAGGATTAACATGTTTATTATTCCTATCTAAGCCTATACACCGAGTTACAGGTCTTCACAGTGGGTGGAAGGCTTAGAATGGCATTTTGACTCCTCTCACAACCCCCAAAACAGTGTAAATAGGCAGTTTCAGAAAAATAATGATTTCTCCCTCAATATGAACGTTCAAATCCTCAAATCAAATGAATTTGAAATCTAACTCATATTTATACACATTCCAAATGATTTTTAGAGCCAAAAGATATTGTACGGATCCGTACCAAGCCTGTAAAGTTCAGGAAAACAGGAAAAACATGGGGTTTGAGACCACCCGGCAATAAAACAAGGATATCTCACTCAATTTTTAATGAAATCACACAATTCAAATTCCAAAAGAAATTTTATTCAATTATCTATCCAACCATAATAGTATTGTAGTGTAAAACAATACGTACAGGTCATACAATTCACGGGATCAGCAATTTCTTAATGGAAAATACAAAAAAACAGCAAATTTCTTATTAGAAACTCATTCCAAACTTTTTCAATAGCCTCCCTTTGAGATATTCCCACAATATATCATGTTTCCATTTTCAAATAACCCCTTGAACCGACCAACTACCATAACCACCCTTTGTTAGAATCTAAGATGACAATTTTTTGCCAATTTTGCTCTTAATCACTATCCCATTACAACTTGATCAACTTGATTTTGCAAATACCACCTAACTGACCTATTAAGCCCTCCAATACATTTAAAATGGTCATTGAGACCTTATTTAACATGGAATAAGACCCTACTCCCCATATCCCTTAAAACTCATGATTTCACATGGCTTTTGCATTATGAATCAAACTGACAAATTCAACTAAATGTTTCAAAACCTTTTCAAATTACATTATGACTGGTCCTTTAGACCTTATTAAGCATAAATGAACACAAGACACACCTAGGTATCAACTTAGACTTCACAAGGTGTAGGTTCTCTTGCACCAGAGGGTATAGGGGTTGATGGATTAGGGTTTAAGGGTTGAAGGTTGAGGAATTAAGAGGGTATAGGGGTTGAGGGATTACGGTTTAAGGGTTGAGGGTTGAGAGATTAAGAGGGTATAGGGGTTGAGGGATTAGGGTTTAAGGGTTGATGGTTGAGGAATTAAGAGGGTATAGGGGTTGAGGGATTACAGTTTAAGGGTTGAGGGTTGAGAGATTAAGAGGGTATAGGGGTTGAGGGATTAGGGTTTAAGGGTTGATGGTTGAGGGATTAAGAGGGTATAGGGGTTGAGGGATTAGGGTTTAAGGGTTGAGTGTTGATTGATTAAGAAGGTATAGGAGTAGAGGGATTAGGGTTTAAGGGTTTAGGGTTGATTGTCATTTATTAAGAGGGTATAGGGGTTGAGGGATTATGGTTTAAGGTTTAAGGGTTGACGGTTGAGGGATTAGGGTTTTAAGGGTTGAGGGTTAAGTGATTAAGAGGTTGTAGGGGTTGAGGGATTAGGCTTTAAGGGTTGAGGGTTGAGGGATTAAAGGCTATAGGGGTGGAGGGATTAGGGTTTAAGGGTTGAGGGGTGAGGGTTGAGGGATTAAGAGGGTATAGGGCTTGAGGCATTAGGGTTGAGAGTTGAGGGTTGAGGGTTGAAAGATTAATAGGGTATAGGGGTTGTTGGATTAGGGTTTAAGGGTTGAGGGTTGAGGGATTAAGAGGGTATAGGGGTTGAGGGATTAGGGATAAAGTGTTGAGGGTTGAGGGATTAAGAGGGTATACGAGTTTGGGGATTAGGATTTAAGGGTTGAGGGTTGAGGTATTGCGAGGGTGTAGGGGTTGAGGGATTAGGGAATAAGGGTTGAAGGTTCATGGATTAAGAGGTTATAGGTGTTGATGGATTATAGTTTAATATTTTAGGTTTGAGGGATTAAGAGGGTAGAGGGATTGAGGGATTAGGGATTAAGGGTTGAGGGTTGAGGGATTAAGAGGTTATAGGGGTTGAGGGATTAGGGTTTAAGGGTTGCGGGTTGAGGGATTAACATGGTATAGGGGTTGACGGATTAGGATTTAAGGGTTGAGGGTTTAAGAGGGTATATGGGTTGAGGGATTATGGTTTAAGGGTTGAGGCATGAGGGTTGAGGGATTAAGAGGGTATCCCGGTATAGGTGTTGAGGGATTAGTTTTTAAGGTTTAAGGGTTGAGGGTTGAGGGATTAAGAGGGTATAGGGGTTGAGGGATTAGGGTCTAAGGATTGAGGTTTGAGGGATTAAGAGGGTATAGGGATTGAGGGATTAGGGTTTAAAGGTTGAGGGTTGAGGGTTGAGGGTTGAGGGTTGGGGGTTGAGGATTGAGGGGTTAAGAGGGTATAGGGTTTGAGGGATTATGATTAAGGGATTAAAAGGGTATAGGGGTTGATGTATTAGGGTTCAAGGGTTGAGGGTTGAGTGTTGAGGGATTAGGGTATAAGGGTTGATGGATGAGGGTTGAGGGATTAGGGTTTAAGGTTCAAGATTCGATGGTTGAGGTATTAGGACGGTACAAGGGTCGAGGGATTACGAGGGTATAGGGGTTGAGGAATTAGGGTTTAAGGGTTGATGGATTATGAGGGTATAGGGGTTGTGGGATTAGGGTTGATGGTTGAGGGTTGAGGGATTAAGAGGGTATAGGGGTTGAGGGATTAGGGTTTAAGGGTTGAGGGTTGAGGGTTTAGGGATTAAGAGGGTATAGGGGTTGAGGGATTAGGGTTTAAGTGTTGAGGGCTGAGGGTTGAGGGATTAAGAGGGTATAGAGGTTGATGGATTAGGGTTTAAGGGTTGTGGGTTGAGGGCTAAGGGATTAAGAGGGTGTAGAGGTTGAGGGATTAGGGTTTAAGGGTTGAGGGTTGAGGGATTAAGATGGTATAGGGGTCGATAAATTAAGGTTTAAGGGTTGAGGGTTGAGATATTGAGAGGGTATACAGGTTGAGGGATTAAGGTTTAAGGTTTGAGGGTTGATGGCTAATGGATTAAGAGGGTATAGGGGTTGAGGGATCAGGGTTTAAGGGTTGATGGTTGAGGGTTGAGGGATTAAGAGGCTATAGGGGTTGAGGGATTAAGAGGGTACAGGGGTTGAGGGATTACGGTTTAAGGGTTGAGGGTTGAGGGATAAGGGATTAAGAGGGTATAGGGCTTGAGGGATTATGGTTTAAGGGTTGAGTGTTGACAAAATAAGATGGCATAGGGGTTGAGGGAGTTGGCTTTAAGGGTTGAGGGCTAAGGGTTGAGAGAATAAGAGGGTATAGGGGTTGAGGGATTATGGTTTAAGGGATTAGGGTTTAAGGTTTAAGGGTTGAGGTTTGAGGGATTAAAAGGGTATAGGTTTTGAGGGATTAGGGTTTAAGGGTTGAGGGTTGAGGGATTAAGATGGTATAGGGGTTGAGGGATTAGGATTTAAGGGTTGAGGGTTGAGGGTTGAGGGATTAAGAGGGTATAAGGGATGAGGGTTTAGGGTTTAAAGGTTGAGGGTTGAGGGTTGAGGGTT
The DNA here is from genome assembly GCA_007115665.2 of Sequoiadendron giganteum. Lineage (NCBI taxonomy): Eukaryota > Viridiplantae > Streptophyta > Pinopsida > Cupressales > Cupressaceae > Sequoiadendron > Sequoiadendron giganteum. The sequence goes on from CM021106.1 coordinate 227,531,899, forward strand.
GAGGGATTAGACTTTAAGGGTTGAGGGTTGAGGAATCAAGAGGGTATATGGGTTGAGGGATTATGGTTTAAGGGTTGATGGTTGATAGATTAAGATGGTATAGGGGTTGAGGGATTAGGGTTTAAGGGTTGAGGGTTGGGGGTTGAGGGATTACGAGGATATAGGGGTAAGGGATTAGGGTTTGAGGGTTGAGGGTTGAGGGTTGAGGGATTGGGGTTTAAGGGTTGAGAGTTGAGGGATTAAGAGTGTATAGGGGTTGAGGCATTAGGGGTTAAGGGTTGAGGTTTGAGGTATTAAGAGTGTATAGGGGTTTTGGGATTTTGGTTTAAGGGTTGAGGGCTGAGGGTTGATGGATTAAGAGGGTATATGCATTGAGGGATTAGGGTTTAAGGGTTGAGAGATGGGGGTTGAGAGATTGAGAGGGTATAGGGGTTGATGGATTAGAGTTTAATGTTTAAGAGTAGAGGGTTGAGGGATTAAGAGGGTATAGGGGTTGAGGGATTAGGGTTTAAGGGTTGAGGGTTGAGGGTTTAGGGATTATGAGGGTATAGGGGTTGAGGGATTAGGGTTTAAGTGTTGAGGGTTGAGGGTTGAGGGTTGAGGGATTAAGAGGGTACAGAGGTTGAGGGATTAGGGTTTAAGGGTTGTGGGTTAATGGTTGAGGGATTAATAGGGTATAGAGGTTGAGGGATTAGGGTTTAAGGGTTGAGGGATTAGGTTTTAAGGGTTGAGGGTTGAGGGTTGAGGGATATCGAGGATATAGGGGTTGAGGGATTAGGGTTTAAGGGTTGAGGGTTGAGGGTTGAGGGATTAAGAGGGTATAGGGGTTGAGGGATTGGGGTTTAAGGGTTGAGAGTTGAGGGATTAAGAGTGTATAGGGTTTGAGGGATTAGGGGTTAAGGGTTGAGGGTTGAGGGATTAAGAGTGTATACGGGTTAAGGGATTTGGATTTAAGGGTTGAGGGTTGAGGGTTGATGGATTAAGAGGGTATATGGGTTGAGGGATTAGGTTTTAAGGGTTGAGAGATGAGGGTTGAGGGATTAAGAGGGTATAGGGGTTGATGGATTAGGGTTTAATGTTTAAGGGTAGAGGGTTGAGGGATTAAGAGGGTATAGGGGTTGAGGGATTAGGGTTTAAGGGTTGAGGGTTGAGGGATTAAGAGGGTATAGGGTTTGAGGGATTATGGTTTAAGGGTTGAGGGTTGAGGGTCGAGGGATTAAGAGGGTATAGGGGTTGTGGTATTAGGGTTTAGGGTTGAGGGTTGAGGGATTAAGAGGGTATAGGGGTTGAGGGATTAGGGTTTAAGGGTTGAGGATTGAGAGTTGAGGGATTAGGGTTTAAGGGTTGAGGGTTGCAAGATTAAGAGGGTATAGGGGTTGAGGGATTAGGGTTTAAGGGTAGAGGGTTGAGGGATTAAGAGGGTATAGGGGTTGAGTTATTATAGTTTAAGGGTTGAGGGTTGATGTTTGTTGAATTAAGAGGGTATAGGGGTTGAGGGATTAGGGTTTAAGGGTTGAGGGTTGAGGGATTCAGAGTGTATAGGGGGCGAGGGATTAGGTTTTAAGGGTTGAGGGTTGAGGGTTTATGGATTAAGAGGGTATAGGGTTTGAGGTATTACAATTTAAGGGTTGAGGGTTGAGGGATTAAGAGGGTATAGGGGTTTAGGGATTAGGGTGTAAGGGTTGAGGGTTGAGGGATTAAGAGGGTATAGGGCTTGAGGGATTAGGGTTAAAGGGTTGAGGGTTGAGGGTTGAGGGACTAAGAGGGTATAGGGGTTGATGTATTAGGGTTTAAGGTTTAAGGGTTAAGGTTTGAGGGATTAAGAGGGTATAGGGGTTGAGGGATTAGGGTTTAAGGGTTGAGGGATTAAGAGGGTATAGGGGTTGAGGGATCAGGGTTTAAGGGTTGAGGGTTGAGGGATTAAGAGGGGATTGAGGAATTAGAGGTTAAGTGTTGAGGGTTTAGGGATTAAGAGGGTATAGGGGTTGAGGGATTAGGGTTTAAGGGTTTAGGGTTTAGGGTTGATGGATTAGTAGGGTGTAGGGGTTGAGGGATTAGGGTTTAAGGGTTGAGGATTGAGGGTGGAGGGATTATGATGGTATAGGTGTTGAGGGATTAGGGTTGAGGGTTGATGGATTAAGAGGGTATAGGGGTTAAGGGATTAGGTTTTAAAAGTTGAAGGTTGAGGGATTAAGAGGGTATATGGGTTGATGGATTAGGGTTTAAGGGTTGAGGGTTGAGGGATTATGAGGGTATAAAGGTTGTGGGATTAGGGTTTAAGGGTTGAGGGTTGAGTGATTAATAGGTTATAGTGTTTGAGGGATTAGGGTTTAAGGGTTGAGGGTTGAGGGTTGAGGGTTGAGGGATTAAGAGGGTATAGGGGTTGAGGGATTAGGGTTTAATGGTTGAGGGTTGAGGTTCGAGGGATTAAGAGGGTATAGGGGTTGAGGGATTAGGGTTTAAGGGTTGATGGTTCTAGGATTAAGAGAGTATAGGGTTGAGGGATTAGGGTTCAATGGTTGAGGGTTGAGGGATTAAGAGGGTATAGGGGTTGAGGGATTAATATGGTATAGGGGTTCAGGGATTATGGTTTAATCACTCCATCCTACCCCCTCTCCCTCTCTTAGGTCTCTTCCATGTTGTTCAATCACTCCCACTCTTTATTTCTCTCACTCTTCCTCTCCCTCCTCTCTCTCTCTCTCTCTCTCTCTCTCTCTCTCTCTCTCTCTCTCTCTCTCTCTCTCTCTCTCTCTCTCTCTCTCTCTCTCTCTCTCTTCTCTTTCTCCCTCTCTCTCCCTCTCCCCCAATATCTCTCACTCTTATTTGTCTCCCCTCTATCCTTACCCCTTAACCCTTTAAACCCTTAACTCCTAAACCCTTAACCCTTTAAACCCTTAACTCTTAACCCTCTACCCTCTATCTCTCTCCCAGTTTGTCTCCCTCCCTCTCTCCCTCTCTCCCTCTTTCTCTCCCACTCTCTCTTTCTCCCACTCTCCCTCTCTTTCCCTCCCTCTCTATCTCCATATCTCCCACTATCTCTTTCTCCCCCTCTCCCTCTCCCTCCCTCTCTCCCCCTCTCTCCCTCTTTATCTCCCACTCTCTCTTTCTTACACTCTCCCCCTCTCTCCCTCCTTCCCTATCTCCATCTCTATCTCCATCTCTCCCACTGTCTCTTTCTCTCCCTCTCTCCCTCCCTCTCCCTCTTTCTCCCTCTTTCTCTCCCTCTCTCTCCCTCTAACTCTTATCCCTCTACCCTCTATCCTCTCTCCCACTCCTCCCACTCCCCTCTCCCCCTCTCTCCCTCCCTCTCTATCTCCATCTCTCTCTCTCTCTCTCTCTCCCACTCTCTCCTTCTCCCACTCTCTTTCTCTCAACCATGCACCCTCTACCTTTAACCCTGACCCCTTAAACCCTTAAAACCTCAACCCTACCTCCCTCTCTACTATATATTTGTCCTCTCCCTCTATCAAATAATTACAAATAACATCAAATAATTACATAAGAACATATATCAATATCAACTCACATAATCAACTATACTGACTAGAAAGCATGTCATAAACAATAAACATCAATATAGTGTACCATCACATCTAAATATAAAAACCATCATCGCTCAATGTTAGCGATCAAATAAAAAACATAGTATCATGGTCTATCAAAGTAAAAGTATTTTTTGAAAATATAGGCAAATCAAAGTAAAACACTGTCTGAAAATATGAGCAAATCAAAGGGGTGCTACAAAAACTTATTGAAATGATGATTATCATTTACTATATTAGTGATAATTTATACTATAAATCAATCATTGTATTATAGAAATTATCCTATAACATATGAATGTTGAAACATCTAAGAAAGAGTCATACATTCAGTACATTGATCCATTAAAAATTTTAAAGAAGGATTTTAATATTTTTCATCTAGCTCTTAATTTAACAAACATGTTATTTTAAATAAATTTACATAGGTATAAACAAAAATAACACTAACACCTTTACCATTAAACATACCTTTTTCAAGAAACAATACTTTTAGATAACCATATTGGTTCCAAATCATATTAATACATGCTAGAACACATCACTTTTCTTTCTACACATGTTCTATATCCAATATCATATATATATATTGCATCACATCACATTCCTTGCAAAACTTTGATATGTGATTAACATATCACAATACTCATATATATACATCATCTATATAATTTAATGTTCAAAAATATATCTCAATACTCACATATCTCACAACGTCAAATTCACATTAAAGGAATCATGAACTCACAAAATTGGATAGGGATGAGGATAACTAGTGTCTCAAATTCTCCTCACAGATTGCAGAGTGTTATAGTGCCACAAAAAAAAAAGATAGATCTAGGGGAAACAATTTATAACTCTCCCATGTCATTCTCATTAACCCCTTTTATAATAATTCCCCAGGCCATATACTCCCCCATACAACCAATCAAGGACCCCTCATGAGTATTATAATTTTCACAACGTCACATTACTACACATGCCATCAGTTTTCAATTAACAAAGGAAAGCCTCAAACATAATAAAATAAGATCATAACAAAAATTTCAATAAAGGTCCCATAAAAAGGGAAAGAAAATTATAAATTCTAAAGATTAAAATCAATTGTAGATACATTTCAATATCCCAATCTTAATTCCAAAAATAAAATTAAATAAGTCCCTGAGGTAAAAAGGATAATTTTAAAATTCAATTCATCAATAACTTTAAGAATTTCAACATTGTTGGCTTAATGAATCAAATAAAAAATCTCAAAAATAAATAAATAAAATATTTGTCCAACAATTTCACAAATTTCACATCACAATCACCACTTGACTTTAAATAAGTCACCTGAGGAGGAGGGGAATAGTGATCTCAAACTACAAAATATTTAATAGCATGTTTAAAAATGGTGGTCTCTAACCACAATGGTCTCAAACCACATAGAGCTCAAGTAATAACTGAATCATCAACAATAGATAACTAAAAGTACACTTAGGTCCATTTTGAACCCATAGGTAAACATCGAGGAATTATTCTTGTATGATAAATAAACTAGCATGATCCAAGAGTGTGGGGGAGACTTATGGGAACTAACATCCATTCAAAGTCCTTAGATTTCGATGAAGGTCCTCCATCTCTCACCCCTAATTATATTACTATGCTCTCACTTAGGTAAGTGGATTGATGCTAGGGAATACAACACCATATAATCCAAAAGAACATTAAGATATATTTACACATTTTATTTAGAAGACACACATACACACTTATCATATTATCTTATAAAGAATTTTAATTACTTATTTCCATATGATTCAATCATACACGACTTACACTTACTCTTACAACTTGGTCTAAAAATAACTTTTCACAATACACAATATAAGAAACATTATAGTGTATTTCACATCTATGGAGGGTACAAAATAAATTCATTTCAAATTTTCACCATTTAAAGCAACAACACCATTTCCTTACACATAATTTAGCCATACTTCCATATACTTTTCAAGAATTTACCTCCAACATCCATTTTTCCATAGCCATATAATTGCAAGAATCACAACACATTCTAGTTTATCTCAATGATACACAAAATTAAATATACTAAACCATGTGAGATCCATGAATTACATCCCCATCCACAATATGGTGTATCTTAACACACACACACACACTTACATAATACATTATCTATTAGATCAACATCCCATCAAGACTTATAACATGATAACTTAATTCTTCTTTTGCTAATAATCATTTTTCCTAACTAATAACATTGAAAGTATTTTCTCAAAAATGACTACTCAATGCTCAACACACATATTTCTTTCATATCTACAAGAATTTTTTTACAAAAAATATGAATTCAAATGATTCCAAGGAAACATGCATTATTAGGAATCAATTCATTTATCCTCACCCAATAAAATAATTTCATTTTCAAATAAAACCAAGGCACATAGAGAAAGCACTCATTACACAATCATAATTAAATCTCTACTTTTTCTATCCCATTTAAGACACCCAATATGAGATACCCTTAACAAAGAATTACTATTTCACTACTCTTTTTCCACATCAAGTATATGAACACAAAATCATTTATTTTATGATCAAATGCACCATTCACATGAAAAATGCATAATACTCAAAAAAATATAACATAATCAATCCTTTTTCAAGTAATATTTTCACCAACACACTTAAAAAGGAATTATGGAAACAAACTGAAGATCTCATAAGGTCATTTCTAACATCAATCCCAACAAGGTTATAATAACAAAAAGGAAAATTCACATGACCAACACCACATGGGAAACAACACTAAATAGAGATCCTAGTGTTGCAACTATGCTCTGATACCAAAATGTAATTCCCAAAACTGTCTACCAAATTACACAACTAAGGACACAATAGAAACCCCTATTTTCAACCACAAACAACAAGGCCAACTCACAAAAGTTCATTTTCAAGTAATTATGCGAGGACCTAAGGGGCTTAACCTATACCTTGGGGGATCATCACTCGATGGCCTTGTCTACATGATGTGCATATATTTTGTAGTTTGACAACTTGAGTTTGATCCAACTCATATTTAATTAACCAATAATAATGTAACTCAATCAAGTTTGACTCTCTCACAAACAATTTGACAATAACTCAAACATATACTCACTCTACAATTTTCACCTTGTTGATCGCAATGAAATAGATGATACTAAAACACACATAGCTTTCACTCTATTTGACCAAATTTAAATTTCAATATTCTCTCAAAAGGGTAAAGAATGAGGAATAAAACCCATAAATGATTTTACAACTACACCCACTAGTTTACCTAAAAGAGTTGTAGGCAAATAATCTTAGTTTGAAATAAAAAAAAATAAAAATATAACCTACACAAAATTATCAATCATATTTAATTCTTAATATCTCTAGAACGATTGGTAAATGAACCCTAGATCTTGAGCACCACTTTAAGGAAATATCAATCCCTTACTTTGAACTTATATTCATTTTCTAATAGAATACTAAAAGTTATATATTAGTTTTCTTTAAATCAAAGATAAGAGAGAAGATACATGAATGTATTAAACAACCTAAATAATGTTGTGGGAACTATTTTAACCATACTAACAATGTCAAATATGACTTTATTTCCTACAAGTTTAATTAAAATATCTCTTAAGATTATATCAATTAAGGTGAATAATGTTAATAGAAAATATGATTTCTATCTATTAGAGAGATACTTAATTTTTGATTTGATTACTTATGAAAAATATCAATTTAAAAAAAATAGTATAATTTCCAATGTATATATTATTGTATAAAAAAAACATTAATCTCAATTAGATATTATAGAATATTCCTTCTAGGATATTAAAAATTCAAATAGAACATTGCATGCCTAATGATAAGTGTTTTAGTTGTAACCCAAGATGTCTTTGTAGGTTAAATATCAAATGGTATGATTTCTTAGTATAAGATCTCTCATAGAAATTAAATGTATTATTAGACTATCTTTTGCATTAATACCCATTTTACTTTTATTATGGGATATTGATACATCAGATATCATTGTGTATGTGATATTGGGTGCATAGTAATATTATCTATGAATAAACTCATTTATTAGAATACCCATATCAACTACAAAAAAATTAATTTCATAAATATAATTCATGATATAGAGTATCATAAATATGCCAAAAATTATCAACTCAAAATATATTGCATTTATTTTTCAATTTCTCTCCTTTCACGATGGTTAGACAAAATACTACATAAAAAAATGTAGCATCAATAGTTTTGGGTATCCTACACAAACCTTCAATTCTTAAAGGGCTTGACAGGCCCCAAAGATGTGTTTGCAATCAAGAAACAAGTACTTTGCGTGAGCTGGAGTCCCTACCTTAAGCAAGTCTGGGTGTGGGGAAAATAATGTTATGTTTATTTTGGAGTTGGTCTTTGATGACTAGTTTTTGGTTTTTTCTATTTTCTTCATCATTCGTAGCATCTAGATCATGGCTACAGGAATCAATTGAAGGTTTTATTTTCAAATAACTTGTCCCCACTCTATTGTGAAGCCCACAACAAAGCTCTTCTCCATGTACTACTCTTCTCAGACATAAAATCTTAATCCTTCAACCCCATAGACTTCCTAAGACAACCATTTCAAAAGCATACAAATAACTATCTCTACAGATAAAATAGTATTTAGTAGAGAATTTGTAGATGATAAGAGAACCCTTTCTTCTTGAATAGTTGTAAACCTATTGATGGTTTTGTATGGCTAATTGAAAGCATATACTAATATATCTTTTGGAGTCTCTATATGGTTTGTTTGTCTATTTTTCTATGGCTTTCAACATTATTTCATTATAGATTTTTACCATGCCCAAGTACTCATTCCCAATTTATATTTGGAAACTTAGTATGAAATCTACAAATATCTTATATCAAATATCAAAGTCAAGTGTTCCTTTAGGCTATCAAATAACTCATTTTGCAACTTGCTAGTTTTCTTCTTTTGGCTTAAACATAAATAGGTTAAGATAATACATACATCTAGCCAAGTGGTGGTAAGATGAATTAGATTTTCTACCAATGGAGAATACACTGGTTCTTGACCAGTGACAAAATCAATATAAGTTAAGAGTTTTGTCATACTTAGGCTTGTGATACAAAAATAACATGATCAAGCTATCAAAACCCTTCACCTAGACAGTAATAAGTCGGTCTTTCATTTATAATTTTCTTTAAAGCTGGTTGAGCCTCTTTCATCCACTGAACATAAAGGATCACATGTTCCAATAGATCCCAATGCATGGAATGAATTCCATGTAAAAGGCATGTTTGCATTTATATGGACTAATTTTTTTTCTATATGTGATAAGAGTCATATGAGTTGTTGATATCGATTGAAATCATGATTTTGTCAATAGTAGTCAAAGATACTAATTTACATGGATATATTTGGATGGAAAATTAGAAAAGGGATTATCTCATTGAGAATTATTGTAATGCCCTGCCACGTAACCCTAGAGGAAGTTGCAAAAACTATAGAAGCAAACTATTTTTTTTTATTATTAAGTACAATGTAACATGAAATTTCACTATCTAACGCCAACCTCCTCTAAGGCTACGAGACTAAGGTTACATCTAACCCATAATATAAAACATAAAAACATCCATAGCAAGATTAACTACTTAAGAAATAAATGTTCATACATTCTAAACATGAAATTACATCACATAGATAATATATATACATAAAGTTCCAATATAATATTAATACATCCAGTAAGATTTACATTTCTCATTCCTAGAATGAGGTAGTTCATACCTAACTATTACAAATTACAAGAATACATGAAACCTCCTCGAATACAACTAAGGAGTAAATTAAATACAAATGAAAACTGATACAATAATACATCAATAGAAAGAGGCATATATGTTGGTACCACCAAGAACTCTCCAATTAGAAGATCTCGCCATCCCAAACTGATGAAAGGGGACCCAACGGAGTAAGGTGCACGTTCCACCCAACCAAGTGGTACTCGAAGGCCTGCCACCCATGCTAGGAGATAGTAACAAGGATCCAAGACCAAAACTTACTACCTCTAGACATAGGCTAACATATAACTAATCTTAACAAACACAAGAACAACACTAACTCAAAGGATACAATACTACCAGAGTTAAATAACTAGTTACACCAGTGAACCATATATACTGCTAACCTAGGAGAAGTGTCACCACAAAGGTGCATGGGTTACCCAACATATCTTCCTAGACCCTGGTCCCCATTAGGAATCACTCTCCTACTATCAAAACATGGAACAAAACCACTCCAAAATTAGGAGGCAAAACATATAAAAAAATACACTCCATACAAAGGAGGCATAACATCCCCATTTGTGGAAACCGGGTGACTCAATGAAAATAGAAAATACACTACCCATGGGAATAACAAAAGACAAGACCATAAAATACAACCCCCAAACATTAACAAACCTAAAATAAAATACTTACAACCATCAACTACTACTTCTAATTCAATCACCCCAAAACACTATAGAAGAAAAAACATTCTTAAGGCAATTTAAACTAGAACAAACCTATCCTTCGGATTTACTAAATCCGATTTCATTTCAAAAATTTTAACAATACACTTTCCCAAATCACCTAATTTAAATAAATTTTCATTTTCAACAAAACGAAAATCAAATCTATTTACTTAAATTAATTTACCATTTTCAACTTATTCAAAAATCAATCCCCTCTTCAAAATTATTTCCTTAAGATTAACTAATCATACATTTAATGTATACACCCACTTAACATAATCATTTAAATAAGTATATATTTAATATATATATAATTATACATAAATAAATATATATATTATCTAAATAATTTTAAACTTACAATTTTCAAATATAAATTCTAAAAAAAAAAGTAATTTCTAAAAATATATATACATATATATTTATATGTATAAATATATGTAACAAATATACATTAACATATATTTATATATAAAAATATATATAGACATATATATATATATATTATATATTATATATAAAAGAAATTTTAAAACATTTAAAGTGTTTCAAATCACCTTTACCCATTATAATAAGAGGAAACCAATTGAATGGCCATGCATGGGCCATTGAACCCGCCAGCTGGAGAAAGTCATCTCCATAAGAACGACAAGGGAGGGGAGGCAGTGCTACCTCTAGCACTGACTCCCTTTCATGGGGGCGGGGGCGAGGGCAGCCCAACGTCCCCCCCCTCCCCCCAAACATTTTTTTATTAACAATAACTCTGGGAATTTTTCACATTAAATCTGTGAATTTTCTATGAATGAATTAAAATCAGCATGAAGTATTTTGTCGTACGGTGATAAAGAAAAATATAGAAGCTTTATTAAATTTCCAGCAGTACAGTATATATATATCACGGTATATATGTATATATATATAAATATTCATATATATATTTATATAAATCATATTAAGTAAATACTGTAATTGGGAAAATAATTTCCAGAATCAGTTCTACAGGCAAAATTTTATAAACACCACAAAAACCAAATTTCACAAGAAAATTCTACAAATGCATTTCTCAACTGAATTAGGGAGGAATCTTTTAACTTTGCTTAAACAAGAATCTTAAGAAGAAAGAACAAAAAAATTTCTCACAAATCAATTTTACACAAAATTTCCTGAGAGTTCAAACCTATAGGATATTTTTTTCTTCAGAAACTAAATTTCTTTCAGAGGAAGGTTTTCTTTCCAGATCCCTAAGTGTTTCCTTTTGGGTTCATCTAAATTCACAATAATACCAATTTACAATTTTGTTATTGTTTCCACAGAGAATTTCAACCTACAAAGGAATTTATTCTATAGAGGATCTTCTATAAGACAATAACAATTTCTAAAACCAAACTCGAACTTAAAAGTTTGCACAAACAATCTTTTACAGAGAAGATCTAACTAGAAGCTTTTCAATATAACTAAACAAAATGAAAGAATGAACTTGTATTCCAATGCCTGTGAATTTCTAAATTTGAAGTAGTGCCTCCTCCACAAATCCAAGTAATTTTCCCAAATAGAAAATAGCTTCCTTCATAATAATATAATTTCCCAAACATAGCAACAATTCCCAAGAACAATTTTTCTAAAATTTCAAGAACACTAAACTTCTTTCTACAAAAATTCTCCCAAAAAAATTCCAGAATCCCTGCAAATCCCAAAAGACTTCCTTTCAATCTATTTCCCAACACACAAAATATACCTGTGCTTCTGTCGTGAAGAAACTTCTCTCTTCTTTCGTTAAAGCCACAATCTTCTCCTCGTGAATCAATTTTCAACAAACTCATTAATTCTTCTAACACGTGTTAAAACTCACAAAATATCTTTAACAACCAATTTGCATAAAATCCTCCAAAAATTTAAAATTAAAAACATTTAATAATTACAAAATATCTCCCCTTTCAAATTTAACTTAATTAATCTAATTTATTTAATTAATAAATAATATAATCCTAAGATTATACTATTTACCAATTAAAATAAATTACTTAATTCACCACTTCTAACATTAAAATAATATTAATTAAATAATGAACTTTAAATAATTAAATTCATTAAATTTCGTTTTTAAACTTTTCAACATAATAATTCAAAGCCAAATTAAGTAAATTTTACAAACAAGACCGACTAAACCCGATGACACACTGAGACTAGGGTAAAGGCTTGACACAAGAATCCTAGCTACTATCTCCCAATCAACATCGTCGTTGGGTCGACATGCTCAAACCTATGAAACTAGGTGGAGTCAATGTCTTGTACCTGCTGTAGACATCCAAATTTGATCACTTCCATATGATCAAAATCGTCTATTATATTCATCCATTCCATTAACGGTGATTAAATAATTCATTTAATCATTATTTCATTTTTTGCCTAAGGTTCCTAAAGTATCTAATTAAATAAATTAAATACTTTACCTTACACCCTGTTCTTCTCTAAATTAAATAAATATGACAAATTATTTAATTTAGTCTTTTAACCCATTTGAATTAAAATCAATTTTTTAATTCCTCTTTTCTCTCTCCTTGTCACATTCTCCATAACCCTCTTCTAATCCGGATTAAATTAATTAATCTGTGATTAAGATGTGCACTACTTAATCTTGATTAAATGTCACATCCTCCATAATCTCCCACTTGCCTCTAATGTCTCATTAATTACCTTAATCATGTGTTTGCACAACCTTAATCAGAATCATTAGCCACATTTGGCTTACCTTTTCTGGTCAACCTTCCCACTTACCATTTTTGGTACGGACTCCCTTCCCCATGTGAATTTTTAATTCACATTTATTCAACCAAGGTTCCCCTCTTCCCCATGTGAATTTTTAATTCACTTTTATCTTTCCAAGGTCTTCCCCATCCCCCATGCAAGATTCTAGAAGCCTTGACTTGTCACTTCACATGTGCCAAGGGCTTCTAGAACCTTGGACTTGTCACATCACCCACATGTGACAAATCTCCAGCTTTTTGGAGACACTCTCTTATCCACTAGATTCTTCCAATCATTGTGAATTTTAAATTCACTTTTATTCCTCCAAGGAATCTTCTCATCCCCCAAGATCCACCTCATCTCCACATCACTCCACCCTAGGACATCTCACCCTCCACATGTCAAGATGTGAGGGCTTGTGAGTCCTCAACTCACCATAGCCCTTCATCTTGATCTTTGTTGGATCAATCCCAACCGTTGAATTCTCTAGAGAATTCAATTTGGCCTATAAATACCCCTTCAATTCCTTCATTTTAGGGGATCAAGTCTTTTGCAAATAAACTCTTGCAAAATTGCCATTCAATCTCTCATCTAGTTTAGCATCCATATTGCATCAATTCATCTTGCATCCACTTCATTTTCATTGCCATCCAAGGAGCACACAAGACTTTAACATCAAGGGCCAACCAAGGAAGCAACAACATGAAAGTATAACAGCAATTTATTTGTTTATCTTGCTTTCATATTGTTCATCTTCTTAGGCTAATCATTGAGGTGCCCTATTATCTTGTTGTTTCTTTTTATTGCACTATTAGTTTTATCTAGCATCTCACACTTTAGGAAGCAAAATTTTATTAGGATCACACCTACAAACCTATAAACAAGGCATATATATAGAACATGCATATAATTATCATCATAAAAGAACACATCGTGAAGAGGAAATTGCGGAATCATAGGGTGCTCACAAATGAGTGATGCAATTTCATACCCTTCACCAATACACTCATGAAATTGATAGTTCTGACATATATATTCTACTCATGTGTAGATAACCATGGTATTCCAAATAATCATTATACTAATCAAAGGTATATCAAATCATAACATCAAAGTAGAGTAACATCACATCACAACATATAATCCACATCGTTGTATAAATAGTGATAAAAAAATAACAAAGCATCGTTATCTAAACATAAGAGAAAAATAGAGGGGTGTTACATTCTCCCCCACTAGGGCCAGGCTTACTCCTAGAATCCAGCAAATACCCCTAGTACAAACTCCATATAATCACACATAGTCAAGGGTTCCAAAACTGAACCACTCCATACATCACATAAAAACAAGAGTAACCAGAGTCATAATCCTCTAAGCCAAATAAACTACCAATCCAAACAACCAACATGGTGCAACAACTACCAAAAAAGTCTCAATAACACATATCCTAACATAACAAGAATCAATGCAGAGAAAAAAACACTGAAGGCACTTCCTCAGCCTCCTGTACTAGAGGATTTCCATGAACTCCTGAATTAGCTGCTTGTCCACTACCAGTAATCTCCACATCTTTGCCCTGATGCTCTTCTCGATGATGATCAACCATTTCACTCATCCCATGGTTCCTTCTTGCGTCATCCCTTGTTGGATCCATTATCTTCGACTTCTGACTAAAATTAGGTGAGTTCCTTTGAGGACACTATCTAGCTAAGTGGCTCTGCTGGCCACAAGTGTAACATCCTTTACCCCTACCTGTTGCAACCTGTGCACTCTGTGTCGGTTGCTCTTGACAGTTGTGCTTACAATGCCACCAGTTTCAGTTCTTCCTAGTTTGAGAACCATTACCACCATGATGAAGTTGTGATACCTTATGCTTAGGTTTAGAGTGTTGTTTTTGCATACCACACTCCTGTCTAGGGCCTAGCTGGGTAAGAAACTCCTCAAGAAAAGAACATAACTGAGGACCTAGGCACTCCACACAATCATTCTTGTGGGGACTCAGAAAATAAGAGTTCAAATGATCAATTCCATGATCACCTCTCCTAGGAATCCTATACACACCACCCAAGAAAGGAGTCACAACCAAAATGCGAAATTAACATACAAAAAATCATAAGTCAAGCACCATACTCATGATTAAACATACATAATACACATACACACCAATACACATCCTTGGAAATCACAACACAAGGCCACACATGGGTCCATCTGGACACCGAAAAGCAACATACTAATCCATGATACAAAAATCCATGAACCAAGAGCAATAACCATCTCACAAAACCAAACATCACAATCAATGGCTTGATGGTGTTAGGCCACACATAAGGTGATACCATCCAAAAAAGACCACAGTGACCTATCTCTTGTTGTATAAGGTGATTAACCTCCAAGATATAGTCATCACACATAGGTGGGTAATGGGTTCTAGTTGCATAACAACCTCACATACCCCCATCCTCAAGGTTCCCTGCATCTACTTGCTCGTATACACTCACCAAGTCTGCCTCATACGTCTTTGGAGAGGATTCACAATACGACACATTATCGACATTTAAAATATTAAAGATAAACTAGTTTAGCCACCAAAGTCATAAAGAAGAGAAAATTAAGATTCCATTTCAGCATTAAGGCAATAAATGTGCACAATTTCAACACTAAATAAAATATATAACCGCTAGGGTTATATAAAAATAAGGTCACAAGTTGTGGCTAAACCATCACAATCAACTAAAAAATCATCAATAACCAAAAGAAAATTTCACAATCTTTAAAATTGCACTGTACAACACTGTGTGACTAAATACTAGCCACCGAACGAGGAAGGAGGAAACAACATCCGACTAAAGTAATAGCCCTCATGTGGTGTAGAGTGAGCATGCCATCCACATGAACCAAAGTGTATCCATGACTATCACTTTGTCACTCGACATGGTCATACGCCAACCAGAAAAGGCACGTACTGGTCATATGCCACACGATAGTTTGTTTGTGGGTCAGTGGAAGTAGGCACACACATAACACAACCCACATCATGATACCTTGTTGAAAAGGCACATGCAAGAACTCCTTGTAGCCAAAGGTATACATGGCTAGGATCTACTCATATGCTACCCGACCAACACAGTCAAAGCAGCCATGAGTATCCCTCTACAAGTTTTATGAGGCTAACTGAGCTTCACCTCTCATATGAACAAGGTTAACTCAATAATGCCAGATCAATGCCTCTACGAATGACTAGACATGCACTAACAAACCTATGTTGTTGTAATCAAATCTATAGGGATGGGGCTAACACTTATGAATCAAGTATCCCAAGCCATCATAAGGGAAAGTAGCGGGTACTTTTCCTTAGGATTGGTTGAGTTGAGATGGTCTACACCGCAATATGTATACACTGCACACTCCACCCAAGGAACTTTGTGGTTTCTACTATCCCTTCATAGATTGAGGGGCTAGAGAACCAAAAGAAAAAGAATCTATGAAACTAACTTTTGGTTTCTCTTATATATAAGTTTAAACCACACATGGGTTGGCGCTCAATCGGGTAACAAACATGCAAACACACATTTTGGTATGGTGAATTCCACATCAAAGTGCAACTTTTCCCTCATGGATGGGTACCAAATATCACCATCACATGGATACACAAAGCAAGTAAGGGGTATTCACAACACTCAATCAAGACACAGTTACTAGTTCCTTACATTTATAGGGGGTACAACTACATACATAATCCCATAAGAACATCAAATTTTATAACTCATGGGATACATATCATTACTTTTCTTCCATAATATTTTATCAGATTTCCTATCACTACTCTTTTCCACAGAGTAAGTCATGCTAAATATCTAAGCCATGAACATGTGATCACTTAACAACTCCACTAATAGATTCACAAGGACAACATAGTAGACCCAGATGTACCCAGAGTACCCAGTGTATGAACCTGGGGATATGATACCATGTGTAATGCCCCACCACATAACCCTAGATGAAGTTGCAACAACTATGGAAGCGAACTATTTTTTATTATTATTATTAAGTACAATGTAACATGAAATTTCACTATCTAATGCCAACCTCCTCTAAGGCTACAAGACTAAGGTTGCATCTAACCCATAACATAAAACATAAAAACATCCATAGCAAGATTAACTACTTAATAAATAAATGTTCATACATTCCAAACATGAAATTACATCACATAGATAATATATATACACCAAGTTCCAATATAACATTAATACATCCAATAAGGTTTACATCTCTCATTCCTAGAATGAGGTAGTTCATACCTAAATATTACAAATTATAAGATTACATGAAGCCTCCTCGAATACAACTGAGTAAATTAAATACAAATGACAACTGATACAATAATACATCAATAGAAAGAAGCATATCCACTGGTACCACCACGAGCTCTCCAACTGGAAGATCTCGCTATCACGAACTGACGAAAGGGGACCCAATGGAGTAAGGTGCACGTTCCACCCAACCAAGTGGTACCCAAAGGCCCACCCCCCATGATAGGAGACAATAACAAGGATCCAAGACCAAAACTTACTACCTCTAGACATAGGCTAACACAAAACTAAACTTAAAAAACACAAGAACAACACTAACTCAAAGGATAAAATACTAATAGAGTTAAATAACTAGTAACACTAGTGAACCATACATACTGCTAACCTAGGAGAAATTTCACCACAAAGGTGCATGGGTTACCCAACATATCTTCCCAGACCCCAACCCTCATCAAGAACCACTCTCCTATCAATACACGAAACAAAACCACTCCAAACTTAGAAGGCAAAACATATAACAAAATCCACTCCATACAAAGGAGGCATAACATCCCCGTTCGTGGAAATCAAGTGACTCACTAAAAATGGTAAACACACTACCCATGGGAATAAAAAAAGATGAGAGAATAAAATACAACCCCCAAACATCAACACACCTAAATTGAAAGACTTACAACCAAAAACTACTACTTCTAATTCAATCACCCCAAAATGCTACAAAAGAAAACACATTCTTAAGGAAATTTAAATGGAAAAAACCTATCCTTCAGATTTACTATATCCAATTTCATTATAGAAATTTTAACAATACACTTTGTAACATCCCGCCATGTAACCCTAGAGGAAGTTGCAATTAACTACTCAAACGCACTAATTTTTTTTTTTTTTTTAAGTACAATTAATATGCAAGTTCACTATCCATTGCCAACAACCTCTAATATTACAAGACTGAGATTACTTATAAACTCACAAACAACTTAAATTAATCCATAACATTTATGTACTTAAGAAATTAAGAACACATGCATTCCATACAAGATAAACTACATCAAACAATAAGAGATACAATATGATTTCATATACAATAATTTAACAATAAGATTACATCTCTCATTCCCCAAATGAGGTAAATCCAATAAGCATGATTATAAATTACAACTTTCCACCTCAATTACAAATGAGGGGTAATAAATTACAAGATTCAACTGAAATGAATATAAGCATGAAATGTAACAAGATCCCATGAGCTCTCCAACTAGAAATATCATCAACACGAACAAGAAAAAAACCCAACGGAGTAAGTTGCACGTTCCACCCAACCAAGTGGTACCCAAAGGCCCACCCCCCATGCTAGGAGATAGTAACAAGGATTCCTAGACAAGCCCATCTACCTCTAGACATAGGCTGACACAGACTAACTCATACTGACACAACCAATCAAAGGTACAACACAAGTACAACTCTAACATGGTCACATTGCTTCCAAATATAAAACAGATCAGGTATGCTAAGAAAACCATACACATAAAATCAAATACCAACTGTTGTCCTAGATAGAGTGTCATCGCACAGCTCGACATGGGATATCCTCTGGGAATCTTCATAGGCTCTGATCCCCATTATGGGATATCTTGGTGGCCTCAACCGAATCTTGGCCCCCATACTCACTCATGCAGAATCAAATATCTCTCGTAAGGACAAGATAGATGACCTTGCCATTCCAAGCCTTCCCACTCATCCCAAGCCTAAACGAGCACTTGTGTCTATGAGTGAGGCTAAATTATCTTGATTAGTGTGAAATACTACCTAATATTCTAAGTATATTGTTTTAGTTATCACTTGATTAAACTACCTCTGAAGGTTACCTAGTCTTACCTCTTACAGGCTCTCGCCCCTAATGGAAGCCACTCTTCTACTTGACAACACGCATTCAAACCAATTACCAAGGGAACCCAAGTGCATACAAAATAGATATTACAACCACTCCAAATTTAGGAGGAAACATATACTGAAACTCACTCCAACATTGGAGGCAACAATTCACATAATCTACTCCTTCCAAAGGAGGCACAAATCATCCTCGTTCGTGGAAACCGAGTAATTGACTAGATACAAATCTACGCACTACCCAAGGCCATTTAAAGGTTGACTAACATAATACGACAACCCCAAATAAATGAAAACCCCATCTAGAAGACTTAACAACCCTTCTAATCAATTTCCCCCAAATCGATAATAGAAGAAATTACATTTAAAAGAGAAATTTAACAAGAATTAAATCTACTTTGGATTTCCTAAATCCATTTCCTTTAATAAAATTCAGTAATTTATTGCTTAATAAAACTGGTTCAATAATGTCTCCTTCAGACAAAGGATGAAATTTAAACCAAATATTTAAGTCCCTAATTGCTTGTAAATAATAATAAAATATTCATTTACTTCTTCGATTTAAAACATATCATTTTAAAATAACTATTTCTCTTTTGCAAAATAAATCATTTTAAAATCAATTAATTCATCTATTAAACATACTATTTTAAAATCAAATACTTGTTCTTTCAAAATTTATTATTTTAGAATAAATCCATTAATTCTACTATTGCATATTAATTTAAAATTTCCCAATTGCATATAAAACATGATATTAATCAAATCAACATTTTAATATATATATTAAAATTTATAATCTCAACTATATATATATATAAAATAATATACATATATACATAATATATATATATCCTCATATTATATATATACACATATATATATTATTTATATATTATATATATATTTTTTATTATGAATATATATTAATATTTTAATATTATAAAATGTAATATAAAATATTATCTTTAACTATTTTAAAATTATAAAATATTATATATATTTTTATTAAAAAAAAAATGAATTTAGCCATTTGAACCCATGTAGGGTTTTTTGAAGGGTGGGCCACGAATTTCTTGGGGCGTGTGCAATTTTTTATGGGAGGGGCGACTGTGTTTAACATAGCTGACCCCATTGTTGTGGGTGCAACTGTGTTAACCACAACCGACCCACCACAGTGTGGGGGCGGTTGTGTTTAACACAGCCGAAACACCACTGTGGGCATGGTCGTGGGTAGGGTGTGTTGGGCGCGGCTCCCCACAATGCTTCCCATGGGGGCGGCTATGGGTTGAGCCCCCAACAACCCCAAATAATTTTGGAATTTTTTTGACAACATAAAAACAAAAACAAAATTAAAATGCCTACGGATTTAATCCGCCTAGAAACCAAAATAAAAAGGGTTTCTTTATTTTGTTTATACAAGCATTTGATACACTAGACATATATAAATATATATGTTTATATATATATATATATATATATATTTATATCCAGGTTAACAAAAATTATAAAACCAATAGGGCAATTAATTTCCAAAATGATCAAATACAGTCAGATATACCATTTTTTTTTCTTGAAGAAAAACATTTGCCAACAGAGGTTTCAAAGTTTTGAAACAAGATCTAACATGGGTTTTTCTTGCAAATGAAACAAAGTTTATATATTTTTCAAACAACAAATAAAAATTGTGAATCTCTTCAAAATGAAATTAATCTAATAAAAGGAAAACTTGGTTTCCAAATGCTTGAGAAATTGAAAAAATGGTGCAAAGCCTTCTCCTCTGATTCAAGCTCCTTCCCAGCAATCCAACTGAGCTTCTCCAAAATCCAAATCCAAAACCACCAAAACAGAAATTTCTTCCCTTTCTTTTTCATTTCTTTCGATTTTATGCTTATAGCCAAAACTCCATGAAAAACCAAAATATCTCATTCAACCACCATAATAAATTTTCAGAAACAAAACAAAAAATATCTCAAAAATTTATTTTTGCATTGAAATTTTTTCAAAATGCAATTTAAACATTTTTTTCAATTTTTCCAAATTTTCCAATTTCAAACAAAATATCTATTAATTCCAAAATGAATAACTTAATTCAATTTAATTAATTCAATAAAATAAATCTAATCCAAGATTAAATTATTTTATTAATTAAATTAAATTAATTAAAATTAAGTAACATTTCAACATTATAACTAGATTAATTTAATCAACAACCTAAATACATAAAGCCATTTATTAACCTTTATAACTTATAATTAAATACTATCAAAGCAAATTGGACAATATTAAAACAATCGAACCAGACTTAAACCAACGACATGCTATGACTAGGGTGATGACTTGACATGGGAAACCTAGCTACTATCTCCCAATCGAATACCGTTGGGCAATGGACACACTCAATCCTGTGGAACCAAGTGGATTCGATGTCATGTACCTGCAAACCTATGAACAAAGAGTATATCAAACATGTATATATGTATCATATAAAACACACCGTGAAGAGAAAATCATAGAATCGTAGGACGCTCACAAGCGAGTGGTGCAATTTCGTCCCCTTCACCAATATAGTGTTACAAAACTGACAAATCTAACATCAATAGTCTAATCAAAAGCATTAAACAACATTACTTCAAATATCCACTATGCTAATCTAAAACATGCCATAATGATAACATCAGAATAAAATACCATCATGTCAAAATATAACATCACATCACTTTACAGTTAGCGATTAAATAGTAGTCGAGTACCATAGTCAAAGTACTAACAAAAAATAAAACATAATGAAGAGGAACATTTTCCGATCAAACGAGAAAAATGGAGGGGTGCTACACACTTTCCCAGATCACCTAATTTAAATCAATTTTCATTTTCAACAAAAAGGAAATCAAATCTATTTACTTAAATTAATTCACTATTTTTAACTTATTCCGAAATCAATCCCCTCTTCAAAATTATTTCCTTAAGATTAACTAATCATACATTTAATGTATGCACCCATTTAACATAATCATTTAAATAAATATATATTTAATATATATAATTATATATATATTGTATATGTAATTATACATAAATAAATATATATTATCTAAATAATTTTAAACTTAACTTACAATTTTCAAACATAAATTCTAAAACAAATTTAATTTCTAAAAATATATATATACATATATATTTATACATATAAATATATGTAACAAATATACATTAAAATATATTTATATATATATAAATATAAATATATATATATATAATACTATATAAAATAAATTTTAAAACATTTAAAGTGTTTTGAATCACCTTTACCCATTATAATCGAAGGAAATCAATTGAATGGCCATGCATGGGCTATCGAACCCACTAGCTGGAAAAAGTCGGCTCCATGAGTACGACAAGGGAGGAGAGGTAGCGCTGCCTCTAGCGTCGACTCCCTTTCATGGGGTAGCAGCTGGGGTAGCCTAGCGTCCCCCCCCCCCCTCCTCCCCTCAAAATATTTTTTTTATTAACAATAACTCTATGAATTTTTCACATTAAATCTATGAATTTTCTATGAATGAATTAAAATCATCATGAAGTATTTCGTCGTACAGCGAGAAAGAAAAATACATAAGCTTTATAAAATTTCTAACAATACAATATATATATTTATATATATATATCATAGTATATATGTATATATATGTATGTATATATATATATATATATATTCATATACATATTTATATAAATCATATTAAGTAAATACTGTAATTGGGAAAATAATTTCTAGAATGAGTTCTACAGGAATTTTTTTACAAACACCACAAAAAACAAATTTCACAAGAAAATTCTACAGATGCATTTCTCAACTGAATTAGGGAGGAATCTTTTAACTTTGCTCAAACAAGAATCTTAAGAAGAAAGAACAAAATAATTTCTCACAAATCAATTTTACACAAAATTTCCTGAGAGTTCATGTAACGCCCCACCACACAACCCTAGAGGAAGTTTCAATTAACTACTTAAACGGACTATTTTTTTTTTTTGTTTAAGAACAATTAACATGCAAGTTCACTACTCATTGCCAACAACCTCTAAGGTTACAGGACTAAGTTTACTATAAGACCCAAATAAAAAAACATGAGTGGAAACCATTACATTCATTTACTTAATAAATTAGAACACATACATTCCATACAAGCTAAATTACTTCATAGCATAAGAGATAACATGCGATTTCATTTATCAATAATTAAACAATAAGATTACATCTCTCATTCCCTGAATGAGGTAAGTCCAATAAGAATGATTACAATTACAACCTTCCACCTTGATAACAAATGACGAGTAATAAATCGCAAGATCAATGGAAATAAATTAAGGCATGGAATGAAACTGGATCCCACGAGCTCTCCAACTGGAAATCTCGTCCACATGATCAAGAAGAAAAACCTAATGGAGTAAGGTGCACGTTCCACCCAACCAAGTGGAACCTAGAGGCCCACCCCTCGTGCAAGGAGATAGTAACAAGGATTCCTAACCAAGACCATCTACCTCTAGACACAGGCTAAAATACAACCGAATTGAAACAAATATAAACACATCACTTAACACAAGGGTTACAATGCTTCTAGAATTACATAATCAATTGCATCACTGATACAAACATACAACTGACTTAGGAGAAGTGTCATCACAATGTTACATGGGTTATCTTGGTAAGTCTTCCTAGGCCTCAACCACCATCTCGAGTTATCTTGGTAACCTCTAACGATTTTCGTCCCCTCATGCTAACCATTGCGGAATTAGTTATCTCTCGTAAAGACAAGATAACGATCTTGCCATTCGAGGCCTTCTTGTCTCATCCCAATTCTATACAAGCCCTTGCATCCATGAGCGAGGTATAATTATCTTATTAAGTGTTTGATACTACATAATCCTCTAATCAGTTAATTATGTTATCACTGGATTAACTAACTTACAATGAGTTGTCCTGACACCACTTTGTGTGTCGGCCCTCATTGCAAGCCACTCCTCTAAGACAACACGTGGAAAAACTCCACAACCCAAGGGTACACAAGTGCGACCTACGAAATCATATCCCTATCCACGAAATAAAGTCAACACATCCCCGTACATGATAACCGAGTAACAAATTGGATATAGTAGACACACTACCCAAGGCAATCCAAAGGTTGACTAACACAGTACGACAACCCACATAATTAAAAACCCATATGGAAGACTTATCATTCTCTATAACTCAATTTTCCCTAAACGATAATGGAAACAATTCACAATCAAGATGAACAAGAAGACAAGAATTAAATCTACTTTGGATTTACTAAATCCATTTCATCATTAACATTCAGTAATTTATTGCATTAATAAAACTGAATTAAAATACGCCTTTTTCAAATAAGGGAGAAATTAAAACTCAATATTCAATTCCCTACTTGCATTTAAATAATAATAAAATAACCAGTTAATTCTAAAAATCAAAATACATTGATATAAAATAATTATTGCTTCCTCTTTTCCATATAACCATTTTAAAATAATTAACTTGTCTTAAAATCATATTATTTAAAATCAAAACTACTTCTCCTTCAAAATAATATTTTAAAATAAAAAAATGATTTAACTAAAATTATCATGTTTCCATTTCCTCAATTTGACTTAAATCATGTCTTCAAGAAAAGCTTAACTTAAATACATATACACATAATATATATATATATATATATATATATCTATTTAATTATATAAAACAAATATATATAATATTATAATATTATACAATATAATATTAATCATTAATACATATTATATTAAATATAATACATATTAATATTATAATATAATAATAATATTATATATATTAATTTATTAAAATAAATATTTTTTTATATTTTTTTTGAAAGACCAAACATGGCCTCGGGCCGTGTGCCAACCTTTAGGGTTGCGTCATGGGTTTATGGAGTCACGTGCATAAGGATGGGTGGTGGTGAGCTGAGTGGCGGTCGTGGCTAGGGAAGGCGCCACCAGCGGCGGCGGTGGTTGTGTACACAACTGGCCACCACCATTGGTGGCATTGTGCATAGCATAGCCATCCACCAACGATGGTGGTGGCGGCTATGCAAACAGCCATCGTGCCGGGTGAGCTAAGGGTTGCGAGGGTTTTGCTGGGCACAGCTCCCCCCACCCACCTCCCATGGGGGGTGCAGTGGGGGTGAGCCCCCAACGACCTCCCCCAAACCCTCTGCAACATAAGAAAAAAAATTATATATATATATTTTTGAAATAAACACAAACGTGAATAGAACCCTGTGGATTTTTTGAAATCCACAACTTCCTAGGGGGTCTTTTTAAAAAAAAAAAAGGGCAACATAACTCCTCAAATATAAATATATATATATATATATATATATGTATTTATATATATATATATATGTATGTATTTATATATATGTGTATGTATATATATCATTATATATATACACACACACACACACACACACACACACATATATATATATATTTTAAAAACACAACAAGAGCTTGCTAAAGTCTTACAAAAGCAATGCACTTGCATTCAAGCACACTGCCTAGAGCTCATTGCTCAAAAGAGAAGGCCACTGTCTTACAAAAGTTTAGATTAAAACCATCTGAAGGATGAATTGAGATAGTAGCATCTATTCATGCCAGGTTATAGTTATGGTGAAACTCATAGATTTGATTCTAGATATGCATTCTAATTCTGCACTTCACTCTACCTTGCTCTGCTCTTTGCATCACACATAGACAAATTCGTACTATTACTCTACTGAATTTCACACCATATTCATGTTCTATATATTCTCTATCTTCACACACTTCTCCACATATAACACACACAAAATGATAAAACCAATCTCGTATATATATCCGCTATCAAGGATTTGATCATTCTTATGTTGGCTTCATAAAACATTTAGTTCTTCTCAAATGTCGTCCAGATCCACCACTAAAAATTTATGCGCATACTCCAAAGTTGGTTAGGAAAAAGAGAGGACCTAAAAAAACATAATAGAGCAAGAAAACATTTGATTAATTACTCCTTATACATCTGTGATTACTATATTCATCAGGTCGGCCTTCTAGCACAAATAATCAATAGATTAGTGCACCGGATCTCCTAGATCACATACCAGTGAATGTGCTTTAGTATAATTCATGAATAAGCATCAACAAACATTAAAAAACCTTCCTCAGAGATCCACAACCCAAAATAATAGTCCGGTGAGGTATTCAGATCAACTTTTGTGCTTGTAACTGGATGCCTTGTTCTTTACTCTATTATGTCAGTGTGCACCAAAACTATAATGTAGATTGGATGCATGACTTAGGTTTCCATCAATGAAAACACTTACAAGCCATATGCTAACAATCTCCTCCTTTGGCATTGATGAAAAAACTTAGTGAAAAATGACTAAGTGTTAGAATCATTATGACTATGATGTCAAGCTTTGCTACAATCTCTCCTCCTAAGATTTGTAAAGCATTTTTCACTGAATTCTCTCCCCCTTTGACATCAATGAAAAAGCATAGAAACCATATTCCAAAAAGACAAAACATGTGTTCAAAATTTTCAAAACTCTCGATTATATATACTGACAATTCTCCCCCTTAGACCAAAACATCAAAAAATTGAAAACAATTGACTGCTACTTTAGAAAATTATCTTTTGATCTTTCTTCATTTCAAGAAGGAATTTCTTCCAAGCATCTATTGTGATCCTAGTGATAATGATCAAATTATAATTCTTGGATGTTTTGTTGACAATCTCAGTTAAAGATTTTGGAATTGTAATTGCTTCTTCAAGTTTCTCACCTTTCCTTAATATCTCCACCATCTACTCCAATTCGCATTCGGTTAGATCCTTCACCTTCTAGTAGGTATCAACAAGTGTGTTCTTGGTGAATTGAATTTTGGTGTGTTTAGACTCTAACTCCCTAATCCTTTTCTTGATGGTGTCATCCTAATCCTGCAACATGTCAACGTTTTTCCCAATACCATTCAACTATGTTTCAATATGTTCCAATTTCTCTTTGTAATTACTAGCAACATGGGGCCAATGGATGCAATAGTTGTAGATGTTATTAGCTGAATTTATGCATTGCCTCAATTCATTCATTTTATTCTTTAGTTTGGTAAGTGATACTCTAAACTGCTCCTTCAAGTGAGAGATAACTTCACCTTCTTCTTTGTCTTTATCATCAAAGATCATTAAATCTTTACTGCATTCAATCATTTCCTTAGGTAGAATGTTCTATAGGCTTTCCAATTTGATCTTGTAGTGCTCAACATGAGAATTTAGTACACTTAGAATCATATATTGATTATATGATGGTCTAACAGACCATAGCTTAGTGATCTTCTGCATTCCACCTTTTTCTTGAATAAGTTGGTGTAGTTTTTCTTTTGACAGATCATCTTCTTCCTCACTGGATTTTTCTAGTTCAGATTCATTTTTCTGTGGGTCCTCAATTTCTTCATCAGATTCTTCTTCTGGAATATCCACAATCTCCTTTTCTTTACTTTTTCCCTCAACTCTGGGAACTTTGCATTCTAGAGGGTTGAATTCAACAACTTCTTTTTCTCTTTTCTGCTTTTTATCCATGCCACCAGAAGAGGAGCAAACTTCTATTGTTCTTATCATAGGGGAAATATTGATTGAACCACACTTTCCAAGCATATTCTTAAAGAAAATTTCAAATTCTATATCCCAATTAGCCAAGCTCCTAGAATATGAGTATATTTGTCTACAAACCGGTTCTTTTTTTTTCCACACCACATTGTCAATCTTTGGAAAACAATTCAAGAAATACATTACTAAGCATATACTCAAAGTACTGAACCTGAAAGGCTAGCCTATTTCTTTTATCAGTTGCACATTCTCCATTAGTTGATCCTTTATCAACCCACACAGGTCAAATTCCTGACCTTCAATTATCATCTTGTGAGCAATATAGACTACAGCAGCTGAGGTCACTCCTTCTCAGTTTCTAAAAAATACTTTATATGTAATTCCATGCACAATGTATTTAGTAACAGGATTCTTGATTGTCACAATAATCAGCACCCTCTGATCTCTGATTATTCCGGTTAGGGTCTCAACTTCCTTGTTCTGGATGGATTTCTTCCTTGGTATATCTCTGACTTTGCATAATCCAATCAAATTCTCAATTACCTCCTTTGAAATGATGTAGGGTTTTTCCAAAGTTAAATTATCATCATGTAATCTCCTCAAGATGAATTTGATAAATTTTGTGTCCTCAAAGTACGGAAACTCATTCCAGATATCCAAATTTCTATGTCTGGCTTCACTCAATTGCTTCAATTTGTTGGACAATAGAAAATTCTTCATGGACCTAATCTTTCCACTGTTGTATTCATCCAGAATGATTGTCCTCTTTATTTGTTACATTTTCCTTTCGCACTTAGGTTTAACAACCACACACCAAATTATATGAAAATTCTGAAGACAATAGAAATACTTGATAGATTTCGAGTTACGACGGCAAATCAATTTCTCTTTCTTCGATGAAAAATGACAAATGATGATTCCAAATCAACTTTTATTGTTCACACATGCAATAAATGTATTTTCCCTCAATTTTTTAGGTGCTCTATTTTCTTAGATAGCAAGAGAAAAATTTCCTTGCGAACCTGTGAATTCTCTGAATTTTCTTGTGAAAGTTCTCCAACATTTTTGTACATCATAAATACACCTTCTTGACTATTCTTCATGTTCTGGTACCATCCACAGATAGGGGAGGAAATATTTTCTTGAAAAACTTCCCCTAGACGAGTGGCCTAAAATCAATTACCACAAGAATTACCGGAAGAAAGTTCCGGTGCAGAACCATTTCCAACATCAGAATCATTCTTCCTTACCTATTTCTTCTTCATCTCATCTTTTATCTCATCTATAGTCAGTTTTCCTTTTCCTTTGTCATTTCCCTATATATGGCTGCCTCTATATACTAGACCTATTCTATCCACAGTTTTATTTCTGCAAAATCTTGCAATGTGACCACATCTATTGCAATTGTAGCACATAGTACTTCCTTGTCCAAACCAATCATTCCATTGATTTCTTCTTGATCTGCATTGATTAGAAATATGTCCAAATTTTCCACATGTATAACATTCAACATTCTTTCTATTAAAAGAGTAGCTTGACACATTTTTGCATTCATTTGATTTATGACCAAACTTTTTGCATTTGAAACACTGACCGGAAAATGATGAATCCCTTGATTTCATATTACTTCTACACTGAGTAGCCATATGGCCAAATTTATTGCAAGAAAAATAGTAACCATTAAATATTTTAGCATTAGGTTGTCTTATTGGATACCTTCCAACTTTTTCATTGGGTTTTCTTGTCTGAAATTCTTCTTTCCGGGTCTGGAACTTTCTCCTTTTTCATATCCAAGAACTCTCTTATCATTTCCACTCTTCTGTCCTTAAGTCAACTCATCAAGCTTCACTGAACTGATCTTAAAATTTTCTTTGTACTCATTTGCAGTAGTAGGTTCATTTCTGAGGATAACAATCTACTTACCAAATTCTTCTTCATTGTTTCTGGATCTTTGTAGTTCACTTTCCAACTGAGCGAATTCTTCATTTATTCTTTAGTGTTCATTAGATTTCTCCTTTAAGGACTGAGCTAGATTCTCTTCGTTCTTCTTCTTTTCTTCAATCTCTTTAGTCAGCTTCATCACCATAGATTCCATCTCATGATTTAGGGTAGCATTTTCTCTAGCAAGATTTTCACATTCTTCAATTATTTCTTTCATGGTCTAATTCAGGTGAGCATCATCCATTTTTTCACTTTCTTGTTGCTTGATCTGATCACAGAGATCCTTCCTTTTCTCCATGTATTTAACAATCTGATCCTTCAGTGACTGAATAAATTTCTTAGCATCCCTAAGATTTTCTTTCAATTCTTGTACTTCTTCTTTAGACTAATCAAGGTCATAAAGTGCCACCAAAATTTGTTGTTGAAGACTACCAGAGTCCATCACATTCCAAGATCCACCTCAAGCTTCTAAACTTCTTCAGAGGTACTATGCTTTGATATCAATTTTTGGACTCAAGGGAACACTGAGAGGGTGGGGAGGGTGAATCAGTGTTTAGAAAATATTAACTTTATTAATCTCAAACTCAACAATTATGTCATTACATTAAAACAAAAGTGCAAGCATTCAAAGGAAACATTTATAATACCATAACACAAATATTTTTGCATGGTAACCCTATTAGGGGAAAAACCATGGTGGAGGTTAATCCACAATTTGAGTACTCAAATAAATTTGTACAAAAGGAATGCACTTGCATTCAGGCACACTGCCTAGAGCTCACTGCTCAAAAAAGAAGGCTCACTACCTTACAAAAGTTCAAATTAAAACCATCTGAAGGATGAACTGAGATAGTAGCATCTATTCATGCCAAGTTACAGTTTTGGTGAAGCTCATAGATTTGATTCTGGATCTACTTTCTGACTCTGCACTTTGCTCTGCCCTGCTCTACTCTTTTTTGCTCTTTGCATCACACATAGACAAATTCACACTATCACTCTACTGAATATTGCTCCATATTCATGTTCCATATATTTTCTATCTTCACACACTTCTCCACATACGACACACACAAAATGATAAAATCGATCTCATATATATTTTCTATCAAGGATTTGATCATTCTTATGTCGACTTCATAAAACATTTAATTCTTCTCAAATATCGACCAGATCCACCACTAAAAATTATTTTGCATCCTCCAAAGTCATTTAGGAAAAAGATGGGACCTAAACAAACATAATAGAGCATGAAAAAATTTGATTGATTACTCCTTATACATCAACGATTACTATATTCACTAGGTCGGCCTTCTAGCATAGATAATCAATAGATTAGTACACCAGATCTCCTAGATCACATACCAGTGAATGTGCATCAGTATAATTCATGAATAAGCATCAAAAAACATTAAAAAACCTTCCTCATACATCCACAACCCAAAATAATAGTCCAATAAGGTATTCAGATCAAATTGTGTGCCTGTAACCGGATGCCCTGTTCTTTACTCTGTTCTTTCGGTGTGCACCAAAACTATATTATAGATTGGATGCATGAATTAGGTTACCATCAATGACAACACTTAGAAGCCATATGCCAACACACTACATGTCTCATAACCATCATGGTTATGGACTGAATCCCCTTTACTAGACTTACCCACAATAGGAGGATGTGAAAGCACTTCCATGGAAGCCTGAGAGTCTGGGACATAATCCTTATCATCCTTCGTATTAGACTCATTCTTTGTGACATCCTTCTTAATTTTCATCTTAAGACTCCCTAGCTCATCTTCCGAGATAGTTTCATATTCCATAGTTGGCTTCTATTTCTTCCACTTGGGAGTGGAAGCAAGTGGCTTGGACACCTCAAAGGTTTTCACATAACATGAAATTAATAGAATGAGCCCAACATGCAACACTAGATTCTTAGGGTTCTATTTTTTATCCTTCAACCCAAACTCCAAAGAAGAAAAGAGGTAAAAAGGGAAGAAAATATTCTTCTTATGTTGAAAATGATTTAAAAGGACAAAGTGATAAGCATTTACTACCAAAAACCAACCTTCAAGAGTAATGAACCACATTAATTCCTCCACAACATCCCCCTAAAGGGTTTTAATCAAGCTACGTTGGTACCCACCACTCTTAGTTGGCTTAGGATCCCATTCTTCATTTGCTTTAAAGAAAATTTGCATGGCCACCTTTGATTCTTTCTTATCTCTATAGATCTTCTTACCTTCCATAGAGAGACCAGTAATCTTAGCAATAAAATCATCATTCACATCAAATTTGGTACCTCCCAATTTCAAAGCCCTGATATTCCAACCTTTCACAAACATTGTCATGGCATGCGGGTTATTTCCATGCAACCTCTCCAAATAAGGAGTAATCCCCCCTTTCTCTAGAATATGCCACACTCCCCTTTTTTCTTGATAGCATCGCAAGAAAAAGGCTCCTCCCTATTTTTGTCACCTCCCATGGCTCCAAAATTTTTGAACCTTAGAATCTTGAGAACTTTGCAAGCGAGAAGAAGAAACCTAGAGAAGGAGAGCCAAAAAATTCCCACAATCCATCTGGCAACGATATTATGGCAGAGAAAAATAATCATCCTAGGATGTCATGCCATATGGAGAACAAATAAGGTACCATCAGCCTAATCAAACTCCAACTCACCATCACTCCACATGATTAGCTACCACATGAAAATATTCATGCAAGCCCAAAATAGTAAGAGGCCACCATCCATATTCACAATTTAAAAAATCATGATTTAAACAAGTAGTAGCCTTAATGGGTAGGGGTTCATCCATATCCCACTCCCTAGAATCACTAACACCCAAGTTATCAAACATATCAGCTAATCAATTTCCTTCCCTTAGAATATACGAAATATAACATTCATAAAAGGAATTTATGATTTCAATGGCATCCCTAATAATTGATTCAACACTCCATGAAGGGGGAGACGAATTCTTGAGATTCTTAATAATATTGAGAGAGTTGCCCTCAAGCCATACCTTCTTATAACCTTTAGATTGATCGATGTCCTGTTTTGTTGTGAGAGTGGCACTCAACAAATCTTTGATCATGAAAGTTAGTATTCATCTTTGTCCTACACTAATTAGCCTTATGTCCAAAAATATTGCACATGTAATAGTAACCTTGGAATGAATGAAATATTATACTGGTATTGAATTTTTCATCATCATATGACTTCTAAATTTGACAGATTTATGTCCAAACTTGTTGCAAACATAGCATTGTCTAGCAAAGAATCTAACATTTTGACAACCTATTCTGATTCATGATATTTTTGCATTCTATTGCTCTATGTCTAAATTTCTTGCATGAGTAAAAAAATCCATTAAAAGATGGGTACTTTTGATTGTTAGGCTATCGGTTGGGCATCCTTTCGATATTGATCCTTCTATTCTTTCCTTGATAAGTATTGTCTTTCCTTTGACTATTCATTTTGTTGAAACTTGGATTAGTCTTTGAACTTTATCCTTCTTTGAGTCCTAGACCACCTTTATCCTTTGCAGGCTTCTGAGATGAAATCAATTCATCAAGTAATCCCAAGCTTATCTAAAAACATTCTTCAAAACTCTTTGCCTTTTCCAGATCAGATTTAACAGTTGCTACTTCCTGTTCAAGCTTGTCACATTTTTCTATTTTTTGATTGATAACTTCTTTACTTTGTTCAATTTCCAATTTCAGATTCTCTTCCACTCTTTTTCTTTCTTCAAGCTTAATCCTTAGATTTTTAGCAGTATCCTTTGCTTCGTTTAGTTCTTGATAAACTTCTTTATGCTTCAACTTAAATTTCTGGATCTGATTTCTTAGTTTTTGAATACATTCACCAGATTGCTTGACATTCTCTTTCAGATCTTCATTCTCAGACTCTAAGGTCTTTGTTCTCAATTCTTCATCCAAGTCAAATCCCTTCATCATTTAGTTCAACTTGCCAAGATCTCCTTCAAGTTGTTAGACTTATTCCAAAGGATCTTGCTCTAATACCAATTGTTGAATAGGACAACTAAGAGGGGGGGTGAATCAATTGTCACCAAATTTAAATTCCTTAACCCTTTTACTGAAAATAAATCATCATACAACATAAATGATTTATTAATGAATGCAAAAACTGAAAGTCATCACATAAACACAGTAACACAAAATTTACGTGGAAAACCCAATGAGGGAAAAACCACAGTGAGGATTAACTCACACTTTAGAGAATATCAAAACAGATTACAAAAAGACTCACTACTTGAATTAAGGCTCACTTCCTAGAATAAGGCTCATTGCCTGGAATAAGGACTCACTATCCATAGGGCTACAACCCGAATGACTCACTGCCAAAGTACAAAAGTGATGGCTTGCCATCAAAATTGAACTAATGAATTACACCTTTCTTGTGCTGAATTTAGTTCAATATGAAGCTTTGCAGAGGTAGTATTGTATATTAGTAATCGCTCAATAGTTCTGCTTAGATCGCACACTTATTTTCTTCTCCTGCTTTGCTTATTCTGATTTAATGTATTCACACCCTTTTCTGTCTCTATATCCTTCTTGCATAACCTAGCATCACTATATATTATAGAGAGACACATATGCATATATATGTGCATTATATTCATCAAAACATCTGTAAATTATTGCAAACACTAAGTCATCCAGTATCTTCAAATATTTGAATCATAGTTTGTCATACGGTAGGAACCAGACCTAAAGACCAACACACCGAACCTCATAACGGTCATCTTCAATGGGAAATAACTTCCGATAAATGAGTCATACATACAATATTGTGTTGACATCAATGGCAACTTGTTGACATTAATGACAACCATTTAATGCAATCTTCAATCTTCAATACACTTATGGATTCAAAGACTAGATGATCATCTTAAAAAATGTCTTTGATATTAGTACTTGATCCTCATTTAATGAATCCCTTGTTCAATGCTAATAGATATTATTTTTTGTTAAAAAAATTATTATGCATTTGATTTAGGGTAGAGTTATACAAAGGGACTTATTTTCTAATTTATATTTCTTAGAAACTATAAACTTATTAATATCTTGTAAAAAATAAATTAAGACAAGTTGTTAAATACTTGGCTCATTCATGAGAATATTATCACTATGATATATGATACTTGGATATTAATTAGATAAAGATAAATTGAACTTTGGAAGTTAAATAATAATTACATTTTCAAGGCTAAAATTTGTACAACTATTTATTATCTCAAATTTGTACTATTTGGTGCAATTATAGAGAAAACCTTTGAAATTTCCTTTCAAATAAACCTATATATAAATATGATATTTTAATTAATTTGAAACTAATGGGACTTGATTTTGATTAATAAAGTTTTATTATTCTATTATTATCTAAAGTTTTCCCTTCATTCTTCAATCAATTATTTAAACTATTTATCCTTTATTCAAAGTTATTTATGGTGAATTATTGTCTGTGAGCAACTTCAAAATGCTAGTGTACTAAATTTGATACCATGGGACAACCTAACTTGAGCATTAGTAAGACATGGAATGAGAAGGAGATGTGATGGTAAAGAGGACATGAATTTTGAATCTACACATTTCAAATTTATAAATTTATGCAATTTTAGTGAATGTCATAATATAAATTTTAATCCCCACTTTCATATTTTTTTTTATAAATGTTGACTTTACTTACTATATTTTACCATATTGACCTTCCAATTAATCATTAATCATTAATACTATTTTTACTATATTTTACCATATTGACCTTCCAATTAATCATTCTAGTCAAAAATATTCAAGTGAGAGTTATATACATTAGGATGATGTTCTAGAAATATAGTATTTGATTCTTAGCCATTGGTAAAAAAGAATGATATTCTATAAATAAAATTGTATTTATCAATACATAAAGTAAATGGACCACCTTTAGTATTCATTAAACAAATAATATTATTCTTGTATATATATTTTTTTAATTTAATAAATAAAATTTCCAAATGAAATATGTGAAAAATTAGCTTAGGTGGTATTTCTTAATATAAATAGGAAATGAATTTGAGGGAGGATCTTTAAGCATTTTCCTAGCATGTTTAAAAGTAAAGAGGTTTAAATTATATATTCAATAAATTAATAAACATGATATTACTCTATGTATTCATGGTATTGTTGAATGTAACTCATAAATAATTATTAATGTAGTTGATAAAGGGAAAAAAGATTTTAAATTTTTTAAAGGTTTAATGTAAAAATTAAACATTAATCTAAAGAATTAAAAATCTTAATAAATATATTAATTAATATTTTTTAATTTAAAAATCTGTTTATGAATTCAATAATATAAGAATATGATTCAAACAAGGATAATAACCAGATTAATAATAGATCTTTTTTTGTGACTAAATTTAAAACTAATGCAACATACACACCATTAAAATATTAAAATATTAAATTAATTATTATTTAAATTGATATAAAATATATTGAGATGAGAGACAACTTCTTCAAGTATAATCTTTTGATGTTTGATTCCTCCAGTAGTGTCAAATCTTCAAATTGGCACTTACTCTTCACATCACAATTTTATTTGAGTTATTATTTATAGCCATATTTTGATGGCTATCTTATTTAGAGTCAAGTGTTACCACACCTTGAGGTAACTTTTAGTTGATGTATATATTCATATATGAGTTTGTAATTAGATATTTAATCAATTATTAGTTGCAATCCAAATGTTCTTGATAAGGAAAATTAGGTTTTGAAGGGGTCTCAGAACCCTTTACAATGAGAGAAGGCTACCAAAGATAAATCAACTATCACCAACCAACACCCCCCAAAAAAAATTTGTTATAAGATAAGCATAGACAAACCAATAGCTAAACCCACAACAAAACATCAGCACATAAGCCGAACAAAAAACAACTATATGAGATTATCTAAAACCTTGGCCGCCTCCAAATTACTAAAGATAACATTATCATGAATCTCGACCACATCATCAAGCTCCTGGAAAGAGACAACAACCCTCTTTTTAGTTGCAATCCAAATGTTAATAGTCACTTGATTCCTATTATTTTTATCACTATTTATTTTCCACTAAATTGAGTTAACTATTTCAAACAAGGTTTCATTGCTTAGTTTAATCATGTGCAAAATTATGTATTCTTAGCTAAGGAGTAATGGAAAACCATATTTTTTTATGATATATTAATTCAATCCTCTCACTGATATCTCATTAATGGTTTTTAATTTTTTCAATAAAATAATCATGGTCAAGATATTAGGTAAGAAAATGTAAAAGATAACCATCCTTAATTAAAATCATGATACCAACACAAAAATGGGTTTAAATGATCATAAATTGAGTTAGAAAAAATATTAATAATTGAAATAAAAATAAAATAAATGAAAGCTCAATACTTTTTAAAAAATAACCGAAAGAAGAAACCCAACACTAACATGAATTTACAAGATAAACTCATAATAACTTCCATTAACTTCTCCACAAGATGGAATAAAATTAGAACAAACAATTGCTTACAACTTGAATAGTCACAAGTCCATGATCTAATAATTTATAGGGTCACAAATAAAACACACAAAATATCCATAATATCTTAATATTGATAAAAGAAACATGTCTCAACCACCACCTAAATGCTAGGGGCACAATATCCAAAGTTAAATAATATAGAAATATAAACTCTAAGGTAAAATGTTTTAAAATCATGAATTCCCTCCGATATTGTTTTTTGTGTATGGGGAAGGCCTTTGAACTCACACATTTAAGGAATATCTTTCCTCCCAAACCATGAATTTTACTTGAAGTGATAAACAAAGAACAAAATAACCATGAAGTAACCAAAATAGTCTATGATGTTTATCTTATTTAGATTATTTTCATATTCATTTCTAAAACATACATAAGTATAATTAATTCAAACCATTTATAGTAATAAAATGAAATACATATTATAAGAATGCAAAAATAATATAATCAAGATGAATATGAATACAAATATATGGTATATGTATATACACACTGAGAAATAGAAAAACAGTATTAATGCATACAAATTCACTTAAAAATTTCAAAATACATTTTTCAAGAGCTCAAAATACACATTAAACCATAGAAAAAATATAAAATTGACAATCATTAATTTTAGCAAGACCTTACAAAACCTACTAGGCTCAACTTAGTACAATACATGTATCAAAAATAATATGATATATGAAAGTTAATTTATACTCAAATCTCATACTATGAAATATCTCCAAGTGATGCCACTTATCTTAAAACTATACACATTATCAAGGTAGGATAACATGTATCCTATATTTAGCACAAAAAATCATAATCATGCAACAAAAGCATAGAACATAGAGCCCAAGTATACAACAAAAAATAAGTCATGCATAACTAAAATTTATAAAGTGAAAAAATTAACATATGTACATAAATACATCAAGAACATTGTTAAAGCAACTAGGAAATTTATGTGGAAAGGCAATTAAGACAATTCTAGGAAAATACCTATAGTCTCCTAGGAAAAGTTGTGAAAAGATAAAGTTTTTGGAGGTGTAGGCATACAAAATATAGAATTAAGAAATCTAGCTTTACGAGAAAAGCTAACTTGGAAGATCTATGCAAATCCAACCTGCAAATGGAGCTGAATCATGAGATCTAAATACCTAGACTTGGTAGCCCCAAAAAAGATCTTTACCTTGGAAAACCCTTTAGAAGGATAAAAAATGTGGAATTTCATAATCACATGTCGAAAAGTACTCTCTCCTTATCTATCATGGTCTATCAACAATGGAGAAAAGGTAAAGTTTTGGGAAGATTCATGGAATGGGAACCCCCCCATTATCTTTAACTGATGGTCTGTAGGAGGCTCAGGATTGTCTAAAAGTAGTTTGGGGATCAAAGTTCAAGGATTATGTAGAAAAAGATAATGTAAGTTTCAAAACAAATATTTCATGGAAGAACTTTCACAACCTCACATTTCCCCAACACCAAAAACAAAAGTTACAATTAATATTTGATACAAGAAGTGTTTATCTTTTATATTCAAAAGATAAAATTATTTGTGCATCATCTAAGTTGGGGGCATGTGCAGGATCATCATGGAAAAAATAGGCCCTTAAGTGGCAATAAAATTCAGAAAAATCAGAGTTAGACAGCTTGACGTAAAAAATTGAATAAGTTATCTATATTATTTCAAAAATATGTAAGAATAGAATTTGTAGAAAATTGAATTCAGTTTCTAAACTACTAGGTTTATTTTTATTTTAAAAAATCTATTTTGTGAAAATTTGAAATTTCAATGCACTAGTACTTAAATTTCAGGGAAAAAATAAGAAGTAGGTGTCTGTCTAACCACCCTAACCACAATAAAATGATAATATTTTTTTATAAGATTTTAGATATAAGTAGAAGACTCATGTCCTGATGTGATGCATATTTTTTTGTAATTTGTTTCCAAGTAAATAATTAATTATGATTTTTTTATTACAACTTTTAAAAAATATAAAAACTCGTACATCTAACCACCTTAACTTGGTCAAAACTTCATGAAATTCAATTCCTTTTATTTTAATCCTATATTATGTGAAGCATAGAATGTGACACATGTTTCAGATTCAAAAAATGTGATAACGTTTGAAAGATATAGATGTTTTTCAATCAGCCTGTCGATCAGGACTTTAGTCGTAATTCAAATAGAAAATGAATAAAATAATTTATTAAATTCAAAGTAAAGCATAATTTATATTGGTGGAAATTTGAGAATATCCTTTAAAAAACCTTTTCGTTTCATCAATTTTGGGTGAATAAAAGGTCGTCAGGTACATGGGCCATCATATCACTTACATATCGCCACTTTTTGGCCCATCATGATCCTACACATACCCCTGGGTCAATATAATGTTAAATATGGTTACAAGTGTTTGACATATGAGGATAGAATTCAATTAGGTAAATGGCCATGATATATAATCTTTGTTGGCACTCCTCTACTCTCCCTAAACCAAACACTTTTGCTTGGTTATCTCTCCATAACCATTTCCTCACAAGTTGTAGGCTTTCCATACTAGGTTTAACTCAACCTTTCAATTGTATACTATGTCATTCTTTCTAGGAAATAGTGGATCATCTTTTCCTCCATTTTAGTTTTTCTCAAACATGCTAGAATTGGATCCAAAATAAAATTCATTAGTTTTCCCCTCTACCAAACACTATTTTAAAGTTATTTTGGAGTTGGTCATTGTTACATATAAAGGTTCTCTTTTTGAAGCACTATGGGTA
This sequence comes from Sequoiadendron giganteum, assembly GCA_007115665.2. NCBI lineage: Eukaryota > Viridiplantae > Streptophyta > Pinopsida > Cupressales > Cupressaceae > Sequoiadendron > Sequoiadendron giganteum. The sequence continues at coordinate 227,571,885 of CM021106.1, forward strand.
GTGATCTCAGCTTTAGTCATTTAGAATATTTGGCTCAAACATAATAAAAGGTTTTTTTTTTTAAATAGATTGGAAAAATTTCATCAATTAATTGGAAAGGAACATTCTAAAGTAGTGATGGGAAATGGTGGTAAAAAATTTAATCCACACAACTCATTCACATGCTGAGATAATGAAATGATGAAGTTTTGGCCTCTCCTCAAGGTTCCCAATCAAGTGGCATATTCTAATGTCCAAAAATTTGACAAAAGGAAAATCAAATGGTGTTCTCCACCACCAAATATTTTGAAACTAAACTTTGATAGTGTATCTAAGAGAAACCCAGGTATCTCTAGGATAGGTTATGTAATCCCTAATGAAAAAGGAGAACTATTAAAAGGTTTTTCTTTAAAGCTACCTAAGGTCACTAATAATGTTGCAGAGGCCCATGGCTTATTATTAGGGGTAAAGATGGCACACAAAATGTAGCTCAAAAAAAATAAAATTGAAGGAGACTCTTTAAACATTCTTAATGCATATAGGAACAAGCAAGAAAATAATTGGGCCATTTCCTACATCATGAGACTAGTTTGGGAGCTTCTTAAAGGTTTCACATTAGTAACAGTCACACATTTTTATAAGGAAGCTAACTCAGCAATAGATGCATTGGAAAATCATGCTTACAAAATGGAAACCAAAAGTCTCCAAATTGATTCATCTAATTTTCTCACTATTAAGGATTTTATGTAAATCATCTACAAAGAAGGCCAAGGGTGTGGCATCTCCAGTGTTGTAGGATAATTGTGTTCACCACAACATTGACTTGTGGAAATATGGTTGTTTTTTTTTGGGTTAGGTGTGTAGAAGACCATAATGTCTATGTAAAATGTCATATGCTCCACACAACATTCATCCAAGAGAAGCTCAGAAGCTCAATTGTATGGCTGGGGTCCGATGAGAGTCATGTGGATTAACATCTTGTTAGGTTCCTAGTTTGGCTATGTTGATGATTCAAACCTTGCTCATTATGGCCATGTCCATTGTGTGACATTTCTCCAAGGATGGTTTGAAAATGTTTAAATCTTATATACAATGTTGAAGTGCCACATGTCATATTTATGCAACTTTAGGAATGTCCTGAGTGTAAAGGTTGTGGAAAGATGCGCTATTGGCTTGTCTTATAGAAAGTTGGTTGCTTAGTTCTCTTGTAGATGCTTTTAATGCTCGAGTGAAATGTCACATGCTCCATAAATCATTCCACTAAGGGAGGATTAGAATTTTAGAACCAACCTAATATATTCATGATCCTGGCATCGCACTCCCTCAAGGGAGGCTCCAAAATTTTTGTATTTTTATTTTGACACTTGATAGTGCCATGTGCCACGTTCCATAAGGGTGCAAGTTTAGGAATGCTTTATTATTGAGGGTGGTGGAAAGGTGTGTTATTCGGCCATTAAAACTAGTGATTAGGGTACAAAAAGGAGAGGCTTCCATTGCTCCTTTTGATATGGAGATGCAACTACATAGGCTATCTAAATTCTTGTGTGATATTGTCACATGCCTATTTCTATGACCTTGAGAGAGAACTCAAAAGTTATAATTGTAGCTCGAATTCCATCTGCACCAAGTTCCAATTGGGTGCAAGTTTAGGGATGTTTCATGACCACAAGAAGATAATTTTTGTACCATTAGATAGATTTCATTTCAAGTTTGGCATGGGGTGTACACAGATTCCATTACATCTTCACATGAACTCCATCACGAATCTATAATTGTGAAGGCTAGCACATATTGGTTTTACCATTAATCCCATCATGCAACTAATGTTGCACAATTGGTTGGAGTGCTGGTTGGGCTCATCAAAAAGATAAAAGGTGGAAATGGCTGACATGGTAGCTTATTTGATTGTAGAACTAAGAAATTTGCTGCCAAATGTATCCAATTATTTCCCAACATAGCATCTCAACACATGGCATTGGTCTTTCTACCTTGCAAATTTTTCCATGTGTCAGTAAAGGCTTTGAGCTAAGCTCCTCACAAATGCTTCAATTAATTAAAGAATGAATTAAACCACTACATAATTTTATTGTGATGGGATATATTATGTTTTATCACCATTTATATCATGTTTATCTAATGTCACCTCCAAAGGGAAACTCTCAATAAGACAGATCTTTTTACACAAATTGGTAAATATTACATAAAAAACTAGGTGTTTTATGGTCTTATCATCAATGCTAAATTGTATGTATAGTATCTCTGAAGTGTGTGGTCATGCATAAAAACACAAGTGTAATAAAATACCTATCAAATTTTGTAAGTACTTCATTTGCTGAGAAGATCTTGGAAATAATTCCCCCCTCGTTGGATATGTGGGAGTTTGTGGAAGCTTACTCTATTCAAAGTTGTAAAGACTCTCCATTTTCTCATCATTTTTGAATTAATGTCTCGCAAGCACATTGTGTATGGAGACTCCTATCCACCTCAAATTCTTGTGGTACAATATGGCCTTTTATGGCACCATATCAAACCAACGTTTGAAAGTAATAATGAAACACCCATTTGGCAAGAATTTAAAAGTAGTGAAGATGGTCCTAGGTGTTGATTTTATTAGGGCCTCAAAGCGTTATAGGGTGAATGTGGACATCACTTCACATTTCATGGCCTCCTTGCTCAACCTTGGTGAGAACAAGGAAATGATGAAGGAATTGGTTTCTTTTTAAGAAAAACAATATAATCTCTAGGGCCTAAATGAAATCCTTACTTCGGTAAGTCTTGGTGTTGGAATCCCACAATCATGATCTACCCAACATGGGCATGTGGAATTTGGTAGTGTTGAATGGATCCCTTTCCTTGGCAATTTTCGCATGGTTACATTGGTGCAACATATGGCTACAAGATGTATGGGTTGTGTATTCCTTAAGAAAGTTAACAACTTGGAGAAAATGACTAAATTCTAATGGATTATGGATTTTGATGCCTCCCCTAGTGTTCTCTGAGTGTTTGGTCTTCCCAAACCCGTGTTCAACTTGTTATTTTTGTGTTCTCAAATTACTTTTTGTTTTAAGGCCCAAGTTCTATTTTGGCCTCTCTATTTTTTACAGGATTTCTAAGGACAATTTTCCTGGTTTTGGTCCCTCTACAATCTATAATATGTAACCCCTGATAGCATTCTCATTCTCCTATGTATCTTCACTTTATATTAATATAAATAGTTCAAGATTTTCACCTTTTTCCAAAAAGAAGAACACAAGTATGAAAATAGACCAAAAAATATAACACAAATGCATAGATCACACCAAAAGACCCATCCTATGATGATACCATTGTGAGACATTGATTGGATAAAAAAAATATCATTCATTTTAGAGTTCAAATGTGAGAACATGGACTACGTGGAGTAGGAACCTTTCATATTTTTGAAATTTTTGTATTGGAGGTGAGTGAGAAGCATTCAAGCATATAGAATGGATTGAAGAATGAAAATATACACTACTAAACCCCATAAAAAACATAAACATGAGATAAATTTTGAAGATAATATCCTATTTTAGCATCAAATAGCTAATATTTTTTTAGACCTTGTACAATAAGGCACATTGATATCTATTTTAGAGATGTATATTTATTTGAATTATATCGCCTCCTATTTCATTAAATTGTTCAATTTTATATGAATTGTGCATGTTTTTGTTTCAATTAAATGCAAAGAAGAGTAAACTAAGTATTTTTTAAGTCAATATGTTGACATAAAACATAAATATTTAGAGCCTATAGTAAAGGAAGTTGCAATTAACATCTTAAGCGAACCAAATTTTTTTTTATAAAGTGTATTTAACATACACATTCGCTTACTACTCAACAACAACCTCTAAGGCTACAAGGTTAGGATTACTTAAACCCACACAAACATATTACATATAACCATAGCATTATGAGCTTTATGAAATAAACATCATACATCATAAGAATACCACATAACCTAATAGGATAATCAACCAAGATACAATCTCATAAACATTATCTTAATCCAATAGTTACATCACTCATTCCCAGAATGAGGCAATAGTACATAAGGTTACAATTATAGAACTCCACCTCATAACAAAAGAGGGGTGGATAACTTATACAAAAAGAAATATTACAAAACAAGATAATACAACAAGAACCGCGAGCTTTTCATCTGGATATCTCACCACCAAGTACTGAAGATAGATGGGGACCCAACGGTTTTGGTGCATGTTCCACCCAACCAATGTGGTACCCGAAGGCCCACCCCCCATGCTAGGAGATAGTAACAAGGTAACATGGACAAAGATTCTACTACCTCTAACCAAAAGCAGACTCATACTGACTCATACTAATATAACCAAACAAATGAACTAACAAGTACAACTCAATCACCATACAAGTACAAATCAAGTACAACTCCAACATCACTGACATAGGTCACATTGCTTCCAAACATAAAGTAGATCAAGTATGTTCACAGAACCATACATATAAAATAATTAACAACAGTTGTCCTAGATAGAGTGTCATCGCAAGGTTTGTCATGAGATCTCCTCTAGGCATTCTTCATAGGCTCCAGCACAAGTAATCCTGGTGGCCTCAACCGAATCCTGGCCCTCATGCTCACTCATACAGAATCAACTATCTCTCGTACGAACAAGATAGTTGATCTTTCCATTCCAAGCCTTCCCACTCATCCCAAGTCTAAACAAACCCTTGTGTCTATGAGTGAGGTAAAATTATCTTGATTAGTGAGAAGTTAGTCCTAATCTTCTAAGTACATTACTTTAATTATCACTTGTTTAAATCACTCCTGAAGGTTATTCAATTTACCTCTTTGGGCTCTAGCGTCTAACAGAAGCCACTCTTCTATTCGACAACACACACCCAAACAATCCACCAAGGGAAACACAAGTGCATACCAACTAGGCATCATAATCCACTCCAACACAAGGAAGATACAAATAATAGAACTCACTCCAAACATCTTGGAGGCAAAAAACACATAGTCCACTCCTTTCACAGGAGGCAACAAGATGAAACCACATAACAAGGTCACTCCATACAAGAAGACATGAATCCCATAATCCGCTCCTAAACCAAGGAGGTGCAAACATCCCCGTTTGTGAAAATCGGGTAAAACTGAAAAGACGCCATGCACTACCCAAGGGAAAACAACTGGATGGCATAAAGATTCAACAACCCTTATCCTCTAAGTTCTTCTGGAAGACTTATAATTTAGGACTAACACTAAATCCCAAAACCCACAATGCAACTTGACGACATAGCAACAAAAGCATTCAAGTCATTAATCAAATCTAATATTTGGATTTCCTAAATCCATATTCTTTCAATAGGTAGTGTTGACAAAGTCAAAGACACGATAACTAGATCATCTAAAATAATCATAACCCCTATTTCCCCTTTCATTATTGGAAATCTAAAACAATTAAACTTACTTCCCTTTACTGATTACAGAGAATTAAATCCTTTAAGATAATCATGAGGAAGATACTACTTTTGGATATACTAAATCCATATCTCAATTCATTACGTAATTTATTATATCGATAAAACTGAATTAAGAATTCATCTTTTCAAATAAGGGAGAAATTACACTACTATTTAATTATCTAATTGCTCTTAAAAAAATAAGTATTTTCAACTATAACTCAAAATATTTCGCTTTAAATTAAATAACCAATTGCCCTTGCGAATTAAATAATTAATAAAATTAATCAAATTAACATTTGGTCTGTTCTATAACTTATTGTGTTAAAATAAGATCAAAATTTGGACTATAACCCAATATCATATATATATTTTTCCAATTAAATCAAATTAATAATTGGACCTTTTACACATGAATTTAAATTTCACAATTAAATTTTAAATTATGCATTCTTTAAATCAAATATTTAACTCATTCAATTAAACTTTAACATGCCATTTTAAAATAAACAATAATTTTCCCATACGTTTATAATTTTATTTCCACTAATCTAATATACAAATTTTATTTAAAAATAATATAAATAAATATAATAGTTTAATATTATAATAACAATACATAAAATATTAATATTTATAAATATCAATTTATTATTATTTTATTATCAGAGCAACCATGGGAAAATAACTTAATAGTAGTCTTGTATTTCAAGCATAACTCAAAAACTACGATTTGGGTATTTATGATTTTTTGACAGGAATAAGAAAATTCAAAGATGCATAAACCCTTTAAATTTCTTGAAAACCCAGTTTGTATAAGTGGAGTTATACGTGACGCAACCAGACCATTTTACCATGAAAAATATAACTATCCTGCAGATTTTAAAATCCGATTTTTAATAATAAAGAGAGGGTTTCATTTTCTAAAAACATTCTAAATGCATTGTTCAATCTCTATGTTTGATTTCAATAACAACATAATCAATTTCCCCAAATAATTTAAATTCAACTGAGGTTTTCACAATTTTCACTCAAGAATTTTCACAAGCAAAGGCTGTAAATTTATTTAATTCTTTTTTTCTAATATCAAATTTATTTTCTAAAACAAATTTAACAAACAAATATTTAATCACTACTATTTAAAAAAAACAATCAAGAACAATAAAACACAAAGAGAAAAACCTGGTACAAGAAGCTACAGGAAGAGATGAATTTTTGATGCAAGCCTCCTCCAAATATTTCCTGAATTTTCTTCAATCCTCCAATGAATCCAATCCAAAACCCAACAAATGCAAACAATCTTTCCTTCAATCAATTCTACAATCAAAACTTTCTTCAAACCCTTATGCAAATTTTCCAAAATTTCTTCCTTGCTGTAAAAATGTATTTTTAAAAAAACTTTCTACCCTAAAATTAAAACATATATTCTATATAAATCAAAAATACATAATACAACCCTAATTCACATTACATGCAAATTAGATATTTTAATTTTAATTTCAATATTTACAACCCTAATTCACATTACATGCAAATTAGATATTTCAATTTCAATTTCAATTTCAATTTCGTTTTTTGAAAACCACCTTCAATTTAAAATGCAATTTCAAATAATAAATTAATTTCCAAAGTTGCAACTAATTTCTCAAATAAACATTTAATTACAATTTCTAATTTAATTCCCACACATTGAAATTAAATTCCAAAATTAATTTTGATTCTTTTATTTCCTTTCATTCTCTTGCATCACGTTTAATTAATTAATTTAATTATTTAATAACTAAATTCAACCCCCTTGGATCAAATTTAATTAATTAAATAAACTAAATATAATTAATTAATTTAAATATAAATTTTTATCCACATTGCATTATTTAAAATAAATAACCATCAACATGATTTAAATGCAATTATTCTAAATATCTATTTCCAAATGAAGAATCCTTCAGAATTAAATAACATTAAAGCAAGACAGACAATGACTCGACACATACGACTAACAACACACTAAGGCTAGGGTGCAAACTTGACACATGTTACCTAGCTACTATCTCCCGTTCAATTTAACTGTTGGATCGACATGCTCAAACCTGTGAAACCAGGTGGAGTCGATGTCATGTACCTGCAATCCTGCAACCAAGTAAACAACATCATACAATATATCCAGCATATAATACACACCGTGAAGAAGGAATTACAGATTCGTAGGGCGCTCACAAGCGAGTGACGTGAACTCGTCTTCTTCACCAATACACTCATTGAAACTGACACTTCCATCATAATCCAGTAATCTCATAATAACATCTCATATTAACTCTACAACATCATTAATCCATAATGCATGTGAAACAATAATCAAATAACTACATCCCATAATAATAGTTGTCACTCAATAATAGCGATCAAAACATCATAACAAAATGTATCTAGTAGCAAGGTAACTGCAACCAAATATAGCATAAATCAAACCGAACAAGAAGCAAAATAGAGGGGTATTACAATGAGGGTGAATGAAAGATCACGGGGGTCCAAAAAGTGGCGATATGACCCAAAAGTGGCTGACAATATTTTTTTTATCCAAATTTGATGAAATGAAAAGGGTTTATTGATAAAATTTTTAGCTTTCCACCAATATAAGATATGACTTATTTAGAATTAAATAAATAATTATTATTGATTTTCTACATGCATTCCGACTAAAGTCTTGATTGATAGGTTGATTGAAAAAAATCTATAATTCTTAAATGATTTCACATTTATTGAATCTGAAGGATGAAACACATTCTATGCTTCCCATACTCTAGGATTAAAAAAAAAAGAAAAATTGTTTTTCATAAAATATTTACCAAGCTATGGTGCTCAAACAAACAAGTTTTAATATTTTTTTAAAATTTCTAATAGAAAATTCATAACTAATTATTTACTTGCAAAAAAATTATAAAAAAATGTGGCACATCTGGGTATGTGTTCTCTACTTATATTGAAAGTTTAAAAAAATAAATTATTTTTTCTTATACTTAGATTGGTCGACATATGCTTGCCTTTTATTTTTATCCTAAAAATTTAGTACTACTGTATTGAGATTTCAAAATTTTACCAAATAGATTTACTTTTTTCTAAAAGAGGATTAGTGTCTTAGAAACAACATTCAATTTGGTACAAATTTTGTTATTACATATTTTTAAAATTATGTTAATAACCTATTCAAATATTTATGTCAAGTTGCCTAACTTTGTTTTTTTGAATTTTTATTGCCACTTAAGGACCTAGTGTGGACCCCATGATCATACACTGGCCCATGAGTATTCAATAGAAATTATTCTTGGTACTTAGCTATAGAAATAGTTGACAAGGAATAAGTTTTTTCTAAAATTTGAAGATTATGAAATACCTAGGATAATCATGCACTACTCACATTTAGTTATTCAAATAAATATATAATTATTAGAGATATTGGTTAAATCTTGTTACAAAAGAGTAGTAGACACTTTCTATTGAATAATGTAAGTTAATTATAGATATTTAACAAAAAAGAGAGTATTGATACAATGTAATATGTTTTAAATATTTTATTAGTATGTCAAATTGAATTCATAATTATTATTTTTTTATTATCTAATTTCCTTTCTTTTTTATCTACAACTAATGTATCTCAATTTAGGTAGATATGAGAGATATTTTTAAGTATGCATATATAATTCTATATATTACTTCAAAATCCCTCTATTGTGGGGCTAGATGATCTTCCACCTCAACATGGATGGTCTTTTCAATGGAGAATCTATTTAAACACTAGCACTTGCAGCCAAGGGGGCTGCAAGGAATACATTGATAGTTTTGTATACATTGAAAAGCATTTCTATCAAATTCCAATTTCCTGAGGATACATATAATGGAGTAAGTTTTCCTTGAGAAATGAGTACCGTTGAGTGTGCTCTAATTGATCCAATATTTGGATACTTTGTCAAAATCTTACGTAGCTCTAGAAAAAGAAAAATCTCAATTAAAAAAATGAGGTTCAGATTGGGAAAACAAGTTAATTATTATAGTAAATGACCCATAATTTAGATGGCATATTAACAGGTTACAATAACATAGCAATCTTTAGCACCAAATGGCAAATATAGGCAGTGACCATGACTGGAACAACTGTAAAAAGTTTCCAAAATGTAGCATGATTGAATATCAACAGTAATCACCACAAAAACAACAGCCAATGACATTGATAATTTTTTATTCTTGATTATTTTCAGCATGAAAATATATTAACAAAAGTTCCATTATAGTTTTTGTTTTTTTGTAGCAATAGATATTTGTTGGAAGCGAAAACAAATTTTGTTGGACTACGTCAAAGGAGGTAAACAAAAGTTGCCAATTTATGAGGTATTTTCAATGTTTGATAATAGAATTGTTAGAAATATAATCTCACCTGGGTAAGTGCAAGAAGTTGGGTCCACGAAGAGGGGAAGTTTCAGCCAAAAAAAAAAATCTCGCAGAAAACGCGTATGCGTTATTAAAAAACACCTACGCGTTATTAAAAAATGCATATGCGTTATGCATTGGGTACTCAAGCCTAAAAAACGCGTACGCACTAAAAAACATGTACGCGTTTTTGAGTGCATACAAGTCATTTATTTTTTTAAAAATGCTTTTTAGAAATGCGTACGCGTTTTTCTTTTCAAAATGCGTACGCGTTTCTAAAAAGCTTTTTTTTTTTTAAATAATAAAAAAAATAAAGAGCGCATATGCATTTTGTAACGCGAATCTCCAACCCACTTGCAACCTTGGTTTTAGGCTCGGGAAAGCCTTGACAATCCGAGCCTTAGCCTTTGACCTGCAACTAAAAAACTAAGGCAGATTGAAGAAGAATGTCCATCTTTGACAATATGGTTGATGGACTTTTTTTCTGAATCAATCTATAAAATTAAACCCATTACAGAACACGATTTCTAGTTTCCAAATATATAATTTTTATTAATATTGGATTATATTTGATATTTTTAAATTAATTTCAAAGCAAACTAGTCCTTAAACATGAAATATCAAACTTTTTTTGTTTTTTAATAACTTTTTTTTGGTGAAGTTTCTTGTAAAAAAAATTATATGACATCAATCTTTAGACAATTCTTTACAGAATGAAAAAAAAAAGTTTCAAAAAATATTTAGTTTAGGTCAAATTATGTTGTCCGTACACGTTGATTTTTAAAAACAACAATTAAGGCCAATAAAAATTTAATAAAAAAAAAATATTCAACAAAAAATTACAAAAAAAATTCCTCATCAATCTTCATGTTGTTAGCTCTCTTTCCTCAAAAGGAATTAGCAAAATAATTTTATTTGGGTCAAAAAGTGGTGTCCGTACACGTGCATGGTATGGTAAAAAAATAGGGACTTTTAAAAAGTGGTTTTTCTAGATCCCTATCAAAATTTAATTTCTACAATTTGGGTATTTGAATAATTTACATATTTAGAAACTAGATTCAAAATTCAAAAATTCCATATTACTGATTTTTTAAAAAATTCATTGTGTAAGTGCCTCAAACTTTTAGTCCAAGTGTGACAAATTATGAAAAACAACAAAAACACTTCCACTTTTTGAGCTTTTTGTGAACCCAACTTCTTGCATCAGCCCACCTGCTGCATTAAATTATCCAGCTATACTTGTCAGATCAACATCCTCGAGCGTCGTATCAGCATTGGATCGCTATTATCTTAACATTATTGATAGACAATGAATGTAGATCTTTGCAAGGATTTCGATTAGCTTTTATATTAATTTCTCCAACCTGTCATCTATCTCAACTGCAGACCTCACACGTTTTGTGGGTAATATGAAATATATTATTTTATGCCATGTTATCTCTCCTCCGTATGCATTGAGCATTCTATATAATGGTTAAAGACTATTTTATTTCTTACTCTTTGGAGTCCAGCTCAGGAGAGCCACCTCTAAGTTTGTGGTAATCTGAAACCACCTATATGTGAGAATGTAATGGTTGAATCATGAATGAGCAGTAGCTCAAATTTGATGTAATATTTTAGTTCAGTAATATATAATTTCAAGTCTGTTTTATATTCTCTGGTTGTCTGCTCCTCCTTTAAATCTATCAATTAGTATCAAAGCCAGTTCGAGAAGTTTATCTAGGTTGAAAGTTTGCAAAAGAAAATTTTCATGGATGGCTATTGAAAAGAGGCAAGTCCAGAAGAAAAAAGAAGTGTTTGGAAGATAGCCGCATCTATCAAAAACCGTTTGTCAAGGAAAATGGAGGAGATGGTGGTCAGAAAGAAGAGCAACGAATCTTTGCAACAAAGTAAGAAGAAAAAGAAGGATGAAGACAGACCATCGAAGCTCTGCTAGCCAGCGTTCATGGTAGATCAAGGGAGAGAAAAAGATTATGGGTGGATGTTGAAAAGAGGCCAATCTAAGACAAAACCTACAGTTGAAAGGGTTGAAATGGTGAAGTAAGGAAACCGCCATAGTAGTCATTGAAGAAGATTGGCTACCAAGTGAATCTAAGAGTTTGTTGGAAGAGTGATGCCACTATCCAGAGGTGGAGTCAACAAAAAGGAAAGAGATTGTTGTTAAAATCAAGTGTTTTGCAGGAGATAAAAGTGTGTTGCAGATTTGAAGTGCAACCACCAAGGGGAACATATTTCAGTTCTCAAAATAGTTGAAGGTGATCACAAAAATCCGACAGAAGGGAGTTTCCAAGAAGTGACAAAAGGAGGCCAAGTTTGTTGTGACCTAGCAGTAGCTAAAGATTGAAAGCCCCAAGTGCTTTGCCAGAAGAGAAAAAAATTGTTCAGTATGAATGTCACTGCCTAGCAAGAAGGTCGTCCAAAGGTTCTCGTTGCCAAGGAAAAGAGGCAAAGGATAAATTAAGAGCTGATTGGAAAGTATAAAAAAGTTTTTTGATGATGTTGTTTTTTCAGCTGTAGTCCGTGGAGAAAGCACTCCGTCTAAGTAAGGAGTTGCCACCCAAGTGGAATAAGATAGAGATTGCTACCAAAAGAAAGAAGGAACACAGATTTGTCAAAGTGTTGCCTTAGAAGGAGAAATCACTGTTTGAAGGATGCCAGAATAAAAGGTGAGTAAATCAATTTTTGAAAAGTAGTTGTGTTTGTTGAAGAGTCAGAAGAACTCGAATCTAAGTGTGGCCAAGTTGAGAGAGTGAAAATTTGTGTTGAAGTTTTTTTTTTTTTTAAATAAGAAAGGAGATTAGAAGGTTTAGGGAGGTTGTATGAGAAAGTGTTTGGGTTGAGAGTGTGAAATATTGTGTAGAAGAGCATACTTAAAGTTTGTAGAACAAGTTAAGAAAAATGATTTTATAAAGAGACTAGATCAAAAAATCTGAGGAGGATATTAGTTGTCTAAAATTATGATAAGTCAAGATAGACAAAAGAATGATTTGATTGAATGCCACCAAATTTTGTATGAAGTCAAAAATGTTGTTTAAAGCTAGGATCCCCGAGCATCAATAGTGTGACTCTATGGGAGGTGTTGATGAAAAACAAGTGTATCATACCTGAACCTATAATGGACTAGTTACCAAGTGTCCCAAAGCTCATGGGTAGAGAATCCCAACAACAAAATGAGATTTACTAGGTTTGATTCCTAGAAGTTTAAGATTGTAGATGTTGAAGCATCAGTGTTGAAGCACAAAAGAAAGTGTAGGTTATTGCTAAAGGGATTAAGGTTCCAATTGTCAATGCAAAAGGTGGAAGATATCACCAATGACTGCCGCAACAGTTGGAAAGAGTTGAAGAAATTGATTTTAGAAAATAGATGCTCCAAAACTTTCAAAACTATGACTGAAGAAAAATGCTCCAGAACTTTCAAAACAGTAACTAAAGACAAATGCTCTGGAACTTTCAAAACAGTAACTGAAGACTGCTTCGGAACTTCCAATGAAATAGATGCGCCAAAAGTTTTAGAACTATAAATGAAGGTGGATTCTCCAGAATTTTTTTTTGAGATGAATTTTTGTAGTTGAGATTAAGGGGGAGTGTTAGAAATATAATCTCACCTGCTGCATTAAATTATCCAGCTATATCTGTTAGATCAACGTCCTCTTAATTAGGCTTTGTATCAGCTTTGGATCACTGCCAATCTTAACATTAATGATAAACAATGAATGCAGATCTTTGCAAGGATTTTGATTAGCTTTGATATTAATTTCTCCAACCTGTCATCTGTCTCATTTGCAAACCTCACACGTTTTGTGGGTAATATGAAATATATCATTTTATGTTGTGTTCTCTCTCCTCCATATGCATTGAGCATTCTATATAATTGTTAAAGACTGTTTTATTTCTTACTCTTTGGAGTCCAGCTTAGGAGAGTTGCCTCTGAGTTTGTGGTAATTTGAAACCACCTATATGTGAGAATGTAATGGTTGAATCATGAATGAGCAGCAGCTCAAAGTTGATGTAATATTTCAGTTCAGTAATATATAATTTCAAGTCTATTTTATATTCTCTGTTTGTCTGCTCCTCCTTTAAATCTATCAAGAATCAGGTCTCTTTTTTAGACCTTTACTTAATAAGAGCTAATTAGAATGTGACAAATACAAAACAAGCTTTAGGATAATAGAATATAACGTATGTGCAAGCTAGTGCTACCACCTACATAGACAACTAAATTTCACATTGTGAAGATCCTAATATTGGAGGGTACATCAAGACATTAATGCATTTATATTATGAAAAATAAACAAAAATTCTAGGAGTGATATGCACCAATCCTGTTGTTATGTTTATTGCAAAATTGTTGAAGTAAGCCTAAAGAGGTACTTAGTATTGCTTTACACCTCTGAGCTTTATATTTATGCAATGTAAATATGCACTAAGAAAACACAAGCATATATTCATGTTTTGAATCCCCCTATTTTGAACAAACAACAAAAACATCATAGTGCTAAATTGCTAGCTATTTAGAACTATAGAAGGAAAACTACATGCATCTTTTGTACATTTGTAGTTAACCCATCCATAAAATACATAAATTTAAATTTTGTATTTATCTTGCCCTTAACCGGTTTATTATCTAAACCCATATAAATCAAAACATGAAAAAACAAGGACCAAAAACATATTTAAATTTTTTCCTTGAACCTATGTACCAGAAGATTTGAAATCAAATAATTTACAAATCAAACTTTGAGCAAGGATTTACAGCTGGCAGTTTTTCAATGTGTTTCTTCAATGATTTGGGGTTTGAGCAGAGAATATGCACATTAATTGTTTGGTGAAATGCCTTTAGTTGATGTACAAATTCCAACACAAGAAATGTAAAAGTCAAATTATCTTTAAGATCTATTTAACAAGGACTGTATGAGATTGTCAATGGAAAATCAGTCATTCTAGAATGTGTATCTATGGCCCTAAAACTTAAATGGTCATTTCCATCCAAGTGCTTCTTCTTTTTTGGTATACCTGTAAGTTTCGCACATCACCTTTATTCAACGAACTTACAGGGATTATAAATAAAAAATGAAGAATGCAAGGATGCTTAATTTCTTCTTGAAAAATAAGTAGTATTTTGAACTAATTCTTGTAAAAACCTTATATAATGATTAAGTATATGAGCCCTTTATAGATTACCCCATAAATTGTCACATAGCACCCATGCCTCATTTTTAATGGGGTTTCTGGCAACCAATGTTAGGTATACATGACATGATCTTGCTATCATTTTTTTCCCACTTTAAAAAGCTTTGACACAACGTTTTAATTCATGTGCTAAGCCTTAGTCACTTCATCTCTCCATCTTTGGATTATGTTATATTGAATTCATCAATAGTTGTTCTGATTCACTACATATCATGGCATTAATTAAATACAACCTCCAGAAAAATATTCTCGAAGGAAAATCTAATATGCGAAGTAAACACATCTTACATTGATTTTCCACAATGTAATTCCTTTCATATGTCATCCCTTCAGTTTTCTCCTTTGAGGATATTGATGTAAATACAAGCAAACGAGTATTATTGGTCACCATCTCACTCACAAGAGGCCAATCTCCACCATTTTGAGGCATTTTTACAATGGAAACCAATACTTCATTATCGAGTTGCTGTAAATACATTTGCCAGCCCATTGGGGGCATGAACATAGTCTTCTAGGATAATAGTGACAATCTTCGTAGGATTCATAGATAAGAATGCTTCAATCTCCTTTAGAGTATCAATTGTTGGACCCTAAAATAAGTTCACAATACCATAGATTGTCAACTCTCAGAAAAGGCATCATGCATGAGTATTGTATGTTCAACTTGAAGCATAAGAACTATTTTCAATTGTATATTTAACAAATGAAAGATAGCCATCCAATGAAAGAATCTTTGCTAAACATACAAATGTTGTAGCATCAAAGCACTCACCACATGTCGAATGATAGAGCCATACATCTCCCTTGAAGTCATATGTGTCCAACATGAAACCCCTCACCCCATTCTATAATTAGAGAATTGAATGATTAGAGAAGCATCACTAGAAATCATTTAGAAAAACAAAATTATCGACCTTTCTCCCACTAGAAGCAATATTTACTAAAAGACTATACAAGATTGGCATCATGAATAACAAATTGATATCATAAAGGTATAATAAGCCAATTGCCAATTTTGATAGTTCTCATTACTGTAAGAAAATCTAATGCCTCAAAATCAAGTGGCTTGTAGAAAGGCAACTCCTAGTTATTAAACTACACAAAGTATGCTTAACATAGATAAGTCTCAATGCTATGTACAATGTCAGATCCCATCCTCTATTGGAAATGTTTTAGGGATACAGGGACATGTGGGAAATGTCCCCCAGTTGTCCCCAATTTGCTGAAAAAACCAGAAATATCTACAAGACGTCAATTTTCTTTTAGGAAACATTAGGGGATGGCTAGTGATCCCCTACAACCCAATAATAAAGAAAAACAAACACAAAAATGGTACATAGTTTGTTTGCTGGGTTTTTTAGTTGTTGAAATTGATGGTATTGGACAGAGTCTAGATGCTAGGATATGGGTTGGCAAGGTTTTCCTTTCAAGATTCCAATAGCTGGCCAAGGTCGTATTTCCACTTGTTCCTCCCAGTTTGCGACTATGCAAGCAAATTAAGTCACATGCTCTGTATAGTATTGATTTTGATTCAAATGAGTTGTAGTTCTTTGGGCTACAGTCAATTTGGTGGATCTATTTGGCAACTAGCTGTGTGTCATTCACTTTCTTTCTTTTGTTCAACTATAAATAGAAAATAGAACAGTTACATTCCTTTCAGCAGGGACGCAATAGCCTGTACACTACACATGGCCATGGTTGGTTCTCTCATCTTCTTGGGCAATCACATGACAAAGTCACACCCAATACAACTCTGGTACCAAAATAGAACATACAACAACTGCATTCCTTATTGATTCAACAAATGAAGGTTACAATTTATAGAGATTACAAACTCATAAAAAATTCCTACAGAAGTGGATCTTCACTTGACACCTAACTAAAACTAGTTGACACAAGTACAACTCTCTTATTGACAACACTGAACTAACTGCCAACCCTCACACTCATTCAGTTATTCATTACTCTAACTATTACTTCTACCATCAAAGTTCAAAAAAATTTGGCCTCTTTTGAGTATGTTTTGCTTGTGTGTCCATGGAAGCAGAGGTCGTGGAGCTTTGTCTCCACTTGGCATGTCTTAACATCTCACATCCAACGTCCCCTTTTATTATATATATATGCTCTTAGATCCTCAAGACTTAAATGATGCCTACTTTTCTACATAGTGTGCATGTCTACAATGTGGTGGATAAGAAATTTCATCCACCTTAGACAGTTAAAAATTAGATTGTTTTTATTTGTAGGATAAGCATGGTTGTCTTTGTTGACAATCAACAATTCACTGTTCAATGGAAAAAGGCCTTAATGTTGCATCTTGGAATATGTCAAAGCCTATTAGCTAAGGAATGGGAGGAGCCTTAACATAGGTAATGAGATCCTTTCAAAAGAAAGGAGAAAAGAAAGGAGAGCATGATGAGTCTTGGAAATAGCTTTGCCTCAATAATTCACTATTCAATGACAAAAGGCCTTATTGTTGCATCTTGGAATACATCAAAGCCTATTAGCTAAGGAATGGGAGGAGCCTTAACATAGGAAAGGAGAGCATAATTATAAGTTGATTCAAAGTGAGAATCAAGCTTACGTTTGTTATAATCAAAGGAGGGTTGTGTTAAAATAATAGAAAAAGAATACATTCTCATTTTAAAATAAAAACCCAAGATTGTGGACGCTATGGGCATGAACAGAGAGGCCCGACAGAGGTTGAATGTTCTGTCTCTATCCCAGGAAGATACTAATTACAACATCTCTATTTCTCAAAAAATTGTAACTATTTAAGCTTATACAACACTATTGTTACATCTTGCTATAGATGTCATCGTACGAAGATACACATCCCAAAGGGATTGGAAAAGAGAGACAGACACTTGATGAGGACAAGTGAGAGTATATCAGGGGCAATGTTTATTTGAACCTAGCTTAATACTTGGTGAAATCCAAGATTCCAAAGGGAAAGCCCACGAGGAATGGAAATCAACCATAGGAGGATGTAGTCTACATCGACTAGATGGAAATATTCATGTCAGAGCTTGATAAGCATCAGCTTCACCACAACCTCTATTCCCACCCACCCGCAAGTAGACCGAAGAAATTCCTGCCGAGGCATGGTGCGTGAGACCCACTACCCAGGGAGATGCATCATTACAGATGTAATATCAATTATCGTATGAAAATACACATCCTAGAGGGATTGGAATTGCTACTCGAGGGAGGGAAAATTTTCCCTAGCCCTATTAATTTCAAGTCACAGAGAGACAGACACTTGATGAGGACAATTGTGAGTAGCCAATTTATTGGACATTTTGCATGTCCTCCTTAGAAAAATTGAAGAGTACAAGATGAAACTACAACAAACTTGGAAAATTAAAAACATTAGACCACCATTTCATATCTCTTGAACTCAATATAGACATGTGGTAATAATAAGTAAACACGAAATAGGGGAAATAAAAAAATTGCATACCTTGTGTGGAGAATAACTTGAGATTCAGTAGAAATCACCTCCTATAGCTTATGAAACCCTAGCAAAGGAGAATTAAACCCTAGATCTCGGTAGAGGACGAAACCCTAGAAAACCAGAAAATGAACGGTGAGTCGGTCTAAAGTAGACTTATAGGAAGCCTTGCCCATGAAGAAGCAGCTCCTAGGCAGCCGACAAGAAGTTGTGTAGTAGGCTCGAGGCACATGAGGTGTGTATACACAGGCATGCCAACAAAAGTAAAAACATGTCGTTAACAAAAAAAATTATTTTCACCTGCCAACGCCCAACTTCCTGCGTTTACGATTCCCGAAGAAAACTTCCCAGTGTGACAACTTCCGGTATGAGACAACTTCCCGGCCAGAAGCTCACGCATAATATAGCCTATCGGCTAAACAAGGTGAAGAGAGGGTCATTCACTTATTTAATTCATTTGTTTTATTCACCTTAATTTATGGGTAACTTATTGCATGACCCCTTAAGACATTCCCTAGTGATGTTTTATAAATTAGGTAATAATTTAGTTTCATAAATTTGGGATTTTTTTAGTAAATAATTAATTTATTTTTTATCATCACATTAAAAAATTAGTAAATAATTGCATCTCCTCTTAAGCCATTCCATAAATACATTTTATAAATTATGCAACTAATTTAGTTTAATAAATTAAGATTTAGTTTAATATTTTTAGGATTAAGTAAATAGTTTTAATTGATTTAGTATCATCTCTTTAACAAATTCATAACTAATTGGATAACCCCTTAATCCATTTACTAACTATTCTATGTAAATTAGATAATTTATTTTGTTTAATTTGGAGGATAGTACTTTGTAGTTTATTAAATTTTAGGTTATCTTAGAGTTTCTACTTATTAATTAAATTTATAGGTCAATATTTTGTATGTGAATTTATAATTTGTAAGTATTAGTTTAATTTATAGGTTAAAGTATTGTAGGCTACATATTTTTCATGGGTTAGTATTTTATCAGTTATATTAGAACATTTACCTATTAGTTAAATATCTTGGTTAGAGAATTGTAGGTTAGGTATTTGTTGATTAGTTATTTCTAGTTTAAATTTAGTTAAATTTTTATTTTATTAGTTTTTTAAGGTTAGATCACTCTAGGTTATGTATTTATATATAAGATATATGTAAGTTAATAGTTTGTAGGTTAGCTATTTGTATGCTAGTAGTTTGGAGGTTAAAAGTTTACATAGGTTAGAGAATATTTAATCTCAAAGTAGAGAGAATGTCATTCCCTTATTTAATTCTTTTCATTTGATCCCTTTAGTAAATTAGTCACTAATTTCATGTCCCCTTAGTCCATTCCCTAATTATGTTCCATAAATTAGGTAATTTATTCATATTAAAAATATTAGAATTTAGTTTAGTAATTTTTTTATTATGTAAATAGTCAATTTAATTACTACCATCCCTTTACAAATTTAGTAACTAATTGTAAAATCCTTAATTAATGTTTTAATTCATCCCCTACTATGTTATACAAAATATGTAATTGATTTGCAAAGTTTTCATTAGTTAGTTGACTTGTAAATATGAGTCAAACTTCAAATTTAAATATTTTTTTTAGTAATTTGAATAATTAGTCAAAATGTATTATATTAGAAGATGCAAGAGAATTTAGATGTGTAAGAGAAATTTTGCATCACCAAAAAAATGTTTATTTTAATTTCAATAGAGTTTGACAAGCTCCAATGAAGCTTATTTTATCTAAAAACTCCTAAAAGGGCTAAATTAGCAAGGCCTTAATGTTTAGTAAGTTTGTATTTTAACATATAGGGACCTAGAATTTTACCTAGAGATCCAAAATTAAAAAGTACACATTGTGGGTGAGTTTCAACTTAAGATTAGGTCTAGATGGAAAAATATTAAAGTTTTCAAAAGTCTTACAAAATTCCTTAAATTGAATTTGAGGCTTCACATGATGTTTTGAAGCCCCAAAAATTGGAAAAATGTAGTTTTACTATATTTTTAGCACATAGAGAACTCTAAGTACTTCAATTTAAAAAATAGAATCAATTTATTTTATAGTGTTAGTGTAACATATTATAGTGTAGTATTATATTTTTTACCAGTGTTAGTGTAAAATGTTATAGTGTAGTATTATATTTTTTACCATTTTTCTATTACTATAGTTATACTTGTTGGAAGTTTGGACATGTTGGAAGCTTGAGTTGTTTCTTGGGTGTTGTCATTGATGTCAACCCCTTGTATGAAGAGAGTGTTTGAATGTTATTGATGTTGATGATGTCAACCCCTAGGTAAAAACACAAAGTTGTGTCACACTTTCAGCCAACTTATCAGCACAACTGAATTTAATTATTTCTAACTAAAAATTAATTTTGGTAAAACATATGATCTAGTAAGATTCATTCTAGCTAAGTTAGATAATTCCACAACTTTTTCAACTAAAATTGTTGGCTAAAAATATATGGAGCACTACTTTGAGTAAAATTTATCGAAAAATTAAAATTATTTGAAAAAATTGAAGTTTCAATAACTCCTACTAATGTAAATAACATTTTTTTAAAATATAAAAATACGCTTTTGTAGATCCATAAGTGAAGTTTTCAAAAATATATTTATTTTAATAGTTTAATTATTAGTATTATTTTATTTTTATTTTTACTAAAAGTAGGTTATCGCTAAAACTTATTAAACAAAATTGAAAAAATATGATGCACTAGATAAAACAATCTCTTTCAAGATGGTATATTTTTTTTTCCATTTTAGATAAATATTTAATATGAAAGTTGGCATCCCATGGAAATGGTTTTTTTTTATTCACACACATTTTAACATTTATTTAAAAATATATATTTATCAAAATTGAAAAAAAAAATCCATGCACTAAAGTTTCAACATAAATACACACAAAAAATTTGAAAAAAAAAAAAATACTATAAAAAGTTTGACGTCCCAAGCAACTTCATTTTTCAGCATTTTATCAACGATTAAATTATAGTGTTAATTTATTAAAAACTAGTTTAAATTTTTTTTTTTAAAATAAAAAAAATACATACATAAATATACTAAAAAATACATATTTTACTAGTTTACATGATTACAAAATTCAAAACATATATGCCACTTTTTAGTTATTCAAGTTTAAAATTTGGCTTAGTGTTGGGTGTTTCCTTTATAAAATGTGACACAACTTTGTGTTTTTACTATTAGAGTAATTGGACATTTACTTTATTAATTAAACAATATTTGTTTAATTACGTAAATATTTCCTTTTAACTCTTTTTCACTTAAGCTAACATTAGGTACATAATAATTAATTACTTTATTAATTATTATTGTGCAAGCCTAGGGTTTTCCTTTTTAGGGTTTTCATCTATATGTAGTTGAAAACTATCTTTTGTATCATTATTCATTTTACATTTTTAGGTGAATACATTGCTCCACATTCTTGAGCATTTCCTTTGTTGCTTCTCTTTGTTTCTCCTTGTAACAGGTTATTTGCTTGCAAAGATCTTTTGGGCTTCTGTGGTGTTGTATCTTCTCAACTCCAACATGGTATCAGAGCTTCAGATTTGCAGCTGCTTGTTCTTGTTTTGAGATTTTGCATTGGAAGCAAATCTAGGGTTCTAAAGTTTTTTTTTTGGTGGATTCAGCATACTCCATTTTTTGGGTTCACTTTGGGCTCAAATGGACAGTGCCATTGGATTTGTAGCACCCAAAAACCCCTAAATTGACTGTCAAATCGTCGATTTTGGTTACAGTCATTTGGAAGGCAAAAAATTTTTTGCCCTAGGGCCGTACGGAGCAAAAAACGCACAAAAATCGGAAATTTTTTTTTTTTAAAGTTATTTTTTGGTTTATATTGTGCATGGCCAATGTTAAACCGCCATGCCGCCAGAGCGCCGCTCGGCCACCACCATTGGTGGCTACCACCGACCGCGGCCAAGCGGCCACCGCCACCCTTGCCGACCCGCCACCCGGTCTGCTCTGCCTAAGTGCCACCTAATCGCCACTAGTCGCGTTGCCTGCACGCCGCTACCTCTGCGCACCTGCCCCCGGTCCACCATGTGCCCTGGGGCCACCGAATTTTAAGCCCTTGAGGGCTATTTTTTTCTCTCCAACCCCCTATTATGTCATTTTTGGTCAAATGGGCATAACTTGGGCATCCTAGCTCCGTTTTTCAAACAGGAAGATGCTGTTGGAAAGCTGAGAATGGCACCAATCTGATGGTATAGAAATATTTTTAATTTTTTTTACCAGTCTAGATATTTTTTACCAGTCAAAGTGAGGTCTTCTTTCTTCACTTCCGGGGTCATAGAAGATGCAAACGGACTCCGTTTTTCAAACTTGAATAGGCGTTGGAAAGCTCTCAACATGCTCTATTCAGTGATATGATCTATTTTATCAGAATTTTCACCAAGTACATGAGAATTTGTCTTGAAGTATTTTTTTCTTATGCATTGCTTCCTTCTTCTTAGTTTGTACTAGGGTTTGGGTTTATCTTTTGTGGGGGGTATTTTTCTCTTGCTTTCTGTCATTTATATCAAAAAATCAGAACACCAAAACTCTCAAAAATACAAACCCTTCTGCATCTTCTGTCTATTCTGAAAGATCACATAATAATAAAAAACACAAGTAGGTACAGGTGTAGGGTTTCATGGCAGACTCTTTAGTTGAGCTACTCACATCACATAACTATCACACTTGGAAGTCTCGTATGATGAGGCTACTCTGATCACGAGGGTTATGGTCTTGTTTAGATGAGGTTTAGCCTCAGTTGCAGCATCCTTTTGAGATTATGCAGCACAGGAACAAGATGGATGAGGCTATAGGTTTGTTATGCATGCATGTTTCAGACAGTCTTTTGTTTCACCTTGATGTTTTGCTCACTCTTCGAGCCATGTGGCTGAAGTTTGAGACACTTTTTGGGGCCGTTAATGAGTTTCGCACATTACAGATTGAGGCAAAGCTGACTTCATTGTTACCTGATTCATTTCCCACTATTGAGGATTTTTTGAACAAGTTCAAAACTATCCGTACTATTTTACAGGGTTGTGGGAAGAACAAGATAGACACAGAGTGCATTTACTTGATTCTTTCGAAGCTTCGTGGTCCATTTCAGATATTTGCTTCCTCCTTCTACTCCACCATGGATGGTTTGGGTGCCAGTTTTACCATGCATTCCTTTGATTTATTTTGTGAGCAATTGTCTCAGGAACAGTCTCACCTTTCTCAGATGGATATGCTCTTAGGTTCAAAGAGCAAAGCATTGGTTGCTCAGTCACCGAAGGGGAAACAAAAGTAGAAATCAAGGCCCAAGAAAGATTTTGTAGGTAGTGAGCATTCCTCCAAATCGCCTCCTAAGTCTGATTCTAAACCACGATTTAATCCAAAACATGGGAAATCTTTGAAGTTTGGTGAGTCTTCCTTCAAGACTAAGGAGAAATCAGGAGACACTTGCAATTTCTGTGGCAAGCAAGGTCATCCAGTTTTTAGGTGTTGGAAATGATTAGAGGCTTTAGAGGAGGCCATGCAGTAGCAACACATCTCCTCACCTCCGTCTTCTTCTTCTTCCACCACAGGGAAGGGTCATGCTCTCACTGCATGAGCATCGACCAATGGGTCCACTTGGATTTTAGACTCTGGTGCTTCTCACCATATGAATTACACTCAGCAGTTGGTCACTTCTCTTGCCTCTTGTGGTACTTCACAGATTGCAGTGGGTGACTCTTCACAGCTTTCCGTCTTGGGTTCAGGTTCTGTCTCTTTGGATGGGGGCACTCTACAGGATGTTTTGGTTGTTCTTGACATTTCGACGAACCTCTTGTCCATTTATCAGATTTTCCATACTGGCTCTGGTAAGATAGTTGAGTTCTCACCACATGATGTGGTTATTCGGGACCTCCATGATTCTGATTTGGTTGTGGCTACTGGTAGTGTTGATACTGCATCTCGTCTTTACAGATTTGATGGATTTGCACCTTCTGAGGGTACAGGTTCATCTCTTATAGCACATGTAGATTCAGTGATTCAGCTTTGGCATGAGCGTTTGGGCCATGTCAACTATAGATATCTTCAGCAGATGAGTACACAGTCACTTGTTCTTGGTCTTCCATGATTTTCCTGCACTGATGTTGTTTGTCATGGTTGTGTGCTTGGCAAGCATCACAGGGATCCCTTTCCGAAGGGAAGTACCACTCATGCTTTGGAACCCTTGGAGTTGATTCATAGTGACCTCATGTCATTTCCCACTCCTTCTTTTTCAGGGGCCAAGTATGTACTCACATTCATTGATGACTTCTCCAGACGCACATGGTTGTACTTTCTTAAGTACAAGTATGATGTCTTTGATTCCTTTCGTGTCTTCAAGACATTTGTAGAGAAGCAGTCTGGTCTTTCTATCTGACAGATACATACAGATAATGGGGGGGAGTATGTGAATCAGGCCTTCAGATATTTTTGCACTGAGCATGGTTTGCAGCATCAGTTTTATGTTCCCTACACCCCTCACTAGAATGGTATCGCTGAGCGAAAGAACAGGACTTTACGGGAGATGGCTAATTGTATGATTCAGTCCAGGTCCATGGATTCATCTTTTTGGGCTGAGACAATCAATTGTGCCAACTATATTCAGAATCAGATGCCTCACAAGGTGATTCGACATATGACTCTTGAGGAGGCTTGGTCTCATGACAAGCCTAATATTTCATCATTTCGAGTATTTGGTAGTGAGGCATGGGCTTTTATTCCTGATGCTCAGAGGAGAGCTATGGAGCAGAAGAGTCGACCCCTCATTTTTTTCGGCTACTGTGAGGATGTTAAGGCATATAGGTTGTTTGATCCTGATTCCAGAGAGGTCCTATTTCGACGGGATGTTCAGTTTGATGAGCGCCTTCCTCCAGTTGATACCCTGTCTCCAATGTCCACTTCACTACCTACTCCACCCACTACAACTCTTCAGGATTATTTTGAGGATGATTCTGATGAGGATATTGATGATCCACCATCTCCACCTCCACTTGCTCCACCTCAGAGGCCCAAATGGGCTCGCTTTACTATTGAGGCAGCAGGATCTATGGCTGGTGATCCTTCAGACACTTGTCACACTCATTCTCATACTGCGGGTTCTATTCTTTTGACTCATGCTCTTTTAGAGGATCCTCAGAGATTTTCAGAGGAGACAGGTCACCCTGAGTGGGATAGTGCCATGGAGGAGGAGTATTCTTCTTTGATGAGGAATAATACATGGGATCTCTATCCTCTTCCTAAGGGTAGGAAGATGGTTCGGTGCTGATGGTTGTATCGCACCAAGTATGCTGCTGATGGTTCTATTGATAAGTAAAAATCACGTCTTGTTGCGAAGGGTTTCTCATAGGTTGAGGGTATTGATTACTCTGAGACATTTGTCCCTGTCACCAAAATGAATTCTATTTGCTTTGTATTATCACTTGCAGCTTCTAAAGGATGGCTCATTTTTCAGATGGATGTGAAGTGTGCCTTCTTACATGGTGACCTATAGGAGGAGATCTATATGGAGAAGCCTCAGGGATTTTTTCATGATTCTTCTTTGGTTTGCAGACTTCAACGTTCATTATATGGTCTCAAACAAGCCCCTCAGGCTTGGTATGAGAAGATGGACTCTTTTTTGCTCTCCACTGGTTTCACTCGTTGTCATTCTGATCACACGGTCTATATTCAGCATCTTGAGGGTGAGATCTTGATTCTTGTGCTATATGTTGATGATCTTCTCATCACAAGTAGCTCATCCTCTATGATTCAGCATTCTCAGCTAGCCTTGATGGAGCAGTTTGAGATGATAGATCTTGGCCTTCTGCATTATTTCCTTGGTCTTCAGGTGATTCAATCTTCAAAGAGGATCTCCATTTACCAGCAGAAGTATTCTTTTGATATGCTTCAGCACTTTGGCATGCTTGATTGCAAGCTTGCCCCCACACCTTTTTAGTTAGGGGTTGTTTTGACTACTACTTGCCCCACTCCTTCAGTAGATTCTACACTTTATAGGTAGTTGGTTGGCAGTTTGTTGTACCTAACTCACACTCATCCTGATCTTTCCTTTGCAGTTGGTCTTGTCTCTCGATTCTCACATGATCCTCATGAGAGTCATTGGCAAGCTGCCAAGCATATTTTGAGGTACATTCAGGGCACCACTTCATATGGCATTCACTACACATTAGGGGATCCTCACATTGTTGGCTACACTGACTCAGATTAGGCTGGTGATGTCAATGATCGGAAGTCTACTTCTGGCTTTGTTTTTTGTCTTGGCTCTAGTCCTATCACATGGTCGTTCAAGAAGTAGTCTGCTCATGCATTATCATCTACAGAGGCTGAGTACCGAGTTGTTGTGCTCGCTAGTCAGGAGATTTTATGGCTTTGTTAGTTGATGACTAAGTTTGGTTTTCCTCCTGATAGTCCCACTATTCTTTGGTGTGACAATTAGAGTGCTATAAACATTTCGTGCAACCCGGT
The DNA here is from genome assembly GCA_007115665.2 of Sequoiadendron giganteum. Lineage (NCBI taxonomy): Eukaryota > Viridiplantae > Streptophyta > Pinopsida > Cupressales > Cupressaceae > Sequoiadendron > Sequoiadendron giganteum. Next base: position 227,598,897 of record CM021106.1, read on the forward strand.
GGAGCATCAGCAGACGAAGCACATTGAGCTTCATATGCATTTCATTAGACAGTTGATTCAGGATGGTTCTCTCGTCTTGGAGTATGTTCCCACTGCCGAGCCGGTTGCAGACATCTTCACGAAACCTTTTGCATCTCCGTGCTATCTTCAATTGCACTTTATGCTTGCAGTGAAGGAAGTTGTCCTTGGGGGGTCTTTATGAGGCCTTCCTTCCTTCATGTTTCTTTTAGCATTTTGTTCTATCTCTTTTTGGAGAGGAGTTTTTCCCATTGGGTTTTCTCCTTTTCTCTGTTTCATAGAGATTTCATTGTACTTGGGTACTTGATCTGGCCTTGTTGTCGGGACCCATTGCTTTTGCTTTCAGTAGCTTCTTCTAGGTTTTAGCTTCTCCCTATGTCTATCTTAAGGCAGGGTGTTAGAGTAATTGGACATTTACTTTATTAATTAAACAATATTTTTTTAATTACGTAAAGTTTCCTTTTAACTCTTTTTCACTTAAGCTAACATTAGGTACATAATAATTAATTACTTTATTAATTATTATTGTGCAAGCCTAGGGTTTTCCTTTTTAGGGTTTTCATTTATATGTAGTTGAAAACTATCTTTTGTATCATTATTCATTTTAAATTTTCAGGTGAATACATTGCTCCACATTCTTGAGCATTTCCTTTGTTGCTTCTCTTTGTTTCTCCTTGTAACAGGTTATTTGCTTGCAAAGATCTTTTAGGCTTTTGTGGTGTTGTGTCTTCTCAACTCCAACATTTACCCCCTTAGCACCCCCCTAGCATTGTATTTTTTGGAATTTTGGAGTTGTTGGTATTCATGTCAACACATTGTACTAGTTTTGTCATTGGTGTCTTACTTTAGTATAGTTATAGAGGTTGTTGGTCTAACTTGTGTTTGGAGAGATTGTTGTACTTAGAAAGTGTTGCATGTTGTAGATATTGTAGATGTGTTGTAGAGAAGTTACTAATGTTGTTAACTGTAATGATGGAAAAAGGTCCCCTTAACTTGGCCTAGATTTAGTTTTTTAATATGCCTAACATATTCACATTAGGTCTTGGGCCCTTATGAGCTAATGGATTTAAATGGTACCTTGCTAAAGTGTTGTGACACACTTTCACACTTTTTTAAGGTTTTATTAATTAACTAAACCTAATAAACCTCTTTTTAGTTAAAATAAACATCAATCTTTCCTTGTTTAAAGTGTTGTAACATACTTTCACACTTTTCTAGGTTTTTCATTAATAATTGGGCTTTCTTATGCTTTAATTGGTCCTATTTTCCATCCACAAGCCTCATTCATTACATCTTTTCGAGGATAATCCCGACACCAATAATTAGCCAATCATAATTCAGGTGTTTTAGGTTTGAATGGCCCAAATTTAGTGATCTGGGACTCATTTTCCACCTTGTGTGAATGAGTCCCACTTAGAACTTTTGTTCCCAAACCTGGTTTCACACATTTCTTGGCATTTTTAAATTTAATCCCAAAAATGAAGCCTTGTAGGACTCATTCGCCACCTTGGGTGAATGAATCCCATGTGGCTCAAAATAAAAATTAATTCAAAATTCTAGCAAGATTTTATTCTCCTAGACCTGATGTTGGCTTTTAGTGTTGTAATTTTGAGAATTCTTGCATAATTGAGTATAAATACGATGTTCTTTCATTCATTTTTTACCTAGCAAGTTTGAGTTCATGAGCATTCACAAGAGAATTCAAGAGTCTTCAAGGGCATATTATCAACCATTTTAGAGCATTCTTCAAGCATCAATCATGATGCCAAGGACTTCATGCATCATGTTTGTTATTGCTAACAATTGTGATGTAGGGTTTATGATTCAAGCAAGTGTTTCATTCAAGATCAACACCATTCAAGCTAGAGTCAAGATTTGCATCCATTGTAGCCATCTCATGCATATTTGCAACACTTTATTGAAGGGTTTGGTGAGTTGCAACATTGTGATTTGTTCATTCATCATTCTCCATTCTTATTTGATTTTATTTCAAGGTTTAATTACTAACAAGGGGTTTGACCAGGGAAAACCCCCATCCACTAACCCAACAATATTTTCCCCTCTCCTTTGTGTGTTATTTGTAAGTCTAGGTGGAAGATTTCCTAAGGAGCAAGGTTGGAGAAAAGTTGCAAATCATTCAAAGTTATCAAAGTTTTCATCAATTCTTGGAGAACCTTAGAGAAGACCAGTTGGTTGCATATCAAAGATTCAGATCTAGAAAGCAATTAGGAAGGACAGAGTAAACAAAAAAGAGCAGGATCAACCTTTGAAACTTCAGAAAAACCCAACTAGACTAATTCACCACTTCTAGCAAATGAGTCCCAATTTCAGTCAATTTTAGATTTTCGTAGATTCAGATACCCATTTGGTAGATTCATGTTCCTGCATAGTTTTCCAGAATATGGACTAATTCACCCAACTTGGTGAATGAGTAACAATCAACATTAAATTCAAATTTTCCAGTATTCAAGACCTCCATCCAGCCATCTCTAGATTTCCAGGTGCACACATTCTATTTTGTAGTTTTTTGTGTTGTTTCATTCACTTTTCTAGGTCATTTAGTGTTACTTTGCATTGAATTAGGGTTTTTTCATTTCATCTTACATTTCACTATTTTTTCCAAGTCTAGACTTGGTGGTGAACCCCTCATTAGTTTACTTTCAACCCCTAGGACAACCCTATTACAAGATTTATTTCTCTTTTGCATTGAAATCTTTAGGGTTACCATTGAATTAAATTGGAAAAGTGGGTGTGCTCTATGTCCAAAACCATATGCTAGCATCCATCCCATAATTTCACCATTTTATTGATGAAGTTGGTTCACTTGGTTTCCAAGTGCTTTTGAGAAAACTTGAATAAAAGAGAGTTTGATGTGATAGAGTGGTGTTTAGTGTTTTGCTCCATAATTTTTCATGCTTGAAGATATGCTCATGTAGTTTGGATGTGATGATAAGATGTTTATAGAGGTGTCATATCTAGAGTTTCAAGTTTTGTATCGTACTCTAGTGGAAAATGTGTTTGAAAAAATGTCTTTCTGGTGAAACAAGGTGTCTGGGAGAAATGAGATTGCTCCACATTTATCCATAGTGAAGGTTCTGGTGTTGCAAATCTAGGAACACACTTATAATGCTTATATCTACCTTACCTTGAAGTTTCAAGTGTTGAGTTGTTCTGAAAAGTTATCTGGTGTGTTGGATGTCCATGGTAGTATGTTTGGTTGTACATAATGAAGTTGTTCTTTAGTTTCAGGTGGTTGTAGTAGTTGTACAAAATAATCTGATGATGTTGGAATATTTTGAGATTTTGTATAGATATTTTGGACTGTTGTATGTGTAATGGAATGAATTTTCACCCTAGACAAAATCCCCATTTCATCACTCCTACCTTATAAAATGTAAATTTGATGATGCAAATTCCTCCATCACCACCTTGCTCCATCCACCTAGCTTCATCTTTTTGTATCAGTGGAGGAGTCTCTATTAGGGACGCATTCATGTCGCACATACACCCACACACTACGCTTTTGTCCTAACAAGATTCGCACCCTTGGAATTGGAATAAACATTACATTTCCTATTGGTTTTGAAGTGTAAAGTCTCTTTCCCCTTGACTAATGAAATTCAAGATTTCTATCTCCCTTTTGCTAATTCAAATCCACTTCTTCTCATTCTTTCACTCTCTTGGACTCTCTTGGACTCTCTCTTGAATTCTAGCTCATTCTACTCTCACTCTTTTGGATTCTACACCACCTCTCTTGGCTGCAAGCTCTTAATTTTGGCTCCAACACCACATTCTTGTTGCAACACCACTGCTATCAGAGGATCATCAAGCTTCTTCCTTCCACTATTGGCCTTGAGTGCTCATAGTTGAGGAGGTGACATTATTAATTTTTGTCTATTTTCATCATCTTTTTTATTGAGTAGCATTCTAGTTATTTGTGCTCCTTACTTAGCAATACTATTTCCTTTCTACTTTAGCTATCACTATACACACTTTGTGGCTATTTGGCTATCTGTGGAGGTGAGAACACCAAAATGGGGTTGTAACTAAGGAAGAACTCAAAAGTAACCTAACATTTTTCTCATTTTTGTGTGTGTAGGTGCTTTTGAGTGGAGCTACTTGAAGAATCAACTCATGGGTAGAAAGGTATGTCTTCCCACTCTCTTTGTCATTTCTAGAATAGTTTACTTCTAGCATTCCTTTTGTCATATTTATAGTTTTTAAAATTTCCCCGCATTCTGTTAAAACATAAAACTTAAACAATTAGATAGTTAAGTAGACTCCTTGTGGTTTTGTCTATTCTTTGGAATTTTCTCCATACAAGATGCTAGTGTGTCCCTAAGACACCAGTGCATCATGCTAGAGTTCAAAACCCATGCTATTTTCCTCAGATAGTGAGTTTTCTGGGAGCACATCAAACCTTGGAAGTCGACTCTTCTGAACTTATGAACATCTGGTTTAGTAGAAGGAAAGTGGTAGGTTGTGTTTCCTTCCTTTTCAGCCTCAGTACCTTGTCCTTTTCAATTTTTCTAGAAAAATCGAGGCATTTTGGGGCAACCTATTCCTTGGGGCTCTCACATGACCTGGAGTCTCAAGGGTGATGGTTCCCCCTTCTGTACATTTTGGTGAACCCAACGTGAACTATTTGTGTTTCATTTATTTGTATTGAAGAACCTTCTCTCATGTCTTAGGCATGTTGTAGATTTGTGTGTTGCAGGGCGTACAACCTTGGAACCCAACCTATGACCCCTAGTTGCATAGTTAGAAGGGATCTTAGATATTTAGGAGCAGAATTTAGATAGTTTATTTTCCAATCCCTTAACCTCCTACTTCTATTTAATTTATTCCATCATAGTGCATTAACATGGTCTCATTCACATGCATTCCTCCAACTCAACCTATAAGTGAATCACCAGACATAACCTTTACCTCGTAGGATTTACCTCTGAGTAAAGAGAATTCTCCCTTGTACATTCCTACTCCTGTCAATGGGAACATTGTAACTAGTTTCCTAGTTGATCATGTGAGCCGAGTGAATGTTATAATGGAAGAAACTCTATTGATGAATTTTTTGCATAGAGGGAAGTATGAAGAATTTAAATCCACTATATGCACACATGATGGAATCTTGGTCCCTCCTATTGGCTCTATTACTCTTTTGGTCTTGGTAGGACCGAGGGCCATGGATACCTCTTTTTTTCATAATTCTAGAGTTGGATCTAATCAGGGTGAATTTGGGCATTCCATGGTTGGTTTCTATGAATTTCATCACTTTGATGATTCACAAATCTCTCAAGTTATCTCATGAGTTCTATGTGTGCATTGTGCATGAAACTAGCTACAAACCACTACTGTCACATCGGGGCTTCTCATTAGACCACCTTTGGCCCACTCTAGTTGAACCCCTCCCTCCAAGGATCGATTTGATATATCATGCCTATTTCAGGTATAAGACTAGGGGCACGGTGCCAAAATTGACCTATCCTATATCTCCCTACACTATCTCAGTAAAAGGCTCTTTGATTGCAAAACAACAAACTACCTCCTCCCAATAAAAGGGGAAGGGAAAGCTTGCTCGTGACCAAGGGCCTTTCTCTTATATTTCTTTTTCTCCATCCTATTTTTCTTCTCACCCTATTGTAGTTTCCTCGGCTTCTACTCCCATGCCTCACATGGGGAGCTCAATGGTGCCCACTTCACAAAAACCTAAGCATCAAGTGTTTGAACTTCATTTCTTGCCCACGGTTCCTAGACCCATTTGTATGGAAAGGGGAAGGGTCCTCATGGATTTCCCCTATGTCTTAGCCTTCATAACCTCCTACTATCCTTCCTCCAACCCCTCTTGAAATGAATAGGAAGAGGCTCACTACTGAGGCACTCATGTCTACTTCTCCACTTGATGTTGTATCCACTCCTACACTCCCTGCTCCTGCCCGTATCAAGGAATCTTCCCGTCCACCAGACATGGGTGTGGAGAACACTCCTATGGTAGAAAAATATCCTCCCATCTCTTCTCAAGCTATGAATTCTATTTCTCAGAGCTGATGTAATCAATTTGCGCATGAGCGCAAGAATATGAGAAAAGCTCTAGCTTCCAAACAAGCTACCTTGCTGAAGATAGAGTGGGAGCGAGTAGCTCCTATTTTTGCATATTCTACTATGTTTCTTCCTTCTTCTCCTTCTTCAATTTGAATCGATTTATTTCTAATTTCATCTCCCTTGGTGGGCGCTGATGATACTCACCCAAAAAGGGTACAAGTGTTCATCACTCCTTCCATGGAGCCTCCTCTTTTGATGTCCCTTCTAGACATCCCTCCCTTTTCTCAGCCCATAGACATGCTAAATACAATGGTGGTGTTTATCGCAGATCTATCTTCTCCCTCCTTTTCCTCTACTTCTTCTATGGAGATCCAAGATGCTCTACTAAAGAACAAGTCAGAGGATGACCTCACTTTGATTGGTGGTTGTTAGAAGGGATCACCTTCTTCAGGAGATAGTCCTATTTTTTCTTGCATCATCCTTGTGATAGAGGTTGCCCCTACCTCTCTTGAGTTTTTCACTGCCCCTCTTACTAAGGTAGGCAGTGGATCTCAAGCACATCCTTCTTCTCCCACCTGATTAACACATGGAACTCTAGTGAAGTGAATGTTTAACTCGATAGATGATGTCCTAACTATGTCCTCAATCTTTTCAAAATTGATGACCCTTACCTCATAATAGCTTAGTGAAGAAGACCTCAAGGGTCCTTCTTCCTTGGCCTTTATTGTAAGAGAGTTAGAAGGTACTCCCCTTGGTATCCTTGCCTTCCAAGAATGTCCTCCCTCCCCATATAATGATCTAGATTGGTAGTAGGATGAATTTTTTGTCCATGAGGAGTAGGGGTGGTACCTCTTCTTTATCTATAGATTAGATTTGTGTGTGTGTTGTGTTCCCCCCATGCTTGTATTTATGTTTTTTGTGATCCTTCCTAGAGGACCCTTGCTACCCTTGTAGGTGCTTAGATACAAGCCTGAAAAATTTGTCGTGAACTTCCTCTATGTATTTCATCATTCTTATATATGTTGTGAATTTAATTTTTGACGATTGGGGATGATGCAAAGCATTGAGGGCATTTAGGCCCTCTTCCATGTTGACCCAATTTTTTATTTTCATTTTTTCTTCACGTGCTCTTCTTCATGATATAGGAACTTTGGGGATTGATGATCATTCGTTCATACATCATGTGCTACCTATTTATATATATGAAAAGATCTGACCCCGAACTCCTTGATTCCCCTATCTCTTGGTTTCTTAATTTATGCTTATCTCTCATTTTCTTTTTCTTTGTTTGTCTCTCTTTCTGCTTGCTTCGTGATGTTGTGGTGCTTATGTATTGTCCCTCATGTGCGTGACAAGATTCCATGATTACATCTCATAATGTATTGTGCACCCAAACATATATTCCTCTCCTTTCTCTCCTTAGGATGTCATGTGCTCCTCTACATAGCACATACCACCCTAAGGGGGGCTACCATACTTCTTCAATTTTCGATAAAGTGAATTCGTTGGCCAACAAATCACTTACTAAAATTCTTCATTGTTTCAAAAATGTTCTTCAACAAGGACCCCTTAGTGAAATTTTTCTTTCAAAAATGAATTTGTAGTGAAAGAAATTGAAAAATTTCCTTTGAAAAGGGAGTACATTTTTTTTTGAAGTCTAACACTTTTCCTTTTAGAAGGAGCATTCATTTTAATAGATTCCTTGATTAAAGATATATTTAAAAGGGATTCCTTGATGACAAAATAATTTGTAGAAAATGTCATTCTTTTCAAATCAGAGTATCCCTTTGAATGAACCCCTTGTTATTTTGAAGGGGACCCCTTTGAAAACTTCTTCAATTGCTTACTTTGTGATGTGTCTACCTGTTTTGGCTTCTTTTTTTCCTAACATTTTTTTGTCTACATCTTAACATGTTGCTTTGCAGGATCAAGAACCTCATTAAGCTTTCCTTACATGAATGAAAAATTGTACAAGAATTTTGCATGAAACTCTTTAGGACCAATCACATGTATAGTCCTCTCATTTCAAGCCCCACATGATCAAGAACTTTTAAAGATCATTCTTTCTATAGGATCGAGAACTTGTAGAGCTTTTTTTCAGCTTTTGTGGGATTGAGAACCCATGGAGAAAATTCCCCAAGACCAAGTACTTGTAGAGCCATCTCTATCTCTCTTTCACATGAAGGTTTTCCTATGAGACCGAGCATGTGTAGAGCTTCCTCCTTCACGTCTAGGTGCACTAGTTCAAATATTTTATTCCTCGACAATTAGGGTATATTCTCTTCAATATATTTCAACTTTAACTCACATTTGCACTGACAAATATGATCACTAAAGTGGGGGAAAATGTAATGGCACAAATTTGCACCCTAGGAAAATTCCCCATTTCATCACCCGTACCTTTGAAAATTTAAATTTGATGATGTTGTAACTGAGGGAATTTTCCTAGGGTTGGGAAATCATATGCAAAATAGAAAAACCCCAAAGTGCTAATGAAGTGCAAAGGAATAAATGAAAATAAATGAAACAATCTCACCCAAAATATCTTCATTCTCCATGGTTGACCTCCATTATACACTGTCAACTTGCTGAAATGTGATGTTTCCCTCAGATTTGTGATGAGCAATCTAATGACAATGACAAGTCCTAAACAAGTGTTGAAGGATTCTTAAATGGCTATGCAAGTAAAACTAAGTTCTACATGAAAACTAGATAGCAAGATGAAAAATATGAATACAAGAAAATACGAGATCTAAGATTCAAGATCTGCAAGATGTCCAAAATGAGAACAAAATTGTCATTTTATAGAAAGTGTAATTTTGGATGAATGCACAATATTGAAGATTGAGAAGTGCCCTAGAATCAATGGTCAAGATTAAAAATAACAACCCATAATTAGGGTTAGGGAAACATTAGGGTGAATTCAAAATGAGTGGAAAAGATTTAATTTAAGAAATTAAATCAAGGAATGAGAATATGTGTGATAGGGAGATAAGATTTGACATAGAAAAAGAGGGAGTTAGAAAATCAAATAATTTTAGAAATTACTTAATTTGTGGAGGAAAATTCCATTTTGAATTTTATATTAATTTAATTCAAAATGGTGGGGTCATGTGACGGTAAATAACAATTTAAATTATTTACTTCAAAAAAGGGAAATTTAAATAAATGATTTTTATTTAAATTTGGAAGAGAATTAAATGAGACAATTAAATAATCAATTTTAAATTATTTAATTGTGGAAGAAGTGGGTTAATAATTAAATAAATTGTGGGGGATTTATTTAATTACAAAAAGACCTTAATATTAGAGACATATTTAAATAAAATTTATTTATTTAAATAATCAAGAGGGAATAATGGATTAATTAAATAAATTTAATAGTTTATTTAATTTAAAGAGGACATTAGACATTAGTGTCGTATTTAAATAAATATAATTTATTTAAATAGTCGGGAAGAATAAGAGAGGTGAATTAATTAAATAATTGATCATTATTTAATTAATAGTTGAATTTGGATAGAAGGACATAATAAAATTATGTTTAGAGGAATTAATGAGAAAATTGAGTTCGTAGGTGTAGGTCAATTTTATGTGTCTACATTTTTCCCCTCTTTGTCATAATTTATTTTATCGCATTATGGAAAATAAAACAAGTCAACGATATGCCCCAACGAAGGTATAGAGTGCTTATGCCCCCTTGAGATTTTTTTTGAATTTTGGCCTGGGTCAGAAAAATTTGGAAAGTGTCCCGATAAGCTAAATAGATGCCCAAAAATTCAACTATCTGATCGGTTTCAGAATTGGATGACATTAAGATAGTGAAAAGGTCGGTCGAAAGAAGTCAAAAGAGCCTCCAGTATTAACCCAAATGGTAAAACCCTAATTTTCAATCTATGAATAGGTTTGAAAAAGCTAACTAGGTGTCATTTTCACATTTTCTTTTAGAAATTTTGGAGAGCAGAGAGCAAGGAGAAGATGGTGATTCCAGCGACAGAGCACCACGGCTACCAAGTCAGGACTTTTTGACGACCTGAGGGCACAAAGGCATCGGTAAGTACCTCTTTCTAACTTTTTCTTTCTCATTTTTCATGCATTTATTAGGTTTTAGGGTAGGTCAACAAATGCACCGTGACACATATGTGTTCGTGTAAGTCACAATTGCTATCATGTTTGATGCATTTGTTGCATTGCGACACAAGTGCAAGGGGTGGGTAGGGTTTCATTTTAAAATGACGCAACTGTTAGGGCCTAAGGTGAAACTGCTAAATAGCAACACAACCATTATGACCCACGATGCAAACACCATATCGCAACACAAATGCAAAGCCACGTGACACAAGTGTTATGAAATGATGCAATTGATATGTAAAATGATGTAAGTGGCATAGAGTTTCACAACTGCGAGCTCGAATGACACAATCACCTGAATGTGACGCATGTGCAAAATACATTGATGCATATGACTTAACACGACGCAATTGCCATCAACATGACACAATTGACTTTGACCAGGGTTGACCAAAGTTGAATTACTTTAGACTTATTTTTTAGATGCATTTTTTATCATGCAGATAGTAATAATGTTTTGTAAAGCTATTTAATGTGTGCTAACTCTCATTTCTGCGTGTGCAGAAATGATTACCACCCATCTATACCCATGAGTTCAGACTAGCCACATATGCATTTAGGGATCAAATGTGAGATAGTGAGTGATAGCGAATGATGAGATTGGGTCTGTACTATGTCACCTATATGCCCATTATTCGGGAAAACATAGGATTACTAACAACACTGTGCGAGAGGTGGCACTCAGAGATGTGCTCATTCCACCTACCTATAGGAGAGCAGACCATGACATTAGAGGATGTGTACAGGATACTCTACATCCTGATCAATGGGGTGGAGGTAGTTTATGATCCTCATAGAGGATGATAGGCTCTGTCAGAGATGTATGAGGTCATTGATGATGCCGGTTTGCTACAAGATTAGATGGGAGTTTGTGGCCAAGCATTATCCTCAATAGGATGCCATGTTGTTCACATTGATTTTTAGAGTCCTGATTCTAGATCGCCATGGGAATGGATTCCCTATTGAATTGGGTGATGTATTATTTTGGATGTGCAAGGATAGGATAGTGTTTTCCTGGGGGCCATGCTTGTTAGGTATGTTGTATCACCAACTTCATGAGGTTTCCTATTTGGAGGGACAAAGCATTAGCTATGGGACCACTCTTTTGATGATCTAGGTGTGGGAGCACGTTCTTGTTTTTCGTCCACCAATTCAGATTTAGCAGTTGGACGAGGGGATGCCCTATGTATACTTATATGCAGGCTTAGTCACATAGACCTGAGTAGGGGACACAGGGTATTGGCGACATAGGATCGATACCCTAATGAGTTTTTTTTGGAGATCATTCAGAGACTATGCCCAATGGCCAGATGAGGAGGGGCATCTGACATTGTGTCATGAGTTCATATATTTGATTAGTAGGACTGTACAGAGCCAATATATTATTGAGATGTACCTACCCTAGCGGGTGCTTCAACAGTTTGGAGAGAAGCAGGGTGTGCCTATGGGGACAACCGAGTATGCACGGTCATCGAGAGAGACCATGTGGGGACCTCCCATAGCAGAGCAACAAATTGAAAGGTTAGTCGCATAGGAGTGGGGTTGGAGAGGGGGACCAATAGATGCTAGGAATATAGTAGAGTATGATGCCTAGTGGCAGGTGCACAGGTTGATACCCTTGACAGATATAGATGGTCTCACATCGATTGATCGACGATCAGTCATTCCATGGGTGTTGAGGGGAGGTTGGGGAGGGAGAGATGGTTGGAGAGGTGGTGGGGATGATGGAGGTGGTGGGGGTGGAGATTATGGTGGGGATGGTAGGGGTGGGAGGAGGAGAGGTGACAAAGGTAGGAGACAACCCAGGAGATTCTGACAGCGGATGGGTGGAGCACCATTGTCACCCATCAAGGAGGAGGGTGAAGAGGGGGAGAGGGAGGAGGATGTTAGGAAGGAGGGTGAGAAGCCAAAGGGGGAGGGTAGACATGAGGGTGAGATGGAGGCCAAGGTTAGGGAAAAGGCAAAGATCTAGCCAAAGGGAGAGATGCCAGGAGAGGAGGAAAATTTTGCAAAGCACCGGGCACTGGAAATTGAGGTAGAGGAGATTGGAGGAGAGGGGGAGAGGGATGAGGAGGATGAGGAGGGGATAGATGAGGCCAAGAGGAGGCTAAGGGAGCAGATGATCAAGGGAGAGGAGGAGAGTGATAGGACATTGATTTTTTCTATGGATGCCACCACAGATTAGAGAGTTGTCAATCTCTAGAGAAGACTAGATGCAGCCTTGTCTCAGAACAAGGAATTATCAGTGGAGTTAGAGGTGGTATGAGTGGACATGGATTAGGCTATGATCTTCTAGGAGGAGGTCGAGAGGTGGGTGAGAGAGTTGTCTCAGTTGTGCACCGGACTGACAGGGGATATGGTGAGGGATCTGGCCAGGATGAGTGAGAGTAGAGGCTGGTACAAGGCATTATATGAGCAGGCATTACCACTTGAGAGATGGGACCCTAGGCTATCCAGGTCATACAACAAGACTGGTAGTGGCAAACAAACACACAACAACATTAGATCCCATAGCAGTAGTCACACTAACGTAGGTGGGTCCACATCCTTCGGGAAGTAATCTAGTCACAAGTCACACAATTGTCATAGGAACTCAATAGGGCATAGGTCAAGCCATAGTCATAGGTCAGTTTCATCAGGACACCAATCAGAGCAGAGCCAGCCTCCAGTCATCGACCCCTCAGGATCTCAAAGTTAGGCTACATCATCAGTACAGGTTATAGTTGAGTTGATGAATCAGCGCCAGTCACCTCATTCTTCACCTCCACGGGATGAAGATGGCACATCCTAGGGGTTATGTTTCTTTATTATTATGAGACATTTGATATATTGAATTTCAAACTTGCAAGCTCCATTTTTGGTATTTCTCCAGATTCTATCCTGTGACATTTTTTATTTTTTGAGATATATATAAGAGATGATTTTGATGTGAACTACATGCTTTGCCTTATGATCATATGCACTATGATATTTTTATGCTTTATATGATGTGATGTGATGTGATGCGATATGCATTAATGATGATGATTTTATCCTTATATGCTATGATGGTCTTATTTTATATGTTGATGATAATTGTATTATGTATGATGAGATGGATACATTAATGTATTATGAGATGTATGGATATCGTGCTTGATGATTATGGATGTAATTATGGTTATGTTTATGTATATATGAATTATGCATTGTATGATGATATTATTCCTATATGTATGCATTGATGTTAATGATGGTTATGATGTCTATATATTAATGTAAATTATGGTTTATGTATGCAAGATGGATGGATGTAAATGATAAACTTATATGCAATGTGAATGTCGATATTATCATGAAAATGGATTTATACAAATGTGATAATCAAATGTTCATATGATAATGTATGCAACTATTTTTTTTATGTCACATGATATCATCAGAGGATGAGGGAAGAGAAGATGAAGGTGGATGTTAGTGCAGAGAAAGATGTGCAGGTTACTATGGAAACAAGAATCCTTCAATAATTATCATAGTACTATAATAGTTATTGATCTTAGTCATCATTGGGCAGATTGTTGTAATGGCCAACAAACACTATGATATGACATAGATCAATAGTGTGCAAGGTTGAACAACCACATAGAACAAACAGTCACAAAAAAAGATGATCACGACTCATACAAGGAACACAATTGTCCCTAGTTATTTTGTCATAACCAATTGTAAACAAACAAAACTAGTCATGCAACATTGTTGCTTCTCTAAATTCTGATGTCAGGACATCCTTAAGAAACTAGGAACATGACAGCCAATTAAATAAAATCATTATACTACATCGTTGCTCCTCTAAATCCTGAAGTTAGGAAAGACTTGAGAAACTAGTAGCAGGATGATCAAAAAGGACAAGGATGATAATCATGATACATTGTGGCTCCTCTGATGTAAGGAAATAATATCGTGATAACCATCAAAAGGATAGATAATGTTTTCCAAGTGTTTTCAAAGTGAATGGAATGCCAAGTGTTCAAAATGTCAAGTGTTTTGATGTCGAAATGCTAAGATTGACGAGGTCTAGTTTGCCAAATACCGAGTGATGCCAGATTCAGCATGAACACATCTTGAATGATTTTGATGTCAAGAGGATTGATTCTCGGAGTCAGGAGAATCCATCAAGATTCTTGGTGATGATGATGAAGCTTAGGAAGGACACATCCAAAAGCATGAATAGATGACAAAATTTATTCCTTAGAAGGACACATATGGAGAATAACCCAAATTTTGACAAGCTGATTTACCTTGATAGAATTTGACTAGATGACAACTTTGATCACATGCTAGCACTGACATGCAGGTTTGATTGAGATTTTGATAAAAAGGATTGTTTAAAGTTTGCTGATAGATTGCATGTTTAGGTTTGATTGAATGATTTGATTGACTTGCAGATATTCGACGTGTGTGAAAGTGTAGTGTCATGAACCCTAATGGACTGACCTAGTGCAACCTTGAGGGCTCATCGGTTGATGGCCTTATCTATGTCATGCACTTAGAGACCTCATAGTTCGACACAACCAATGACTTTGTCTGAAGGACAGAAGATTGAGTCATGATTTTTATTTTGATGAACCTAGAAGGATGGACCTAATGTCTCAGGGGTTCAAAGATGAACGTTGCCTATGTAGCAAATGCGCAGAGACAATGTAGTTTAGACTAAGACAAAAACTAACTGACGTGGCTGACTTGAATGACGGGACAAACATTGACTTTGTTTTGAGATTTTTGAGATTTTTTGAATGTTTTTGTGTTTTCTTTAGCACATTTTCTGATTTTTTTGACTTTTTTCAGGACTTTTTCTAATTTTTATGACTTTTTTCAGGACCTTTTTTTATTTTTATGACTTTTTCCAAGAATTTTTACAAATGTCAAGACCATGTACAATACTCACTGCAATCAAATGATAAAAATCTTACCCCTAGGCAGGTCAAGGATTACCTAAGTAGAATGACATGGAAAGGGGGTATGCGGGATAGAAGATAAGGATGTGAAAGGCATGATGTCAACCACTGCTAGCCATGGATGGAAATGACAGGACTGATGGAAAATGTCATGAATGTCGGGATGTTGTGGTTACGTATTACGAATGAAGGCCGATGGAATGATAGTAGATGGTGAAGCAAAGACTAACTATGCATGTCACTTGTTTACTAGGTTTTCTCCATGGTACTTATCCAAAGTGCCTATTTTCTAGGTTTTCACTGTTGGACGAATGTATTTCTTTTTACTATTTTTTCCATTTTTTGATTTTTTTTTGGTGTCACACGCCTGTTTGCCAGGTTTTCATCAAGGTGATGATTTTTTTTTTTTTTTCAATTTTTTTGTATTTTTAAGGTTTCAACCAAGCTCTCTGATGCTATGTATAGAAACTTCATAGATGTAGGCTATTGATTGGTTCTCTCAATTGTTCTCTGTCAGGTGTGGCTAACTGATAAGCACTAGAAGAGAATGCATAAGTAATGATATAAGGACTGAGCCAATTAGGCTCAAACTTTCCAGGCTTCTCACAATCAGCCTGATTTCTTGGATTTTACATGAGGACCAAGTCACCAATTTCAAATTTTCTGACCATCAATCTTTTGTTATAGCTCCTATAGATATGATTTTGATATGCCTGTAAGTGGTTCAAGGCATTTTTTTCTTCTTTCTTGCAACATTTCTAGTTCATGTAGGCGATATTTTCTGTATTCTTTGTCATCGATCATTCCCTTCAAGGAGACTTGGAGAGAAGGAATTTTGACCTCGATGGGCAATATAGCTTCAGATCTATAGATCAAGGAAAATGGGGTGGCTCTAATCGGTGTGTGGATGCTAGTACGGTAGGACCAAAAGGTAGGATTGAGTTGTAGATGCCAATCTTGGCCAGCATCATTGACGATCTTCTTAAGAAATTGAAGAATTATTTTATTGGACGCCTCAGCTTGATCATTGCCTTGTCGATAGTATAATCTCGAGAAATTGTGTTGGATGTGGAATCATTCACAAATCTCACAGATGTCTTGATTTTTGAATGGACGAATGTTACCTGTGATGATGGACTATGACACACCATACCGATAGATGATGTAATTAAGGATAAACTTGGAAATTTTCTTACCGGTGATGTAAGTGAGGGGGACAACTTCAATCCACTTAGTGAAATACTCAGTGGCGGTGACAATGAATTTATGGCCATTGGAGGAGGATGGATGTATTTTTACCATGAGTTTGAGTCCCCATTATGCGAAGGGCCACGTAGAAGTGATCGGTCTCAGCTCCTGTGTAGGTGCGTGGATTAGGTCATTATGCACCTGACATTTTTGACATGTTCTGACAAACTGAAGATCATATTTTTCTATTGTTGGCCAATAATACCCAAGTCTGGTGACTTTCCTAGCTAAAGTTGGGCTAGTTGAATGAGATTTTCATATACCCTTATGTACCTCATGTAATGTTGTACGAGCTTCATCAGTGTTGAGACAAAAAAGAAGGGTGTTGTCAAAGCTACTGTGATAAAGGGTTTCACTGACGATGGTGTATCAGGTGACTTTTCAGATGAAGGATTGATTTATGTTTATTATTGGATAGGTTGGGTGGAAGGGTTTGGGACTTAAGATAATCATAGATGTCTTGATACCAAGGTGAGCTAGGACCAATGAGGTCACAAACCATTTCTGACTCCGGAACATCGTATGCAGGAACCAACAATTGTTCCACTAAGAAGTCAAATTGTGACACATTTTTGGGGATGTCCAAGAGAGATCCAATAGTTGCCATTGTGTCTGTTGCCTTGTTTTGTGCCCTAAGGATTTGTTCAAAGGTGATCAAGCTAAAATAGGGCAAGAAGCATATACTAGTACAAGGGAAGGTGATCAATGCCTCATATTCTACAATGTTATTAGTACAAGGGAAGGTGATCCATAATGCCTTAGGAATGGAGTCCCCTTGCAGTGTGATGAACAAGATACCAGCTCTTGAGCCATGACCAGTATGAGACCCATCAAAATATAGTTTCCAAGGTGAAGAAGGTTTTGCATGAAAGATAAACTCATCAAGAAAATCAGCTATCAATGGATGAGTGCCTTGGATAGGTGCATATGCAAGTTTATCAGCTATTACTTGTCCTTTTATTGCATTGCATTCAACATATTTTATGTCGTATTCACTCAAAATCATGACCCATTTTGCCAACTGACTCGTCAATGTTTCCCCAAATTAGAAGATACTTCAGTGGATAAATCTTTTCTACCAATTGTGTTTGGTGATTCAACATGTAATGTCTTAGTTTCTGTGCCACAAAGACAACTAAAATATAGGCACCTTCCACGGATGTGTAATTGAGTTCATATCCAATCAGTGTGGGACTCATGTACTCTATGGCTCTTTCTTTTTCTTCACAGTCATTTTGTGCTAATAATGCCCCTAATGCATTGGTGGTTGTAGAGACATATAGGATCAAAGGTTTTACTTCAATGGGAGGCATTAGGATAGGTGGTTTCAAAATATATTCTTTGATTTGTAGGAAGGACGCTTGGCATTTATTTATCCACACAAAGGGGATACTTTTGTGCAACAGGTACTGAAATGGATGACATTTGTTTGCTAGCTGAGTAATGAAGTGTCAGATGGACTGTAATCTGCCTTGTAGTGTCCTTAGCTCACTAATTCCTTTTGGTGGAAGCATGTTTAATATTTCTTTTACTTTTGTAAGGTCAAATTCTATGCCTCTTTGTGAAACTATGTAGCCCAATAGTTTTCTCAAAGTAACCCCAAAAACACATTTCTTTGGGTTCAAACGAACCTTGTATTCTTCTAGCAGCCAATTTTTTTTGTCCAGGACCTTGAGATGGTCTTTTCATGTCAAATATTTGGACAAGAGGTCATCCACATAATCTTCCATTAAAGTATGCATGAGATCATGGGATATTGTTGTCATGGATCTTTGGTATGTGGCACCTACATTCTTTAGGTTGAAAGGCATGACGTTCCAACAGTATGTTCCCCATGGGCATGTGAACATTGTTTTTTGCTGATCCTCGAGGGCGATATGTATTTGATTGTAGCTTGAGAAACCATCCAGGAGGGACAACATCTCATATCCCATGGTAAGATCAACAATGATGTCTATGTTTGGTAATGGGAAATCATCTTTTGGAGAGGCCTTGTTTAAATCTTTGAAGTCCATACAAATTCGGATTTGTCCATTTGGCTTGGTGACAAGGACAAGGTTAAAAATCTAGTCAGCATAGTCTATTGATCTTATGAATCCAACATCTAGTAACTTCTTCATTTTAGCCTTCACAAGTAGTGCAATTTGTGGATGCATTTTTCATAAATTTCTGTTTGATTGGATTGATACCTAGAATCAAAGGGAGATGGTGCAATACTAACTCGGGATCCAACCCTAGCATGTCAGCATATGACCATGAAAATTTAACTACTCTTTCTAAGAAGAATTTTTTGAATTTAGGTTTTTCTTCTTTTGTCAATGATGCGGCAAAGAGAACCATTTTTGGATTCTCTGGTGTAGCTATGTTAACTTCTATAGTTTCTTCAATAAGCATTGCCGAATTTTCCTATGTTACGAGAAGAAATTCCAATCCTCCATCCTTAGCCACCTTAGAGAGGTTTCACCTTCAAATACATCCTTTATTTTTACTATTGTATTGTCAGAAGGTGCCTTGTGTTTTTCACCTAAAGACATTTCTTTTTTTGTTTTATTTTTTATATTTTTTCAACTAGAGGATCGCACAGTCTCCCTGAAGTATGCTGCACAATCTATATCAATAGAAAATCCTACCTTGTGATTACCACTTGGTATTCCCTCATGGAGTCCCATGAATTCTATAATAGCCTCATCATTCTGAAAGATATCCATAGTGGGCAGATCTTGTTGGTCCAAGTTAATGATTTGTGGGTAGATAAGGGAAATCCCATCATTAATGTTGGTAAAGGATAGGGAGGATGCAGAAAGCATGCAAATGGAAGCCTCAAGTGTGAAGGAAGAATTGGAATCTCCACTTTCCCAGTCAAATTCGATCTAAGCACCATCCTCAAAGTCAGATGAGTTATGTTCTTGGTCATAATATGGGACAAATGGATCATCATCATGATCAATGGATGGTAGTTCAGACGCATGTAAAATATTCTTAGGCATGTAAGGCTCCCAGGTGGGCTTGGGAATGGGGCAGGATGATGTAGATGTTATCAATGGCAGTTTATGCTCATTTGGGTACCAAGGGATGCTTACTCATTCTTTATGTTTAGAATGATGATCTCTAGTATCAATGTTATACATTTTTATAAATATTTCCTCAAAAGGGAGTTGGTTGGGTTCCAGGAATAGTTCATCAATATCATAGTCACTCAGGGTTCTGTTAGATCCCCATTCCCATTCGTGAGAGTCAGTTTTGGTAGGGAAGTCTTCACTTGTCTTGACACTTTTAGGAGCCATTACATCCTTACTTGAAAGTACATAGGTACGTCGATCGTTAGTTTCAATTTTCTCAAACCCTAGCCCTAGATACTTTGGTCTGGAAGAAGGAATGATAGGCTCTCTCCTGTCGTTGTTGCTTGGTCCTAGTCCACTAGTTCCATCAAAACCATGAGTTTTGCATATATCGTAGCCTTTTCCATAAATATTTACTGGTAATGGGGGTAATTCCATTGGGTCCTTGTAGATCCAGGTAGATAAGTCTGAAATGTCCCCCTCATTCATGTCTCCCCATAATGTGAAAATCATCTTCGGAGGAACCTTGAAAGTGTTCTTAGGCTCTACTATGCAACAAGGTTGACCATAGACTTTAGGTGGCATAGGTATTGTATTGATACAATAAGACATATTCAATTTGAATTCTCCACAGCCAATGTCCTAGATCTTAAATTTAGTACTTGGTATGGAGGCTGAGGAGGATGGTGTGGTGGAAGTTGATAGAGTAGATATGTATGACCTGGTGAGTGTGGATGGGTCGATGTATTTAGGGGAAGTGGATGTTGAAGCCTCTCAATTGATAGGAACTTGGTGCTCAATAGTAACTCTCAAGTTAGTACAATATTGAAAAGGATCAGGATCTCCAGGTATAGTAATTTCAGTGCCATCAAAAGGGAATTTCAGAAATTGGTGGTAGGTGGAGGGAATGGCCTTTAAAGTGTGAATCCATGGGTGACCAAGTAAGACATTGTAAGGTAGATCTCGATGAAATACTTGACATGTGGTGTCTATGATAACTAGTCCCACATGAATTGGGAGTGTTTTGATGCCTTTAGAAGAGCATCCCTCATCATCATATGCTTTTATCACAATACTCTTGGTAGCATCTACACAAGCATCAGAGAAGCCATGAGCCTTAACCAATTTGAGAGAGAAGATGTTCAATCCTCCTCTACCATCTACTAGGATTCATCTAACCTTATGCTTTTGGACGAAAACCTCAATATGCAGGGCGTCATTATGAGATGACTTGGGTGAGGAGTAGTCAAGATATGAAAAGGTAATGTGATGAGGCAAAGTCAAATATTCGACCATAGTTTCAAAATGGTTGACATCAATATCATATGGAATGAAGGACACTTACAATACTTTATCTAATATAGCCTTATGCGCTGGAAAAATGCAGAGTAATTCAAGGATGGAAATTTGGGCAGCCGTCTTATTTAATTGTGCGATAAGGTTAAACTCTGGATTGGGCTTGGGTTGCTTGATGGATGGGCCTGGTATTGTAATTTTTGGTTGACAAGAAGAAGGGCCTAGGATGGTGACCTTTCCTTTTCATGCAGTAACATTGCATTCTAGGGTCTTCTTAATAGTAATGGTATTGACACATTTTTCTTCATCAGCAACATGAAGATTATTAATGATAGTACCACTAGAATAATTGAAGGCAAAATAGGCATAATTGGCTTGATTGTTATTATTCTTTGTTTCAAACAATGGGGGGTTACTTGAACCATGGTGCTACAATGGGTTCTTGTGGATTGTATGATCTACATTAGATGCAAATGGTTGACCTCCCAGCTCAATGGTGCAGTTTTCAATAAGATCTTGGACAAGATTTTGGATTTGGCAACAAGAGGAAGTTTTATGTCCTTTCACATGGTGGTAGTCACATAATTCATTATCATCCCACCATGATGGCTTAAAATGACTAGGATCATATGGTTTAGGATCTTCCAAAGTTACGACACCATTTTGGATAAGTTTCTTTAAGATAACTTCGATGGGTTCACCCAAGGCGGTGTATATGCATTTTTGGAATTTCCTTGTTTGATGAGGTTGTCTTTGGTTCAATTGAGTAGGATTGTTTTGAATGACATTAGCAGTTGGTGTTGGTGTAGTCAAAACTGAATTTTTATTTTGAACTCCTTCGATTGTGAGTACATGACCTGTTGTGTTGACTATTTTTGCATCAACCACGCCATCATTGGTGATGTGTTTATTTTTAACCCAATATTTGTTTTTGTCATTGGAAGCACTTGGGTTGGTGTTTGTGGTAGTTTTGATGGTTTTTCCACCATACTTAAGTTCAACTTTGGAAATTAAGTATTTTTCAAGTTGAACACCTTTTTCAACAAGATCAATAAAGGTGGTGCAACAATGGACTTGTAAGCCATATCTTAGCAGGCCAAGGAGATTTTGTACAAACATTGTGACTTTTTCCTTTTCAAGTATCTCCACAGGACATCGGATTGCTAGAGTTATCCATCTTTGGAAGAATTTGATAAAGGCCTTACCTGCATCCTCTTGAGTGATTTTGTATAAGGAGGCAATGTCAATTTCCATATCAATGTTATAGGTGTAGTTTTCAAAAAAATTATTGGCCAATTTATCCCATGATTTAATTCCTTTAAGAGATTCTATGATCCACTCTAGTGCATTCCCTTTGAGACTCCTAGAGAAGAGTCTCATTAAATAAGTGTGTTCATAGGAAATTTCATGTAGCTGGTAGTGAATTCTCAGATGTGCTCAATGGGATTTGTCTTACCTTTGTATTTAGGGAAATGTGGCACCACATATCCTAGAGGGAATGGTGGCATATACAAGGTTGTGTCAAACGGATATGGACATAGGTCATATGACATGTAAGGCTTTTTATTGGACATCTGAAAGTTTTCCGCCTATGTTTGCAGAGCAACAAGTTTGAGTGTGAGTGCCTCCACAATTGGGTTGTTGGTAGCATCACACATGTTGGTGATAGGTATGGATTGAGTTCCCACCTATTGTGACAAGATGTGTTTTTGGTGAGAAAATTGGGTGTTTTAATTTGGAAGTTGTTGGAAATGAATGTTTTGATTAAGGATTTGTTGTTGTGTATGGACTTGAGAAGCATAAGTTGGGATGTGGGTTCCAGCCATGTTAGATTTAATTTGAGGACCTTTCTAGCCTTGACCATGTTGATGACCAAATGGAGTTGTATATTGGGTGCCTTGATTTCCTTTCCCAAATAGATAAGTATGGACTTGTGGAATGTTGGTGTTGACTTGTGATGAATTTGAGACATTTGATTAAGTTCCTTGAATGAAAACTCTTTGTTTATTCTTCCCAAAGGGGTTTGATGAGTTTGTTGCCATTGTATTGGATGAGCCCAATAAAAGGTTTTTTGATGTCCCCATAGAGCTAGATGGAGCTCCAAAGAGGTTTGATGTGTTGACACCCATTGTATTAGATGAAATCCCAAATGTTGATCCAATGGTTTGTGAGGAAACCATGGACGTTTGTTGAGGGATGGAATGTGATGTGGTGGTTCTTAGGGTTGATGATCCCCAATAGACATTGTGTTGACCACATTGGATGTATTGGTTGTATTATGGGTAGTAGTAGCACAAAGGGAGGTAGCATTAATGGTGTTGATGACATTTTGTGTGGTAGCTCCCATGGAAGTATTGTTTACATTGTGTGATTGGCTTGTTTGATTGGTAGGATCGGGAGATGCTGCTCTTATGGTGTTGATGTCAAATCCTTTTGGTAACCTAGCCCCTTGGTCAAGGAGCATGGCTAGGTATCTATCTGAATCTTGCAAGACTAGCTCTTCCACAAAGGAGGATTCTTTAGGATTTTGTGCAGCAACTTGTATGTCTTCCTCAAAGACTTGACCATTTTCATCTTTGTGGATGAATTGTTCAAAAGGATTGTGTGAAGAGCATGGGATGGATATTTCACTGAATGAATTGATGAATGAATTCCCCCTATTGGTATTTGCATTCATGTCATTAGGGAAAATGTTGGTATTTGCATTCATGTCATGGGAGAAATTGTAAAGGTTAGTGTCTTGACCAAAGTAATCCATGAGTCTTCTTATTCATTGTAGTCTTGTTTCAACCATAAAAAAATTTCTCAACTATGGGGATGGTGGGGGATGACCTAAATATTCAAATGTTATGACACTATGGTTTTGGGTTTTTGGAATAATGAATGCTATTGAATGATGAATGGTAAATGTAAAGGAGATTAAAATGAGGATACTAAAGACATGAAAATGCAAAGGATTTTAGGATGCACTCAATGTTGGAAAACTTAAGGAGAGGCACTCTCAACCATACAAAGTTTAGGCAATGTTTCAATTTTGGAATACCAATGGACTTGTTAAAAGGACTAAATGACAAAGAGGACAAAGTGATGTTTCCACACTAGACTAATGAGTGGGAAATGGCTCACAATAGGGAATGGCTAAAGGAAATGGTTTGATCAATTCAAATGATAACCTACTCTTGAAGGCAAAGGTTTGACAAAGAATGGTAAGGATTCCTATCCTAAAATTTGTAAAAATGAGGTCCTAGAATGGTGGTAAAGCCTAAGGATGCTATTAGGGAAGTGCAATGAGAAACCTATGGCAAACTAAAAAAATAAAACCTACAATGCAAGGAATTTGAGCAGTTCTTGGTCTGGTTGTAGACAAAAACTATAGAAAAATATTTTTGGAATCTGTTTGGAAAAGTTAAGCCTCAGATTTTTGATAGTGAATGAATTTTTAGGTCACAGGAAATTGCATCATTACAAGTGTGTTGCAGGGAAGCAAATGCCTCACAAAATAAGAAAATGCAGCATTGGAGATGGAAAATGCAATGCGACAAAGCAATTGCAGTGTTTCGTAAAGCAAATGCATTGTGAAATGGGAAAATGTGGTGTTTAAAATGGAAAATGTGATGCAATAGAGTGTTTGGGGCTCAAGAGTCAGAAAATGCAGTTCAATACATCAAATTCATTTCAATTTTGGCAAATGGATTGTGTAGTCTAGTTTTTGGCAAAAACAATTGGCAGATTGCAAAATTTGTTTCAAGTTTAAAGTGTTGTTTTATATCTGAAAAGGATGTTTAATTGTTCATTTTTGTATGAAAAAAATTGGCAAACATATTGTCTTAAGAAAACATTTGTCAAAACAAACACATAGAAAACATGTACAATCCTATGGTTTGAAAGACTATTCTTTTGGATTCCATGCGGATTTTACTCCAACTGGACTTTCTCTTAGTGGATGAATTCAAAAGCTTGGCCCCATGGACTCCCCCTTATAGTGCACTCACTTCTTAGGGAAACCAAGATTCCAACCCCCTTGAATCTCCCATGGCAAGTTGATCATCTCTACTAAAAACTATGAGAATGTGGATGCCTTCACAACGACCATTGTTGCACCAAAGAATAGATAAAGGATTCTGGTCTTACTATAGCAAGGGTTTTAATGCGGGAATTTCATTCATGGGGGACCATCCATGAGGTAAGAGACCATTTCTTCCCTTCTTTTTTGAATGATCCTCATGATACTGAAACTTTCCTCGAGTACCCACACTTATATACCGGCTGGAAGTCGCTTGGCTTTAGCCTGTTACTGGTTGGGTCATTCCCTGGGGTGATTACTTTTTCCCACTAGGTAGGCCTTCTAAGGATAAAAAATAGTGAGTACGTACATTTTTAGTTCGATCAATCTTTTTTTTCATAAAAATGAGAGAGCACACGCAATGTACTTATCTCACACTAGCAAGATTTGTTCATTTTTAAGCCCAAACTGAAATATGAAAGGTGATAAAGTAACCAGCTTGTTAGTGTTTTTGTTTCTCTAGATCACACAAGGAACAAGAGAATTACATATACACTTAGGAGATTTTTACCAAACCACTAAACACATCAAACACTTGTTCATTTTAACAGTTTTTAGTGTGAGTGGTGCAGGAGCACCCCAAAGTGCATCTAGGAGGGTTAACCAGAAGGTCAAGAATTAACAACTTGTTCTAGATCACATGTAGAAAATTCCTTCCATTCCTTGAATTTGTGCCTTAGAGGCATTTGAGAACTTGTTTTATTTTCATAAAGGTCATTTTGACCATTTGCTAGATTGGGGTTTGGCTACAAAGATGATTGATGACCTTGTAGACCTCCCTAGGTGATAGTTTTCTTTAAAATTTTGAAAATAAGGCCTATGGAAAGCCACAAGCGGCCATGGAATAGTTAGGCTTGAGCTTAACTAAATTGGTGAGCCTATTTATGGTGTGCTTTGACCTATGAGAAAGGTGGGAAGCTTTTGTGATACTTAAGATTTCATGAATGCAAAGAAGGATAGTGATAGAAGTGTGTAATTTTCTGCATTTTGCTTTGAATTCAAGTGGTCAAGAGCGATCATGGCTATGTAACATGTTATAGTTTGTAGTGTAAACTATGTTAGAATCTTGTGTGGTAGAATCTAGGGTGTGTGTTCAATTTTCAGGTGTGCTTAGTAGTTAATTTGTTTCTTTTGAATTGCTAATCTGACTGGCAAACTGTCAAGAATGGTGGTTTAGCTCACGTTCCCACTGTACTTAGTGTATAGGCCTTTGGGAGTTGTGACTAGACCCCATTTATGTAAATATAGTAGATCTAGGAGTGGTTAGGAGTCCAAGAGGCATGGAGAAAGTCTTCTCCTAGGTGAGCTTGACAGCGCCTGGCTAGGAAAGACAGTAAGTCCAAAACACTATTAATTGCAAGGGTGTCCGTTCAAAGCAAGTTTCCTATTGAAGAGGGATGGTGTGATGGTTATCAATCTGTGGGAACATTGAGGAGACCCCATCAATTCATTTGGTGAGAGGAAACCTTAACAGTCTGCAAGAAGACAGGGAAAAGACCCAAAATGACCTAGGTTTTTGCACATTTCCAGTTTGAGGAACTGTACGGATAGTGGAGACGTAAGGTTCCAAAAATATTTGAGAAGAGGGAATAGGTATCAAGAACCTAAAATAAAGAATGGGTGCTCTTTGGGGATCTTAGAAACATAAGCCTATTTTCTCAGAGTTGGAGGCCTAATTGGGGCTCTTGGGCTAGTAGCCTTTTTAACCCTAGATGAGGGTTTGGTGAAAGCCATGAATCAATGAAGCAAGGTGGAGGTTTTAGAACCAAGATGTGATGATATGAACCTATTGGAAGCATTCCCACACCCCTGCAAAGATCTAATTGAGTATGGAGTTTAGATTAGCCTTTAGGGAAGATTAAGGGCTAAGGAAGAGTTAGTGGCATTGCACCAAGATTGTCTTTGGGGATTGAGTGTGAGATGATAGTGGGGTTGGCCAGTAGAACTAGGGGTACCTATAAATGAGGTAGGACCTAAAGGTTAAGGTGGTGGGAACACCTAGGAGATCTTGAAGACAAAGATCCAGAGCATGGAATAGTGATTGTTCCATCCAACCCTACCCTATCAGATTGGTATCAGAGCAAGTTAAAGATTTGGGTTAGAAACTTGTATGTTAGACCTTGAATCTAGTGGTTCCACAACCATGGTGACAAACATTGAGTTGGCAAAGAAGTTCAAAGATCAGGAGGAAGATAATAGGAGGTTGAGAGAAAGATTGTTACAACTTGAGCAAGCATTGAACAATGCGCAAATCAAGGCTGATGAGGTTAGTGATAGATTGTAGGGCAAGGAACCAAAGAGTGAAGAGGTTGCAGAGGAAGACAAGACCCCTGAACCTAACCTTGTTCTACAAGAGGAGCCTTTCTTGAAGGCATTGAAAGCTTTGAGTGGGAAAGCACTTGAAGGTATACCACTATTCAGTGGCAAATCAGAGGCTGACCTAGTCCTGGATTGGATAGAAGGCATGGAGAACCATTTTGAATGTGATGGAGTCACTGAAGCATAGAAGGTGAACGTGGCCAAGTCAAGATTGAGAGGATCTACCTTGACATGGTGGAAATTCATTCAGACAGAGAGGGAAAAGGAAGGCAAGAGGCCTATTTCAACTTGGAAAGGTATGGTGGAAAAAGTGAGAGAAGCATACATACCAAATGACTATGAGATACAGTTACACAAGAAGAGACAAAGCTTAAGGAAAAGAGACCAAGATGTGAACACTTACACTGAGGAGTTTCACAAACTTTGTATGAGGTCCAATTATCAGAAGATGAAAGTCTCAAGGTGGCTAGGTATCTGAATGACTTGAAGTGGAACATCCAAGAGGAGATGACTCTTCTAATTCAAAAGACAGTACACCAATGCTATCAATTAGCTATTAAGATTGAGGAAAGAAGCAAGAGGAAACATGATCAGGCTTCTAAGAGTAGAGGCAAAGGCAGAGATCAAAGGGATCAAAGAGGACATAGAGGTGGCTACCAAGGTAGAGGGAATGAGCAAAGAAACCAAGGTGAATCTAAACTCACTGAGCATGGAAGTGAAACACCTTCTAGAGGAGGTTATGGAAGAGGTAGAGGTTCTCAAGGAGGATCAAATAGAGGAAGAGGAGTAGGCAAGATAAATTCATATTTTGCTACTATGAAATTTTAACATTGTGGTCAAGTAGGACATCCAACTTATAGGTGCCCAGAGAAAGCATCTTCATCAAATGCTGAGAATAGGGTGGCATATGCTCAAGAGGACACCATGAGTACTAAATCACCAAAGATCAGTCACATTGAATCTGAAATGGGAGAGAATATGATGTTTAGGAGAGTTTTGATCAGACAACCGATCAAGCAAGAACCAAAACAAAGAAGAGCTCTATTTAGAGTGAGATGCAAGATACTTGGAAAGTATGTAAGGTCATTGTAGATTCAGGATCAACAGACAACATCATCTCAAAAGAGGCAGTAAAGAAGTTAAAATTGGAAAAGGTACCCCACACTAACCCCTACAAAGTAACATGGTTAAACAAAGGGCAGAGTGTTCTTGTTAATGAGCAAGTAACGGTGGAGTTTTCCATTGGAGGGTACAAAGATAAGTTAATTTGTGATGTATTACCCATGGATGCATGCCATCTACTATTGGGCAGACCATGGCAGTATGACAGAAGTGCCATGTATGATGGGAAGGAGAATACTATTTCTTTTAAAAAGGATGGGAAGACCTTTAAGTTGCAGTCACTGTCAGAAGAAGAGGGACAGTCAAAGACACCAAGTGTTCTATTAAGCAGTGGCAAGGAGTTCCTTAACAACCTACATCAAGGGGGTGAAGGTTATATGATCATGTTATAGTCCAAAGAAGAGAACAAGACTGAGAAAACAGTCATACCTAGATTAGTCCAGAAATTGCTTGAGAAGTATAAGGATATAGTAAGTGATGGTGCACCTACAACTTTACCTCCTAAAAGAGCCATTAGTCATTGGATTGACTTCATACCTAGAGCATAATTTCCTAACAAAGCAGCTTATAAGCTTACACCGAATCAAAATCTAGAGGTAACTAGACAAGTGCAGGAGTTATTGGATCAAGGATTGATTAGGAAGAGCATCAGCCCATGTGCAGTACCAGTGGTCTTAGTAACCAAGAAAGGAGGCAAGTGGAGATTATGCAATGACTCTAGAGCAATAAATAGAATCACAATCAGGTGTAGGTTTCCTATTCCTAGGATTGAAGACTTGATGGATTGTCTTGGAAGAGCTCAGTACTTCACCAAGCTGGATCTCAAGAGTGGATACCATCAGATCAGAATCAAGGGTGGAGATGAATGGAAGATAGCATTTAAGACAATAGATGGGTTGTATGAGTGGAGAGTTATGCCATTTGGCCTCTCTAATGCCCCTAGCACATTCATGAGGCTCATGAATGAAGTGCTCAAGGACTTCACATGGTTATTTGTAGTGGTATATCTTGATGATATACTCATCTTTAGCAAGACAGCAGAAGAACACCTAAAACATGTGGAGTTGGTTCTTAGAAGATTGCAAGAGGAGAAGTTAGCCATCAACCTAGAGAAGTGTGAGTTTTTCAAACAAGAACTTGTATATTTGGGTTTTGTAGTGTCTCAAGGATCATTGAAAATGGATCCAAGCAACGTGGAAGCTATCCTAAACTAGCCTACACCAACCACAAGGACTGAGGTAAGAAGTTTCCATGGATTGGCTCAATTTTATAGGAAATTCATAAGAAACTTTAGTGGCATATGTGCACCAGTCCTAGAGACAATCAAGGGTGGTTTGAAAACTAAGTTTGTGTGGACTCAAGAAGCTGAGAAAGGTTTTGAGAAACTCAAACAAGAAGTGGAAACTCAACCTATTCTCTTATTAACAAGCTTTGACAAATTGTTTACTATGGAGTGTGATGCTAGTGGAGTTGCAGTAGGAGGAATGCTTAGTCAAGAAGGTAGGCCCATAGCTTTCTTCAGTGAAAAGCTTAATGAAGCTAAGAAGAAGTATTATACCTATGATCTAGAACTTTATGCTTTGGTTCAGTCACTTAGGAAGTGCAGGCATTACCTTCTACCCAAGGAGCTTGTGGTCTTTACTGACAATCAGGCACTTAGTTATATCAACACCCAAGAGAAGTTGAGCAATAGACACTTGAAATGGATGGAGTACATCCAAGATTTTACTTTCACCAACAAGCACAAGAAGGGACAATTGAACAAGGTAGCAAATGCATTGAGTAGAAGATTGCTGACAATGCAAGAGATACAGATCAAGAGCATTAGCATAAAGAGTTTCAAGGATCTCTATGGGGAGGATGAAGATTTCTCAGAGGCCTACAAGGTATGTTCTGACTTTGAGAATCATTTTCATAGCCAATACTCAGAGTATACTTTGCAAAGTGGATTGTTGTTTAAAGGGAATCAATTATGTGTTCCAAAAGGGTCAATGAGAGAAAACCTCATTCAAGAAAAGCATAATGGTAGTGTTAGTGGACATTTTGGCATCAACAAGACATTAGAACTAGTGCAAAGGTTCTACTATTAGCCTAAGTTATCAAGAGATGTCAGGAGGTATGTGGAGAAATGTGTTGTGTGTATGAAAGCTAAGGGAGGAGCTAGTAATGCTGGCCTATATCAACCCCTACCCATTCCTAATAGACCATGCGAGTGTGTTAGCATGGATTTTGTGGTAGGACTCCCTAAGACCAAGACTAGATTTGATAGTGTGTATGTGGTGGTAGACAGATTCAACAAGATGAGTCACTTTATTCCTTGCAAAACCACTCATGATGCTAGCTATATAGCTCACCTTTTCTTTAAGGAAATTGTAAGGATCCATGGATTGCCTTTAAGCATTGTTTCAGACAGGGATGTTAAGTTCATGAGTCACTTTTGGAAGACTCTATGGAGTAGATTAGGTACCAAACTATCTTTTGGATTAGCTTACCATCCTCAAACCGATGGTCTAACAGAGGTGGTTAACATGGTGCTAGGTAACCTACTAAGGTGCTTAACTAAAGAATATGGACAGACTTGGGATATGGTAATATCACGAGCTGAGTATGCTTATAATGATAGTGTAAACCGAACCACAGGGAAGAGTACTTTTGAGATTGTGTATGGAATGCACCCAAGAGGTACATGTGAGCTCAGGGATCTAGGAGCTATGAAACATAGGAGTGGACATGCAAAAGAATTCACTCAAACCATGAAAGAGATTCAGGAGCAGGTAAAGAAGACAGTCACCGAGGCTACACAAAAGTTGAAGGATAAGGTAGATTTGTCAAGGAAAGATTTGCAATTTGCAGTAGGAGATTATGTCATGGTTCACCTTAATAAATCTAGGTTGCAGAAGGGTATATCAACCAAATTGTAGATGAAAAGGGTGGGACCATGCAAGGTATTAGCCAAGTATGGAAAGAATGCATACAAGGTGGAGTTACCTGCTGATTTGGGAATTTCACCAGTCTTCAATGTAGCTGATTTGATTAGGTACAAGGGATCAGTCAATGACATAGATCAGACCAGTAAGGAGATCTTCAAAGATGTAAGCAACATGCCCTTACCTATTCAAGACAAGCTTTAGGAAGAAAGGATCTTGGAGTCAAGGGTGAAGAAATCTACAAGGCATAAGGTGTACATGGAGCATCTTGTCAAGTGGAAGAAAAAACATGAATTTGAGGCTACATGGGTGGAAGAAGCTCAGTTCAAGAAGTAGGGTATTGACTCATCTCTAATATCTCCTCACATTCCTTAAATTCTATGGAGAGGGGGAGAATGGTGCAGGAGCACTCCAAAGTGCATCTAGGAGGGTTAACCAGAAGGTCAAGAATTAACAACTTGTTTTAGATCACATGTAGCAAATTCCTTCCATTCCTTGAATTTGTGCCTTAGAGGAATTTGAGAACTTTTTTTATGTTCATAAAGGTCATGTTGACCATTTGCTAGATTGGGGTTTGGCTACAAAGATGATTGATGACCTTGTAGACCTCCCTAGGTGATAGTTTTCTTTAAAATTTTGAAAATAAGGCCTATAGAAAGCCACAAGCGGCCATGGAATAGGTAGGATTGAGTTTAATTGAATTGGTGAGCCTATTTACGGTGTGATTCAACCTATGAGAAAGGTGGGAAGCTTTTGTGATGCTTAAGATTTCATGAATGCAAAGAAGGACAGTGATAGAAGTGTGTAATTTTCTGTGTTTTGCTTTGAATTCAAGTGGTCAAGAGTGATCATGGCTTTGTAAAATTTTATAGTTTGTAGTGTAAACTATGTTAGAATCTTGTGTGGTAGAATCTAGGGTGTTTCTTCAATTTGCAGGTGTGCTTGGTAGTTAATTTGTTTCTTTTGAATTGCTGATTTGACTAGCAAACTGTCACTAATGCTGGTTTAGCTCATGTTCCCACTGTACTTAGTGTACGAGCCTTTGGGAGTTGTGACTAGACCCCATTTATGTAAATATAGTAGATCTAGGAGTGGTTAGGAGTCCAGGAGGCATGGAGAAATTCTTCTCCTAGGTGAGCTTGATAGCGCCCGACTAGGAAAGACAGTAAGTGCAAAGCACTATTAAGTGTAGGGGTGTCCGTTCAAAGTGAATTTCCTATTGAAGAGGGATGGTGTGATGGTTATCAAGCTGTGGGAACATTGAGGAGACTCCAACAATTCATTTGGTGAGAGGAAACCTTAACAGTCTGCAAGAAGACATGGAAAAGATCCAAAATGACCTAGGTTTTTGCACATTTCCAATTTGAGGAACTGTACAGACAGTTGAGACCTAAGGTTACAAAAATCTTTGAGAAGAGGGAATAGGTATCAAGAACCTAAAAGAAATAATGGGTGCTCTTTGGAGAACTTAGAAACATAAGCCTATTTTCTTAGAGTTGGAGGCCTAATTGGGGCTCTTGGGCTAGTAGCCTTTTTAACCCTAGATGAGGGTTTGGTGAAAGTGATGAATCAATGAAGCAAGGTGGAGGTTTTAGAACCAAGATGTGATGATATGAACTTTTTGGAGGCATTCCCACACCCCTAAAAAGATCTAATTGAGTATGGATTTTAGATTAGCCTTTAGCGAAGATTAAGGGCTAAGGAAGAGTTAGTGGCATTGCACCAAGATTGTCTTGGGGGATTGAGTGTGAGATGATAGTGGGGTTGGCCAGTAGAACCAGTGGTACCTATAAATGAGGTAGGACCTAAAGGTTAAGGTGGTGGTAACACCTAGGAGATCTTGAAGACAAAGATCCAGAGCATGGAATAATGATCCATCCAACCCTACCCTATCAATGAGGCAAGCAAGTGTTCATTTTAAACCAATGCTATGAAAAGTGCAAGTTTATTTTAATCCAATGAATTATAATGCATCATTGTGTTCTTTTTAATCTAATGAATATGCATGCATGTTCATTTCAAATCATCAATTGTAAAGCAAATTTGTTTGTTTGTTGGATTAAAATTGTGTAAATAAACAAGAACCAAAACAACAAAGGGGTTAGACTCCTTTCCACATGCTGAAAACAAAATATCAGTAACCCAAAAAATCTTTAAACTATGAAGCAAAAAAGAAAAAATCTAAAAAAAATGTAAAAAATCCGGAAGGAAAACTTTACCAGACAAGTGCGTCATGATAGAGTGAATGCGGCTTGGAAGATCAAATGTGTTGTTTGAGTGAGCAATTGTGTCTTGAAAAATAAAATGCGGCTTTGAAAATGTCAAATGTGTTGCAATAGAGCAATTTCCTCATTCTCAATAATGAATGTGGAGAGATAGAGTGATTGCGTCACAAAAAGTTGCTATTGCAATGTCCTGTACCTATACCTATGAAAAATGACGAAAAACCTTACAAAAATCTGCAAAAACATGTTTTAAAGTGTCAGTTTCACCAATGTAACTAAGAGAATTTTCCTAGGGTTGGAAAATCATATGCAAAACATAGAAACCCCAAAGTGATAATGAAGTGCAAAGGAATAAATGAAAACAAATGAAACAATCTCACCCAAAATGTCTTCATTCTCCATGGCTGACCTCCATTATACCTTCTCAACTTGCTGAAATGTGATGTTGCCCTCAAATTTGTGATGAGCAATCTAATGACAATGACAAGTCCTAAACAAGTGTTGAATGAAATCTTCTTAAATGGCTATGCAAGTAAAACTAAGTTCTACATGAGAACTAGCTAGGAAGATGACAAATATGAAGACAAGAAAATAAGAGATCTAAGATTCAAGATTTGCAAGATGTCCAAAATGAGAACAAAATTGCCATTTTCTAAAAAATGCAATTTTGGATGAACAAACAAGATTGAAGATTGAGAAGTTCCCTAGAATCATTGGTCAAGATTGATCACAACAACCCACAATTAGAGTGAATTCAAAATGAGTGGACAAGATTTAATTTAAGAAATTAAATCAAGGAATGAGAATATGTGTGACAGGGAGATAAGATTTGGCACAAAAAAAGAGGGAGTTAGAAAATCAAATAATTATAGAAATTACTTAATTTGTGGAGGAAAATGCCATTTTGAATTTAATATTAATTTAATTCAAAATGGTGCGGTCATGTGATAGTAAATAATAATTTAAATTATTTACTTGAAAAAAGGGAAATTTAAATAAATGATTTTTATTTAAATTTGGAAGATAATTAAATGAGATAATTAAATAGTCAATTTTAAATTATTTAATTGTGGAAGAAGTGGGTTAATAATTAAATAAATTGTGGGGGATTTATTTAATTATGAGAAGACCTTAATATTAGAGACATATTTAAATAAAATTTATTTATTTAAATAATCAAGAGGGAATAATGGATTAATTAGATAAATTTAATAATTTATTTAATTTAAAGAGGACATTAGACATTAGTGGCGTATTTAAATAAATACAATTTATTTAAATAGTCGGGAAGAATAAGAGAGGTGAATTAATTAAATAATTGATCATTATTTAATTAATTGTTGAATTTGGATAGAAGGACATAATATAATTATGTTTAGAGGAATTAATGAGAAAATTGAGTTCACAGGCCTAGGTCAATTTTATGTGTCTACAGATGTAAAATTGTCCACTACCACCTTGCTCCATCCACCTAGTTGTGTCTTTTCTTATTGGTGGAGGAATCTCCATTGGGTATGTGCATGCCATGCATGCATCCATGCACCACGCTACCATCTTGACAAGATTCCTACCCCTAGAATCGACATAAATATTTTGTTTCCTATTGGGTGTGAAGTGTAACATCTCTTGCTCCCTTGACTGACAAAATTCAAGCCTTCTACCTCTAATTTTCTAATTCAAATCCACTTATTCTCATTCTTTCACTCTCTTGGACTCTCTCTTGCATTCTAGCTCATTCTATTCTCACTGTTTTGGCTTCTACACAACCTCTCTTAGTTGTAAGCTCTTCATTTTGGCTGTAGAACCACATTATTGATGCAACACCACTGCTATCATAAGATTTACAAGATTCTTCCTTTTTCTATTGGCCTTAAGTGCTCATAGTTGAGGAGGGAACATAGTTATTTATTTTCTATTTGCACCATCTTGTTTATTGAGTAGCATTCTAGTTGTTTGTGCTCCCTACTTATCAATACTATTTCCTTTCTAATTTTTCTATCATTTTCTACACTTTTTGGCTATCTGATTGTTTGTGGAGGTGGGAACACACAAATGCACATCTAACTAAGGAAGACCTGAAACACAACCCAACACTTTTCTCATTTTCATGTGTAGGTGTTTTCGAGTGAAGTTTCTTGACGAATCAACTCATGGGTAGAAAGGTATAACTTTCCACTCTCTTTTTTGTTTCTAGAATAGTTTACTTATAGAATTCCTTTTGTCATGTTTACGATTTCTATAATTTTCTCACATTCTATTAAAACATAAAACTTAAATAGTCAGATAGTTAAGTAGACTCCTTGTGTTTTTGTCTATTTCTTGGACCTATGTTTGTACAAGACGCTAGCATATCCCTTAGACACTAATGCACTACGCTGGAGTCTGAGATCCACGTTGTCACCCTCAAATATTGAGTTATCTAGGCAATAGAACGAACCTTGGAATTCAGGTCTTTTTACCTTGTGAACATCTAGTTTTAGCAAAAGGAAAGCAATAGGTTGTTTTCCCTTCCTTTTCAACCTCAATACCTTGTCCTTTTAAATATCTCTAGCAAACTTGAGGTAGTTTAGGGAAGCTCATTCGTTGGTGCTCTCTTGTACCCTGGAATTCTGATAGTGATGATCCCCTTCTCTATAGTATGGTCTACTAGATGTTTCTAGACCTTGATACGTGTGTTTGGAGTCATTTGTTAGTGTTAATACAGGTTTTCCCGACCTAGCATGCTAGTGCTAATTGCACATGATAATTTTTGATTGAGGAAATTTTGAGAATCATGTTGATGTATATTTGGAACCCAATTTATTAATGGCATGGTTTTGATTCAATTCATTATATGGTGGAAGTTTTTGGTGCTAACTTATTGGATGTTGCATGATTGAGGTGTATACATTTTATTAAGGCCGAGCTAATTGAGATTGTTTTAGGTTGTAGAGAGTATATGTGTATGAAGAATTGTTGTGTGGATTAAGAGTAGAGTGTGTGATGTGAAAGATGCAAATTTGATCAAGTGTAGTAATCTGATTACAATCCTTAATGCCTATGACTTCCTAAAGCAGTGAGAAAAAGGTATCTACATTTCAGTCTGTTTGATGAGTTGTTTGTGCTTCAGTGGAACTATACCTTTGATATATGAGAGATGCACTATTAGCAGTTCAAATTGGAAATAAGCCACCCCTTATTGTATTATTATTTCTTTTAGATAGTGATTCCTTTGGTAGTGAGCCACCAATAGTGAGCCTTTTTTTTATCTTTCCGGATAGTGAGCCCTTGTTAGTGAGCCTTAGTATATTCAGTGTTGCAATTCATATATTAGTGAGCTAATCCTCATTGTGGTTTTCCCTTTTTGGGTTTTCCATATAAATTTGGTGTTCTTATATGTTTGGATGTTCTTGCATTATTTATTTACATGTTTACATTCTTTTAATGCATGTTAATGGTTTAATGGTGGATAAGGGTTTAAGGACTAATGCAAAATTGAATGTTAATGAGCTATTTTTATGATTTAAAAGTATACAATGGATTCACCCCCCTCCTAATTTTCATGTGCATCTAACAATTGGTATCAAAGGTGTGGTTCCCAAGAATAATATTAACTTATTGAGGTAGATCCATATGGTGCACAAGAAACGTGTCAAAGTTCCCTTTTTTGATGGAATAAATTTTACCTACTAGAAAGCTAGTTTGGAGTCTTTCTTAGTCTCCCTTGGATATGGCATTTGGTAGTCTATTGAAAGAGGTTATACTATGCCTAAAAAAAAACATTAACTAATGATGAGATCAATGCATATGAGAACAATGGAAAAGAAAGGAATGCAATCCTGAGTGGTCTTACTAATTCAAAACTTGTGAAGTTTATGAGTTACAAGTCTGCTAAATATATCTAGACAAAGCTGGAAGGAATATATGAAGGAGATGAAAAGGTCAAAAAAGTGAAGATGTGGATCTACA
Source organism: Sequoiadendron giganteum (assembly GCA_007115665.2). NCBI lineage: Eukaryota > Viridiplantae > Streptophyta > Pinopsida > Cupressales > Cupressaceae > Sequoiadendron > Sequoiadendron giganteum. The sequence continues at coordinate 227,636,226 of CM021106.1, forward strand.
AAGCCAAATTTAAAACCCTAAGGATGTTTGAAAATGAATATATTACTACCTCTATGCTCAGAGTTGATGAAGTTTTCAATGTCATCAATGGTCTTGGTGGAAAGTTGGATGAAAGCAAAGTTGTGAAAAAGGTATTAAGAACTCTACCTAAAGCTTATAGTCATAAAGTTTTTTCTATTGAGGAAGCTCAAAATTTGGATAATTATTCTAGAGATCATATGTTTGGTGCTTTAACTTCTTTTGAAATGAGGGATTTTGGTAAAGATACAACAAACAAAGAAACTAATTTTAAAGTCTACAAAGTGGAAAAGGATGATGGATCAAATCTTGATGACCTTGATGAGGTGGAAGAAAATTTTCTGAGGAGATTGAAAAAGAGTACTATAATATATGGAGGTAAGATACCTTTCAAATGTTTCAATTGTGGAAAGATAGGCCATTCTACATCTAAATTTCTAATCAAAGTTACTAATGACAAACAAAAGGATCATAAGGGTAAATTTGTCAAGAAGAGTTATTATGTTAAAAAGGATATTGGTGTATCTGATGATGAAGAATCAAATTATTTGGATGAAGTAAGTGATGGATGTTTATTCATGGCTTTAAATGGAACTAATTCTACTAATCTTAAAATATGTGTGAAGGAAAGTGGTTGAAAAATAGGTCATAACATTGAAGGAACTGTGTTGACTACATTTCATGCTAGAGAAGAGAAGAATTACTGGATCATTGATAGTGGATGCTCAAATCATATTACACATGATAAGAGAGTTTTTTAATCTTGAAAATAATGATGGTGGTCTTGTTAAGTTTTGTGATGATACATCTACTAAGGTTTGTGGAAAAGGTTCAATTAGTTTTTATGGAAAGCATAATACAAATTATGTTCTTTATGTTAAGTTTCTCCAACATAATCTTCTAAGTGTAGGAAAAATGTGTAGCAAAGGATATAATCTCATATTTTAGAATGGTCGTTATGAAATAAAAAAAGGAATCTTTGGTATTTTGGTTGTTGCTAGAACAAGGAAAGGAGATAGATGTCTATTAACTCAAAGGTAGTGGTGAGAAATTATTTGTATTAAATTAATGAAAGTTGGCTATGGCATAAAATAATGGGTCACATTAACTTTGATAGCTTAGTAAGGATAAGTTCTACTAGTGTTGTGAGATATTTTCCAAAGATTAAAAAGCCTATCAATGCAATCTACAAATAATGTCAAGTTGGAAAGAAAACAAAGATAAGATTCAAGACAAAGGAATATTCTACCATAGGTCCTTTAAAGTTAGTGCATATGGATCTATGTGGACCTACCAGAATTATAATCTCATGTGGTGATAGGTGTTTCATGTTACTAATTGAATATTATTCTAGATGGCTTGGGTTACATTTCTCCAAGAAAAATTAGAAGCTCTAGACAAGTTTAAATAATTTGTCTATGGTTGAGAATGAAATGAATTTGAAAAAAAAATGTTTGATATCTGATAGAGGTGGTGAGTTTACTTGAAATGATTTTAACAATTTTTATGAAGATCATGGAATAAGAAGGCATTTATCAACCCCTAGAACTCCTCAGCAGAATGGAGTTGTGGAATAGAAAAATAGAAAATTTCAAGAAGTAGTTAGGACAATGATGAATTAACCTAATCTTTCAGATGTCTATTGGAGAGAATAAATTCATACTATAGTCTAGATTCTTAATAGAGGTCAAGAAAGATAAAATAGTTCAAATACTCCCTATGAGATATGGTATGGTAAACCTCCCACTATGAAGTATTTTAGAGTTTTTGGAAGAAAATGTTATATCATAAGAGAGGAAATGTTATATCAGAGGAGATGAAGAAAAATTAGGAAATTTTGATGCAAGATCTGATGAAGGAATCTTCCCTGGATACTATACAAGAAGCAAGGCCTACCAATTTTATAAAAAAAGGAATGAATAATATTGTTGAGAGTGCAAGTGGCAAAGTGAATGAAGAACCACATCAAATTTGAGTGCTAATAGAAGGATATGAATTAGATGAATCCTCTTCCAGTTAAGAATAAAATTATAAAGACAAAGGAAAAGAGTTGAAATTTGAAGATGAAGAAGCTCCAAAAAAGAATCCTAAGAGTCCTAAGTATGTGCAGAAGAATCATTTAGAATATCAGATCATTGGAGACAAGAGAAAAGGTGTGTTGACAAGAAGAAAAGTGGATATAACAAAGGAACAAGTAGATTTATGTTTATTTTTTGAGGTAGAACAAAAAATAGTGACTGGGGCATGCAAAGATGAGAATTAACTTAAAGCAATGAAGGGAGAGTTATAATAGATATAGAAGAATATGATTTGGGAATTGGTCCCAAGTCGTTAAATAAGAATGTGATTGGTAATAAGTGGTTATTTCGAAACAAGATGAATGAAGATGGAAAAGTTGTTAGGAACAAGGCTAGACTTGTGTGTAAGGGTTACTCAAAGGTTGAAGGTATAGATTTTGAACAATTTTTTCTCTAGTTGCAAGAATGGAAGCTATCAGGATGTTTCTAGATTTTACAACACATAAATATTTCAAATTTTATCAGATGGATGTGAAGTCTACATTCTTGAATGGTGATTTGGAAATAGAGGTCTACATTGAATAACCGAAAGGTCTTTAATTGTCAAAAGATTCAAATATGTTCTTCAAATTGAAGAACACATTATATGGATTGAAGCAAGCTCCCATAGCTTGGTATGCAAAGTTAGTTAAGTAATTTTTGTAGCAAGGATTCAGTAAAGATACTACATATAGAAATCTATATTTCAAAGTTGAAGGAGAAAAAATCTTAATTATGGTGGTATATATTGATGAAATAATCTTTGAAAGAAATGAAGGCATATGCAAAAGGTTTTCAGAGGAAATGAAAAAAGAATTTCAGATGTCAATGTGTGGGGAAATGAATTTCTTCCTTGGTTTTCATATCAATCAATCAAAGAAAGGTATATTCATATCATAATATAAGTATGTTAAGGAAATATTGAATAAGTTTGGAATGGATGACTCTAAACTGGGATATGCTCCTATTGTTACTGGTTGCAAGTTTAGCAAGAATGGTGAATCTCTTATGATAAATTAGAGAAAGTATAGATCAATGATTGGTGGAATATTGTACCTTACTGCTAATAGACCAGATATCATAGTTTTAGTTTGTCTTGTAGCTAGATTTCAAGGAGATCTCAAAGAATATAATGTTGCAACATTGAAGAGGATATTTAGATATTTGAAGGGCACTCCAAATTATGGTTTGTGGTATCCTAAGGATACAAAATTCTCCTTGAGTGCATATATAGGTGAAAATTGGGTTGGATATGTAGATGATAGGAAAAACACAAGTGGTGGTGCTTTCTTTCTTGGAAGTAGGTTGGTTTGATGGCTAAGTAAGAAGCAAGATTCATTGTCATTACCTAATGCAGAAGAAAAATATATTGTAGTAGCATCATGTTGTACATAGGTGTTGTGGATGAGGCAAACATTGAAGGATATCAAAGTTTCATATGATGAACTTATTTCCATCATGTGTGACAATACAAGTGTAATCAATATTTCAAAGAATCTAATAATGTATTTAAGAACAAAACATATCTCAATCTACCATCATTTCTTGAGACATAAAGTTGTAGAGAATGAGGTGAAGTTGGAGTATGTGCTTACTAAGGATCAAATTGCTGATATTTTCACGAAATCTCTTCCAAAATATGCTTTTGAGTATCACCAGGATAAGTTAGGGGTTATTACTCCTTTCAAATAGATGCATAAGTGTGTGCATCTGTCCAAGAAGAATTTAAAGATACACTATTTTTCATGGATTGATGATGAAGGCTACCTCTCTAGAGGAGTAGGTAGTAGTGGTTGCTAGTTGGTGTAGTTAGATGAAGCATATTGTTTGCTCCTAAGGGGGAGTGTGCACTAAAGTGTGAGTGCAATTGCTTGTTGGTGTATGCAAGTGCTACATTTGAATGTTGTCAAAGGTGTAGATCAAATGAGTTCAATATAGGAAAAAGAGTTGGATGAGTCTATGGCCCTTTTCCATTGATGTCAAAGGGGGAGAGAGTTAAAGTGGTTGAAAAAACATAAATGGAAAAAAAACATGGAAAGATTCACAAAAGTGAATATGGTCTGAAGATAATAAGGGGGGAGTATGGGAAAGTGTTGTCTAAGGAGAAAAGGAGGAAAGTGATCTATAGAATAGGTGTTGTAGGAGAAGAAGTCTATGAAGAGTAAAGAGTTGTACTAGTTAGGGGGAGTACTACCTATTGCAGTATTGCTACTAGTTACTTTTGTTGTTGATGGTTTTTTAGAAATTAGGTGTTGCCATCAATGACGAAGGGGGAGATTGTTGAATGTTTGGATATGTTGGAAGATTGAGTTTCTTGTGAGGTTCTTAGGTGTTGTAATTGATGTCAAACCATTGTATGAAGAGAGTGATGGAATGTTGTTGGTGTTGATGATTTCAACCCCTAGCATTGAAGTGTTTTTTATTCATGTCAACACATTGTACTAGTTTTGTCATTGATGTCTTACTTCAATATAGCTACAAAGCTTGTTGGCTTGACTTGTGTTTGGGGAGATTGTTATAGTTGGAAAGTTTTAAATATTGAAATTTTTTAGATGTATGGAAGATATGTTAGTAATGTTATTGATAAAGTTGGCTCACATGGTTTCCAAGTGCTTTTGAGAAAATTTGAATAAAAGAGAGTTCAATGTGATAGAGTGTTGTTTAGGGTTTTGCTTCACATTTCTTCATGCTTGAAGATATGCTCATGAGATTTGGACATGATGATAAAAGGTATTTAGAGGTGTCATATATATAGTTTTAGGTTTTAGATCATACTATAGTGGAAAATATTTTTGATAGTATGTATGTATGGTGAAATAGGGTATCTAGGAGAAATGTGATTTCTCCACATTTCTCTGTAGTGAAGGTTATTGTGTTGTGGATATTTTAACATGCTTATAATTATTGTATCTACCTTCCCTTGAAGTTTTAAATGCTAAGTTGTTCTAAAAAGTTGTCTAGTGTGTTGGATGTCTATGTCAGTATGTCTGGTTGCATAGAATAAAGGCATTCTTGAGTTTCAGTTGGTTGCAATAGTTGTGTAGAATGTTTTGATGATACTAGAATATTCTCAAATTTTGTATGGATACTGCAGATTTTTTTTGTATGGTCTATAAGATGTTTTTGGACCTTGAGAGGTGTATTTGGAGTCACTTGTTAGTTTTAGAATAGGGTCGACTGACCTGGCATGCTAGCTAGGACTAATTATAGAGGATAATTATTAATTGAGGAAGTGTTGAGAAGCATGTTGATGTAGATTTGGGTCCCAATTAAGTAGTGGCATGGTTTATTTTCACTTCTTTATATGGTGAAAGTGTTTGGTGTTGACCTATTTGATTTTACATGGTTGAGGTGTATACTTTTCATTAAGGCTAACCTAATTGGGATTGTTTTAGGTCACAAAGGTTATATATGAATGATTAATTGTTGTTTGGATTAAGATCAGAGTGTGTGATGAAAAATATTTGAATGTGATCAAGTGTAATGATCCGAGTGTGAGCCTTAATGCTTATGAATTCCTAATGTAGTGAGAAGAAGGTGTCTACATTTTAATTTGTTTGATGAGTTGTTTGTGTTTCAATGGAACTACACCTTCAACATATATTAGATACATTGTTAGTAGTTCAAATTGGCAGTGAGTCACCCGTTATATTCTTCTTTCTTCTAGATAGTGAGTCCTTTGGCAATGAGCCACTGGTAGTGAGCCTATATTTATCTTTCTAAGCAATGATCCCTTGACAATGAGCCTCATTATATTCGATGTTGTAATTCATATATTAGTGAGCTAATATTCACTGTGGTTTTCCCTTTTTGTGTTTTCAACATAAATATGGTGTTCTTATGTGTTTGGATGTGTTTGCATTACTGCTTTACATGTTTAGATTTTTTTAATGCATGTTAACAATTTAATGGTAGATAAGGGTTTAAGGACTAATATAGATCAAGATGTTAATGATTGTTTTTTATGGTTTAAAAGTATACAACTGATTCTCCTCCCCTCTTAGTTTTCTTGTGCATCTAACAATACAATTATCGGTTATACAATTGATAACTATCTTTTTTTCTCTTTCTATATTTTTTCTTTGCTCATCAAATATATCATAAAGCTTTCAACTTTCAAGTTTGTGGTTATGCAATAACCATGGCATGATCATTAGGTCTCTTTCATTTTTAGTATCATAGCAATTGTTGATCATCGAGGAGAATAGTGTGAATGCTAAGAGACAATCCCCTTAGATATAGCTAGTCTAAAGTAACTAGATCTAGTCCATGCAAAATCCCCTTCACTACTCCATTGCCTCCAGGAATTTATAATATCTTTGAAATTTTGTAGCATTGCTAATTGCTATGAATTTTGGTACATGAAATTATTTCCATTTTGTTTTATTAAGAACAATTTATTCCTATCCAAATCATAAGAAGAAGAGTGAAGAGTTGAGGCATGGAAACATGTTAAAATACATTATGAGAGAGATCAAATATGTCACAAGTTTTTCTATTAACATCATAGAGGCCACAATAGTCACCTTACAAACAAATACTTCACCAAAGGGAACAAACAACAATAGAGGGCATAGTTTCATTGTTATTGATATAATTTGAAGGCATCTAACCTATTTTTTTATGATTTTATTGATTGCATGTTGTGATCTAGCATAAATTTATGTTTTTGGGTGCAATTTAATTTGAATTTTTTTCAATTTTGTTTGAAGAGGTTGCCAAAATCGTGAGATTTCATGCAAGTAGAAAAAATAATGAATCCATTTTTTTTAGGTAGCAACACCATTATTATAGGCCGAAAACCACCCTTGCAAGGCCTTTTTTCATGAAATGATTGGATGGATTTTCCAACCATGTGTGGATGTTGCATGTCAACCTATTGGAGGTATTTCCTTTTTTGGGGTTTTGGATTTCTTTCAAGGCATTTTTTTTCAACATGGTGGATAGTGGGATTGGTAGAAGTTAGTCAATCAATAAGTGTTACTTTCTAATCTTCCACAAAGGTTGTTCTAGTCATTTTATATCTATTGAAAATATTATTGTCCAAGTTTTAGATACCTCTTTTGAGGGATAAAAAATCATTTTTCTTGTTACTCATAGAGAAGATGGCCATTAAAAGACTATTTTTATGTTGATTGAGATTTTAGAGTTGTAGTACTTCCTTTGGTGCTAATTTTGTAGGTTAAGGACTAAAAAATTTCAAATCGGAGGTTGGTGGCACTAGTGGCTAGAGGAATTTCCATCATCTCAAGTTAGATTCTCACTTTGAGATGGTATTTTTCATGAGAAGAATATTTTTTTAGGTAAGTTCACAAAGATGGGGAATAAAAAAGTGGACTTAAGTGGCCAATTTTTTTTGAAATTAGGAAAGACTTGGATTGGATAAGAAATTTTAAGATACAACAAAAATAAGTGTTGTAGTTCTCCAAATATACTTTCTAAACTACTATTTTTTTAAAATGGTAGAGATTAAAGGATTCAAAAAATGGGGCCACACAAAGTGGGCCTATTTTTCTCAAAAAAACATACCATAGCATTTGGTGTGGCCCTTGATGGAGTTTCTAAAAATTTGGAGTTTTGGGTCATGCTATTCAAAGATTTAGTGTCTTATGATGGTTTTGAGAGGTATAGGGTTTGCAATTCTTGTGTACATGGTTCACCATAGGGATGAAACCCTCCTAAAACCCTATTTTTTCTTTTCCTTAATAATTCTCTCTATTTGATCATTGACCAATTGAGTCAATTCTTGGTTGGTTTAAGTTGTCTCTTATGTCTTTGCATCCATGTCCTAACTGGACCCTCACTTCATTTTCACTTCCTAAGCATGTATTTCCAAAGTCTTTGAAAATTTGGTTGTCTAAAGTTTATCAATCTTTTGGTTGGTTATTAAAACTTGTTCAACCACTGACATGGTTACCATAACTTCTAGTCTTACCAATTGGATGTAAAATTTGGTAAGTATCATTCTTTTTAGTCTTTTGATATGTTTTTAGAAATGCATTCATCACTGCCATGGTTTCTATAACCTTTGCCTTCATTGACAGTGTCCATATTTAATTTCATTTGGCCCTAAGTTTCATTCATGCATTTACCTTTGTTAAGCATCATCTATTCATTTTCTTAGGCATGACCACATTTTAAAATAACTTATTATGCATGCTATTATTATTTCAATTAAGTGTTTTTCCATTGCACCATCCCTTTGCATCACATTTTTGTTCCTAGTGGCATGAAATTAAGATGCAAGGTACACTATTCCATGATCAACGACTGAAATGAAGGGGAGAAAATCCAATGGTCATTGGAAGTTCTCTATACATAAAATTTGTGTTTTAAAGGTATTAGTACTTATTTATGATGTGTGATGAGTGGGACATGACGTTAGCATGGACACATAGCAATTTCTCGCTACCTCGCAAGGGTAATGGTGGGTCAAAAATAAGAGTTTTGGGTGTGCGAGATGTCAACATGTGTCTATGTTATATCTCATCACACATGATCTTCACATTGTAGTTTTAAGTTGATGTCATATGGATGAAACTATGATGTGCAATGAGAAATGAGGAAAGGAATATGCTAGTGATAAGGAAGAAAAATAGGTTCACCAAAATGAAACAAAATGATGAATCAAATTTTCACTCTATTTCATTCAATATGAGGGTTATGATGTGTAAATAAATTATAAAAATAAAACACAACCCAAATACCAATATAAAGGAAAGTTTTAAGAGGGTCAAATGTTGTGTACCTATTGCAAAAAGTTATTTTTTGGACCTCACTAAGGACTCATTCTCCCTATGGCGAATGGGTCCTAGATAGGGCTCCAAAAAATATATGATTGGGTTCTATTATTCAATGTTTGCACCCTGAGATCCTAGTCAAACAGTGTTGGAAAGCCAAAAATAAATCATGTAGGTTAGTTTCTATGATTTGACAACTTTCTTAGCAACTTTGATAAATTTTGCAATTTTTCGCTCCAATAGATCTCCAACCTAAAACCTGTAATCACACATCAGAGGAGATAAAAATGTTGTTTGTTAGGGAATAGGGGTTTTCCTTGGTCAAACCCATTTTGGTAATTAAACCTTGTAATGATATAGAAATGCATAAAGGAATGATGTATGAACAAACAATGTCACAACTCACCATACCATATTTGAAACCTTGGATTGTAGATCTACAAGCTGGCATTAAATGACCTTAATGAATGTAGATCTTGATAAAAACATTTGATATGAAACAATGCTTGAATTGGATCTTGATTATTACATCAACACATTAGCTCAAAAACATGCATGATGTAATAAATATTTTAAATGATGATATGACTCTTGATTGCTGCAATAATCTTCTATAAATATACCCTTGAATGCCTTAGAAATGCTCTTGAATGATCTCGATCTCATAAAATTTCTATTAGGATTCTTGCATAAAAATTATAGCGTGATTGAAATCTTCTAGGATGAACTTAGGGAAATAGTCTCTTATTCATACATATCTTAAGATTAATTCATAAAATTAAATATCACAAGCAGACATCAAATCATGGATTTGAAATCATTAAAATACTGCCAAAAACATATTTCAAAGAGGGTTCCTAGGTCTAAGTGAGGACACATTCTCCATGTGGAGAATGAGTCCTAGCTCACTTAGTTAGGACACACTTCGGTAAATGTGAAAGATCATGTGAAAATAGGGTCTTAGGACCTATTGAGGACCCATTCAACATGTGGTGAATGGGTCCTAGGTCACTAAGCTAGGACACACACCTAAAATTAAGTGTTGTGTAATGGAATTTAAGAATGTCGGGTTTTATCCCTCAGAATTTATAATTAATTAGGCTTGGATTTGAATTAAAGGGGCCAAATAAGGTAAACTAACCTGAATTAATTAATTAATTAATAAAGCCCTGGATTAGTGTGAAAGTGTAAAGATACACTTTACAACACCCAACAAAAGGTACAATTACGTTGATTTTATTAAAATACGCCCTAAACTTAATGTGAATGTGTAAAACACATTACAACACTAAATCAAGGAAACATTAAGCTCATTTATTATTAATCCCAAATGAAGGAAAAATGGATACTTTTTCTGTTACTACATTTTCCCCCCACTTTAGTGAGAGTATGACCCCATGAAAAGCTCACACTAAAGTAGACATTCAAGAAACTTATGTATGCAACAATGGAAAAGATACAAAATCATAAAACATTAAAGACCAAGAAAATCAACCCTAGATGGTCCAACGTGATGTGGAACATATCTATGCTATCATTTTTGTGCCTAATCTAGGGTAGTGGAACCTCAAGCCATCCACTAGGTGAGTTTTCCCCCAGGAAGGTGTCTTAGTAAGAAATTCATGCCTATGTGTCAGCCATTAATGTACTTACCATACTAAAGCTATCCCTCATATAACTCTAATAGGGAGCCACTCACATTCCTGTTTCATGTTTAACAAACTCCATTATGCTAAGCACCTATACACATGGCAAGGCTCGACAAGAAATCAAGAAATGCTATGCTAGGTGGCCTTGAATTATGGTTTGAGCTTCACAAGGTCAACAATTTATATTATTCCAAACACTTATGAACATTGTGTATAGTTTTTTGTTCAAAGGGACTTTGCTTCATTTGTGTAAGGTCTTCTTCTTAGGGAAAATCATGCCTAATATATCCAAGAAAGGACAAGTCAAGAGTAAAATATTCACAACTTAGGGAATGTAGTGTGCCACATCACCACTAAGAGGAAATTTGTACACTAAGAAATATCACACTCTTGGAGGACATCAAACCCAATGACACCACAAAGAAAAGGACACATCACAAGGAAAAAATCACACCATGAAACATACAAAATGTCAAAAGATATCGTCGATGTATGCCCCTAGATTAAAGTGGTTGCTAACACCATTGTTGTAAGCAATTGCTTTAAAGTAGCCCATTTTTAATCCTAATACATGAGATATTTCCTCAGAAAACCCTATTTCAAGTCATATATTTCAAAAATAAATCTATGCCATGAAAAAGGAGGGAGGGGTTGCCCCCAAAAATACATTAGGGATATATGGATTTAGGGCCACTATGTTTTTGCTACAATGTTGTCATAGATCTTGAAAATGTCATCATTCCCCAAATAATCATAGAACTAGAAGAATGACACAAAGAGATTGAAAAAAAAGAAATTATTTTGAGTCAACATGGAAGAGACCTAAATGTCTCAACGACTTGCATCATCCCCAAAAGGAAAACACAAGACATGCGAAAAAGGTAAAATGTTTATAACATAGATAATTATGTAGATACATATAGAAGAATGCACAAAAAGAGAGACAAATATTAAACAAAATAGTATGGGGAGTCACATTACATACATGCAATCACATAAAGAAACATGAAAAAGAAAATAATGCAAAAGACTAGTAAGGCACATGCGCATTCAACCTATAGCAAGTTGTTTGCATCCCAATCTTGATCAGTTTATGCAAAAGGCAAACAACTAGCCAAAGGGACAATGTCAAGTGTTGAACTAGGTCACACACCAAGTTCAACACTCTTATTATTAGAATTATCATTTAAGTTCATGGAAAAAGAGAACAATTAATTCAACTCATTATGCACTTTTTCATCAATCTTTGCAATATCAATGTCATCATCTAAATTAATCATAACAGGAGGTCTAATAAAAATGTCTCTAGATTTTTTTTCATGTTTATATTGTGGTGAGGGGATAGAATCATCATGCATTTCTTTAGGAAAGTACAAATTTTTATTTTCTATGTTGTTCTTTTCTTATTTAGTTTGTAACATACAAGAAATAGCATGACATCTACACCTATGCTCTCTAGCATTTCAATTTATTTTTTAATCTATTGTCAACTTGTGATTGTGTAGGAGTGGGTTTTTCAACCATAGGTTTCTTTTCTTCCATTAGGGTAGGAATGGAAGGAACTAAGGGAGGTTGTTCAACCACTTTCTCTTTGACTTTGTAAACTTGTTTGATTGTAGGAGGCACAATGGGATTGTTTTGATTGTCTCATATTCTCTTATAGGAAATGGTAGGATGATTTTTCATAGGTTGCTCTTGGATATTTGGAAGGGATTTTTGTTCAATCATTGGTTCATCAAGGATAGGTGGCTGCATCACAAGTTGAGGAATATTTCTAAGGGATAATTCTGCTATATGCTTTGCCTTAAAATTTTGATATGATTTAAAAAAGAATTCTTCACAGGGTCTAATAGGTTCAATAGGCTCTATCCAAAAGAAATCTAATGAAAAGTTCCCTCAAAAAGACACAAGATTAAAGCCACTATGATGCATAGTAAATATTTCATTTCCAAAGGGAAACTTTAAACATTTATGCATAACCAATGGGACAAAATTCATGGAGTGAACCATGGGTAGCTTAACTTCACACAAAATTGGTTCGATGACAGGATGATGGTGAAAGATACAATTTTTTCGGTTTGAATTTTAAAGGGAGATTTTTTGAGCCTATCACAGGGCAAGAAAAATCATTATGCATTTTTATCCATGCTTTTAGTTTTTCATATTTTTCTTGATAAATTTCATGCACAAATAGGAAATCTTCAGTGATTACATTCCCTACACAGACAAGATCAATTAATATCCCATTAGTAACCTTGTCATTGATTCTTTGAGCTATGTAAAGAGGACCATCAGGTACATGTTTAAGTATGTCTTTTTGTGAGAAAGAAATATCAAGGGGCATTCTAGTTGAGCCCTTTTGAGGTTTAGCTTAAAAAATTGCAACTACTTCAATTGTTTTGTTCCCATTTTCATATTTTGCAGTTTCATCATCTGTGTCAATATTCATCACATCATTCCTTGTTTCACTAGCTTTGAAAAATGAAATAGTGTGTTTCGGCAATGGGATTTGTGAATATTTGTAAGTTTTGGTTGGGAGGAGCTACAAACTTGTTACCTTGATCATTCAAACCTCCAATTATAAGATGATTAGAATCAATTAGGTCTTGCACACGATGTTTAATATGCTTACAATATTCCATATCATGTCCATTTTGTTGGTGGTAATGGAAATAAGAATTTGGCCTATAGTTTGTGGGTAATGGTTTATTAGGATCAAGAGCTCGGAAATGAGGTAAGGAAATAATATTCCTTTCTATGAGCTGCAACATGATATTATGAAGGGTATCAGGTAGAGGAGTAAATCTTCTATTCCTATCCACAATGGTAAATCAGTGGTGTATGTATGTGGAGGGCAAGTGAATTGTAAATTTTTGAAGGAGGATGGTTGAGGAGATATGGTATGTGAATCCACAAAGCTAGAATGATTCCTCATGGAAATACCTAAGGAGGTGCTGATATTGCTAGTAGGTTGAATGGTTGGGGTAATTTGAGTACAAGTGTATGTAAGAATGGAAATGGGTATTGTAGAAGGAGGAATTGAAGTTCCACCTTGGCTTTGGGTATACCCCAAAGCTTGAGTACAACTAGTGACGGTAGGGATGGTGTTGTTAACATTATAAACATTGATTGTAGGTAAGGGAGTCATGGGAAACAAAGTATGCATACTATGTGAAAGAATAGAAAAATGGGGTTGGAAGCTTTTGTATGGCTTAGGATATAGAGCACACCCACTTTCCAATTATTTAATTGAAGTATAACCCTAGATATCTCAATGCAAAGGAGAAAGAGATCTTACAATAGGGCTATTCGAGGGGCTAACTATAAACTAATGAGGGGTTCACCACCAAGCTAGGGTTTGGAAAGACAAATGCAATGCAAGATGTAATACTAAATATTAATATGATGCAATGAATTATAGAATGACCTAGAAATGTATGAAAAATAAAATAATTTGTAGGATGAAATGTGTGCACTTGGGAATCTGAAGCAGACTTGAATAAATTTAGAAATGCTGAAAATTTTGACTTTTTGACCTATTGGGACTCATTTTCCAATCTAGTTGAATCAGTCCCATATCTGGATTTCTGCATAGGAACAAGTTTCTAGAAAAAGGGTATTTGAATCTGTAAGTGTGAATAAGTAGACAAGGTTAAAACACTTCTTAATAAGACATTATATCAATGATTAAACAAATTGAATCAATTCAAAACAATAATCAATTGAAAGCATCATATTGTTCTCTATCCTCAAAGATTTATTAAATATAAATTGCTCTCAGATTGTTTAAGCAAATAAGACTGTTAAAATGACTATCTGAAGAACGAGATAATGATAATGCAATGCTAAATGATAAATCAATTAAACTAGCATGATATTGATGTGAAACAGATAATTGCAGCTACAAGAGGCAACCATTGTTGAAAACTTGATTGCTTGATGCTTGATTTGTGAATGCTTGATGCTTGATGTTTGGATTCCTGCAGAGTAAGAGTGCACAAAGTTAAGATTATCTAGATCTTTTTCTTGGTTCAATGAGGCTTTATTTATAGATTTCTTCGCTGTAGAAATGCACAGGGAAAGCTTTTGAGAGGCTTGGATTCAATCTGGAGAATTGAATGGTGAGAGATGGAGGAGATTGAGAGAAAGATGGAGATTGTCTCTACCCATGAAAACACCAAGCAAGAGAAGAGGAAAGATTGATGGAGGAGGATTGAGAGAAGATTTTGGAATTTGTCTCCAATTTGTCTCCAAAACTTCCCATGAAGTTTCAATCAATTAATTTTGACATATTTTAGACATGGATTAGACATAGGAAATCTAATTCATTTTTGAGGAAATGTAGATTGGAATATTCCTTATGCTCTAATTCAAATATTTTTGATTTATTTAAATTAGGAAAAGGGAGATAAATAATTTAATAAAACGAACTATAGGATAGTTGTTTATTAAATTAAACAGAGGAAAATGGCAATTAATAAATAAAGTGTTTTGATCTTTATTTAATTAATTTAAGATCGTTGTGATAGAATAAAATAGGGATGTGATAATTAAATCGAACAAAGTATTTAATTTTGTTTATTTAATTAAGATGAGATTAGATGTGAACTATATTAAATAAATATTTCTATTTATTCAAATAGTAGAGGAAATTAGGATAATTAATCAAACAATCTGTATTTAATTAATAGGAATTCTCGAGACCAATTTTAGGTGTCTACATGTTTCCCCTCTTCGAAGTGATGTGTTTACGTGTTGCTTTGAAGAAAATTGTGCTGCTATTGCCAGGATTGATGATAATAATAAAATAATTCCGTATGCCCCAGACATGCCCCAGACATTGATTTTCAGATGATTGTCGATAATATGCCCCCTCGAGAGATAAATTAATGATCTGATGATTTTTTTGGAATTTTGAAATATTTTTGATTTTTTGATGATTTTATGATGTTTTGATAATGAAATAATTTATCTCTTGATATAGAATATTGATTCTATTAGATGATAAAATGTCGCCCTACTTTGCCTCCTTGTGTTTCATGATTTTGATTGTGTCAGACTTTGGTTTGATATTGATTGTTGATCCTGATAGATTAGAAGATTATTGATCTCATGATAGGTGAGATTCAATGATTGATTGATGATTGACTTCATGATAGGTGAGGATCAATGATAGATTGATGATTGACCTTATGATAGGCGAGGATCAATGATAGATTGATGATTGACCTCATGATAGGTGAGGATTAAATGATAGATTGATTGATTATAGGAGGATTTTAGAGTTTTTTCCAAAGATGTGGGACATGATTCCACATCTAGCGTAGGCTGATATAGATATCATTAATCAATGTGAAAAATCTATAATACAGATGCAAAACTAATATGAATGCAGTCTAATTTTATCATGCAACTATATGCAAACTATTGTCATTTTAATAGTACTTTTGTGCTTTTTTGTCATCATAGAGCTTTATTGGATGTTGAAAGTGAGTACAAGCATCAATGGTATATGTTAGACCAATGACAACTTGAGTACTACATTCATGATTTTTGATATTGCAAGTGAACACAAGCATCTAGGTATGATTTAACCGAGATGACTTGAGCATTCATTGCGTAAACATGTAGTGATTAATCATTTCAATGTGTGAATTCTAAATGTCATTGGTGATACATTTGCATAGCACATCCCCCAACAATTCACACATTTATATGATTAACATATAAACAACAGATAATAAAAATATCATTCTTTTTCCTTTCTTCTTCAGTCCAATAGATCATCGAGTTGCTCCAAAGAAATGATCAAAATGATCAAAATGCAATATGTTCAACCTTTTCTTAAAATATTTCAATCATTATTCAAATTAGATCATCCATCCTGATTTTGTGATTTTTTTTTGAGATTTTTGACTGAATTTTTGACATGTTTTTTGGATTTTTGATTGATTTTTGACATGTTTTTGGATTTTTGATTGATTTTTGACATATTTTTGGAGTTTTGACTGAATTTTGACATTTGTTTGGATTTTTTAACTAAATTTTGACATGTTTGGATTTTTTGACTGATTTTTGACATGTTTTTCGATTTTTTGATTGATTTTTGACATGTTTTTTGCATTTTTGGTATGATACGAATGTTCGAAGTGTTCTGATGGTGATTGATGTTTGCACTTCAATCATTGTTTTTGTTGTGCTTTTCCTAAGCTCGTTGTTTTATTTCCCCTAGTGATTTTTGGATTTTTCCCCCAAGCTAGGGTGAGACATGACCACATTGCAATGATATGTTCTTAAGATTTTATTGCACCGTTTTTCAAATTTTATGATTTTTTTGTATTTTTGAGGATATTTTAAGATGAAATGAGATGATATGGTTGATTGAAGGAACAAGATGCCCCACAATAGGGTTAATGCAACCATGGATAATTGATAGATCAAAATGAAAGTTTCACTACAAAACATGTCACACAAGCAACATATCTCTTGTCGAAAGATGATTATGGTATGATTGATTAAGATGCCAGGAATGATTGATTCCATAAGAAATGATGATGATAAGATTGATGATTGTTGATGATTGATTGACAAAAGATATGAGGATTGGATAATTTTTTGTAGCTAGGCATTAAATATGATTTGTATGATAAGATTCGAGGTTGCAAATGGACATGATGACATGAATTTTGATATGTTAGAAGATATGGAATGGAAGAAAGCGGGGAAAAAAAAATGATGAATGTAGATGATCAAGATTAACTAGATAAGATACAGACACAAGGCCCAAGTATTTTGCTCCTATTCCTCATCAAGACCAAGGAAAGGAAGAAAGGATGTATTCAGTAAGAATGATGGAATATGGATAAGATAAAAGATATGGTATGGAAGATATGGATAAAGTGTATAGGATAAGATATATGATGTTCAAGAAGATCCTTAACCTTGTCAAGATCAAAGGTGGAAATGTAAGGAATGAGCATAGAAAGGATAATGACCATGAATGATAAGATGGATGAAACTTGTACCTAAGTGTAGAGTGCAAGAGGAATATGGAAGATAGGATATGGATGATAGGGAAATGGAAGAAGGACTTAAGCATCAAGTTTCACAACAAAATATCCCTCTAATAAACCATGGCAATGGGAATTAGACTCCTAAATGTTGGCAGATTAATGATATGATGGAAGAATCTAAGGACTTATCCAAAGGTTTGGATTAAAGGAGAATGATGGCGGATGAATGTTGGATAATGGATAGGAGGTTGGAAGGCTTGTTGATGGATAGATGGACAGGATGGAAAGATCAACATTGGCACACACCTTGAAGGGTGGTGGAGTGATGGAGGAAAAATGGATTTGGAAGGTGATAGGTTTTTAGATGGAAAATTGGAGGAAGCTTTTGGATTAGCAAATTTGGATGCCAATTTATATTTTATTGCTTCTATCATACTTTTAGGAATCCACATGATTTTTGACTTTGATTTTTTTCTTTGTGGGCCTTTGTGGCCTTTCATATTTTTCTTTTTGATTTATGGACCTTTGTGGTCTTTGAAAATTTCATTTTTGCTTTGATGGGCCTTTGTAGCCTTTTGAAAATTTCTTTTGATTTATGGACCTTTGTGGTCTTTGAGTTTTTTTCTTTGATGGGCCTTTGTGGCCTTTTGAAACTTTCTTTTGATTTTGGATCAATTTTTCTTTTATTTTTGCATGTCTCTTCGAGGAGACATGTTGATCCTTTGATACATGTGGATTTTGATATAGAAGATTTTGATTTTTGGCACCCAAATTTCTTCCAAGAGCAATGGGAGGGGTGGATTGAGATGAATGATATGGAGGCATTATAGATGAGTTAATGTGGGTAGAATTTTGAAAGGGTGTCAAGGATGTGTGCCTTTTTTGTTCTTGAGAAATAGGATATGGACCTAGGATAGAGGGAAGGCTTGATGGACCTAGGATAGATGGTATTTTTGGAGGATTAGGATGAGGACCTAAGACAGATGGTAGGTCTGATGAACTAAGACACTAACCAAGGCCATGGTGATATGGGTTTCTTTGAACAGAAAGGGGTTCTAGGATACCTTGTTCATGAAGGCCTAATCCTTTTCCTTTGTAATTCATACTTTGACACATTTGTTTACCAATGGGATATGTATTGTTTGTGAAACAAGAGGCGAGTCCATTTTGGGGAGGATATGACATGGATGAGATGATAGGTGTTGGAAGTAAACTAGAATGGATAAAAGTGGAGGATCCCAATTTATAGCTGTGGGGTTCATGGATAGCTTGAATAGGTATGATAGGTTTTTGACATGGGGATGATGGGGTGTTTTGATCTTGATTTGGAAATGAATTATGAAGTGGTATGAAAGGCATATCTTGATCATGAGAAGGATAAACATCTTCATGGGATGAAAGGGTATCCTTGAATGGAAGCATATCTTGACTTTGATGAGGAAGGGAATCATGAGATTGTGTAGAAAGCATGTCTTGATCATCAGTTGGTAAGACATCATTAGATAGGATGGAAGAACTATCATTCTTTTGTGATGTAACTAAATCATGAGATGGTATGGATTTATGAGATGATATGGAAGAAGAACCTGGAAGGATACTTGTCTCTTGAGATGGAAGGGAATCATTTTGGATGAAAAGTGAAAGGAGGGGATCATCATAAGATTCTTGAGAAATGGGATCTTGATCAAAGATTGGAAGAATTCGTGGAATGTTGATAGTGGAAATAATATTTTGATCTTGATGTGTAGGGGAGTCTATGCTAGCATGCTTTGGATTGAGAGATTGACATGAATCATTGGATGTTGAAGATACGATAGAAGAGGATGATTTAGCTTGATTGAAAGAATCTTGAGGTTTATTTTGGATTATTGTGGATGGAGATAAATGCATGACATGATAGGATTCTCAATATCATTTGTGTTTGAGGACTTAGATTTGGCCTTATGGATCTTTTGTAAAAATTCAAAGACATCAAACTTGGATGATGTAGTTGTTGGTGGAGAGGGTGTCATGTCAAGATTTTTTTTAGAGGAATATGCACAAATTTCTGGCAGCAAATATCTCTTTGTGGTTCTTTCCCTTTGCACATCCCAGATTTGTTGTTGAAGTTTTTTCATTTGATGAGTTAGAGCATTCAATCGATTCTCATCTATTTTGGCCATGGTGGTTTGAGTTTCAATTTCCTGTTCTTTGGATTTTTAGTCTTCGTGACCTTGTTAAAATAGATATACGAACATTATTGTTTCCAATAAACTTTTTGATCTTAGTTTGGTATAGTGTCAAGGATATTAACTTAAGTCAAATAGAATGATAGATTCTATTGATTAGACTAAGTTGATAAGTTTGACTATAGGGTTTCGTTTCTTTGATTTAGGATGACTGATCCTAAAACTTAACTTACTAATCAACATAGCAACCAGAAGCACTAAAATCAATAAAGATCATTCGTGATTTTTGAACATACACAATCTTTTTCAGTTTTAAAACACTTATTCAAAATTGCTTGCTGTGTTTTCAACAATTCATTTAAATCAGATTTAAAGATCATCCTGAAAACGTCAAGTCAAAACATATCAGAAAATCCATGCTGTGAAAGTGGAAGTCCACCATGTTTCTCAAAAGAAAAATCAAAGTCATGAAACCCCAAAGACCTCTCGGTTATAGAAACAAATTGATAAAACAATGTTTTTTGTATCAAAATCGAAAACTTCTTTTACAACATAGAACTTTCATCCACATATATCATGATTTTGCTAGGGGTCACACATTAGATTATGCAGTAGAGCCAATCTACTCACGAGCCTTCTTCTAGAAGAGAGCTCTCACACAATTCCACAATCATAGTCAATGGATTCATCCTTCTTATCTTCCACAATCTCTGATACAGTATGCCACAAGACCCGATCAAATTTTACAGTAGAAAGTCTTAAAAGGTCCTGTTTTTAGCATTCTAGAAAACTTGTTTTAGCACTTCGGGTCACTGTTCTAGCACTTTTGTGAAACAAAACTTTCGGGCTTTGTTTTAGCACTTACAGTCATTATTTTAGCGCTTCTGGAAAAATAGTGCTTCTGTCACTTTTTACAACGCTTCTGGGTTCTATTTTGGTGCTTCTGGGAAGTAGCGCTTCCATCATTTTCTCCAACGCTTTTGGGCATTGTTTCAGTGCTTTTGTCCAAGTAGAGCTTCGGTCACCTATTTCAGCACTTCTGGACTCTGTTCCAGCAATTCTGGGAAATAGCACTTCTGGTCTCTATTTTAGCGCTTTTAAAATAGAGAATTCAAAATTTTAACCAATCTATCAGTCTATCATTTTATTCATATTTTTCATCAAAATCAAATTTCTTCTTCTTAGAATCACTGTCTAGAAACCAAAGTTGGAAAGGTTTATAAATTTTTTCCAAACTTATCAATTGAAACAAGATCTTGCAAATCACAAGTGTCAAAAATCAAATACACAATCAATTACTACACTAAAGTTTCATTATCAGGATACTATCATCCTTCATCACGAAACAAAGTATAGTAATTAACTTTTTAAATATTGTCTCATCAATAAGATTAGTCATCTTATTCGACTTTGTTTAAAAAGGTTCAATTGACACTATCCTGCACATAAGATCAACATTTCAGAAGAAAGGGCAAAGATTTGTATGCCAATCTTAACTAGGTACCAAAAATAGAGACTCTTAGAGCAAGACATTTTAAAATCACAAGAAATGGCAGAAGAAAATCCTCGGAACAATTTGAACCACAATGATAAGAATGAAATAACTCCGGAAGATATCCAAGCGGCTCAACAAGATCCCAAGTTTCACATATTTATGGAAAAAATTCTAGAACAAGACATGGAAAAATATCTTTTAATGTTGGCCAAATCAGGGGCAAAACTTCCAAAAGATTTTGATGTAAACCGTTTGAAAGAGACACCTGAAATGAATGAGACTGAGATACAACAACCTACGCAAACAATAGATCCGGTTGCTTCTTTAACATCACAGATGCAAATGTTATAGCAACAAACACAAGATATGATGAAAGGGACTACCAAGCGATACGCGATACAGGACATTTGTCCTTATCCTTTTGACGCAACGGTTGGCATGATACCTTTTCCTAGACATTGTGAGATCCCAAAATATGATAAGTATAATGGAAGAACGGATCCCATAGATCATATCAGAGAATTTAAAACAATGATTCTTGAGTTTGCGCAAGAAGAAACTTATTTAATGAGATTATTCCCAAGGAGTTTGGGAGGATCATGCATGGAATGGTTTTCGAAGTTAAAACTAGGTATCAAAACTTTTGAGGAACTCGTCAATAGATTTATCTCTCAATACTCATTCAACATCCAACATGATGTTACTATCAAAAATCTTTACAATCTCAAACAAAACAAGGGAGAAACGTTCTTGTCTTTTCTCCAAAGATGGCGACGCTTGTTCGCTAGATATCCTAGATCCATTCCTGAAGAGGAAAAGATGGAGTTGTTCATTGAAAACTTGAAGGAAGAAATGAGTTATAGATTGGAACTACAATGTCCTCCAACATTTGAAAAAGTGATCGAAAATGGTCTTAAAATCGAAGAGGCATTAGTCAAGCGAGGAGTTATCAAGCATTTTAATGATAAAACAAACAACACAAGTAACTCCTCAAATCAATACTCAAGTGGTGAGAAGCCAAAATTTTGGCAAAAGAACCGAAATACAAATGAGACAACAAATGATCCCCAAAACATCAAACCGGTTTTCAATTCAACCGTGTCCACATCAAAGAATAAGAAAAATGAACAAAATTTCAAGTCAAATACCACACAAAGCAATGAAAACATAAAACCACAGTCATATCAAAAAATGTCAAATTGGCGAAGGTTCACACCTTTGGGTCAAACAATGGAATCAACAATGAAAGAACTAGTTACTAGAGGTCTTCTCACTGCACGGGAAGCTAGATTCTGGGATCCAAAAGTCAAACCATCATGGTGGAATGACGCCGATTATGGCAACTATCATAATAACAAGGGTCACAAGATAAATGACTGTATGGAGTTGAAACATGCAGTGCAAGACTTGGTGGACAGCAACAAAGTGTATGTGGAAGGACCTCAAAATAACAATGATCATTCGGCCTTCAAAGATCCTTTGCCAAATTATGACAAAGGTGCATCATCCTCAAACAACAAAGGAAAGAACACCAATCATGTCTATGACTCAAAAATCCTGTGTCTATCTAAAGTCAAACATGATCATGTAGTTAGGGATAACATTGATGAAAACGAAACCAACAAAATTATCTCTTTGGATTTACTCCCAAGTGCGCAAAACTCTGATAATCAAATAAATGTCTTAAAAATCAGAGAAAATCAAGAACATCAACCAGCCAATGTGCTAACTAGGGGACAATCCAAGGTAATGTTAAAAGGAATGGGCTCCACACATGCAGTTCCACCTCCAGCACATTATGATGTTATCAAGCAAATGCAAAACACCCCCCAGAATCAAGAACATCAATAGGCAAACATCATGACTAGGGGGCAAGCCAAGGTAGTATTAAAAGGAGCGGGATCTCAATGTGAGGTTACACCTCAATCTCATTATAATATTGTTGATTAGTTGCAAAACATCCCCACACAAATATCAATACTAGAACTCCTTAAGTTATCACCATCACATAAGGAAGTTCTCGAACAAGCATTAGTTGCCACAACCGTACCAAAAAATATGGATGTTTGTCAATTCCAAGCTATGGTGGGACATCTGACTACCCCGCATTGTTTGTCATTCTCTGAATAGGATGATGTATCATTAAACCACCCACATAACACAACATTGCATATCAAAGTATGTATCCACAATCATCGCATTAAGAGAGTTCTAATAGATGGGGGAGCTGGTCTGAACATTTGCACCCTCAAATTAGTCTGTGCACTAGGATATTCCGAAGACGCTATTGATGCTTGATGGAAAATGACCATCAAAGCATTTGATGAGGAGGAAAGATCATCCAAAGGTTTAATTGTATTTCTGATTCAAGTGGGACCCATGATGAAGCATATAGCATGTCAAGTATTAGAAAGGGAGTTAACATACAACATACTCTTAGGATGACCCTGGATTCATGAAATGTAGGTCGTACCGTCTACATACCATCAATGCTTGAAGTTTCCAGTGAATGGACAAGAGGTGACTATAGCTGCTGATTATAATCATCCACAACATTGTGACACATTAAGAATATCTCAAGACACCTTTGTCCCTCACAACAGGGAAGCTTCAAGTTCATCATCATGCAAGAACGAACAAATTCCAAGCATCACTACCAAGTGGGTACAAAAGAAAGGTAAAGAAAAGGAAACAAGTCATGTTGAAACAAACAATCCGGATACACAAACTTCTTTATCAGACAAATTTCGAAAGCAAGTTCAGTTGACAGATAAAGGAATGGGACAGTACTCAATGGAGCAATCACTTAACTTATAACAGTTAATGCCATCTCCTAAGCAATATGGTCAACCATCAATGATCAAACCTCCAACATCTTTACCTAACATAGTTCTTCAAGAAACATTTGTGATATCTGGAACCATAGCAGAAGAAACAGACAATAAAGCAATTCTGGATTGGCTTTACAAGGATGAAGAAACATCAACATTAGAGATCGGTATCAAAAATATTAGCATCAACATAGACAAGTATGGAAAAGGAAAGGCTATTCTTGAAAAGATGGGTTATGAAGGACAAGGACCTGTGGGATTAAGAAAGGAGGGAATCTCAGAACCTATCACACCTCTCACTCTCCACACAAAAGAAAAACCAGGACTAGGATACTCTAAAGAAGAGAAGCAGGAGCTAACAAAGATAGCTATGGAAAATATCCTTCACTTTAGAGAAGGTTATGAAACAGAATCAAATGAATATGAGTGGGCATTACCTTGTGATCTACTTTCATTGATATTCCAGTTGATGTGATTCAAAAATATACACCCACACGTGAGGAGGGCCAAGGCTCTGGGTCTAGACCATTCGTCGTGGGATCACTAAATATCAATGACTCTAGTGAGGACGAACATAATTTGAGTGTACTAGATGATTTCGAAGAGGGTACCATCATGGATCTCAATATCCCAAATGACAATTATGATGATATTGCTGTCCTCACCCTTACCTCCATTGACTTAAATCAATCCGATGATACCATGCCATTAATCCATTCGGAACTTATTGATTGAGAACCTATCGAACCTTTAACTGTACCAAATTTTGCAAATGATGATGCCATCGTGCATTTCCTATGTCATACCAAACCTGATACAAATGCTATCTATAGTACTCATAACAATACGACTCAGCAGGAGGGTGTCAAATCTTCTTGTTGCAAAATTGACAACAGGGAAAATAGATCTAATGGTGAAAACCATTCTATGGCAACATTAGATCTAGAAAAAGTAAAAATAAAGAACGCATCCAATGGTGAAAACATTTCTGAGGCACTGAAGGATGGAAGATTTGACACTCTCCCAAAACATTATCATGAGTGATCATCAGTTCTGGTCGAACCTACACAATCGGTGGACATTGACATAGAAGAGAAGGCAAAAGTACTACATCTAGCAGAATCAATGACTGATCAAGAGAGACCAGAATTTATCAATTTCTTTAAAGCAAGAAGCATCAACTTCGCTTGGTCATATTCTGATATGCCAAGCTTAGATCCAAATCTTCTTATGCATCATTTGTCTTTGCCAATAGGAATCAAGCCTGTTAAGCAAAAATTAGTAAAAATGCATCCTCACATCGCATTGATGGTAAAGTCAGAATTAAAGAAATTATTGGATGCTAAATTCATAAGGTCTATAGACTATGCTAAGTGGATATCGAACATAGCACCTATTTCAAAGCCAGACAACAGCATCAGAATCTGCATAGATTTCAGGGACCTCAATAAGGCATGCTCAAAGGATGATTTTCCACTGCTAAGCATAGACATCATTGTGGACTTGATGACAGGGCATGCCATGTTATCAATCATGGACTGATTCTCTGGGTACAATAAAATAAGAATAGCACCAGAAGATCAGGAAAAATGGCTTTTACATGTCCATGGGGAACCTTCTGCTGGAACGTCATGCCATTTGGTCTAAAAAATGCAGGAGCCACTTATCAAAGAGCAATGACGACAATCTTCCATGATATGATGCACACTTTCATGGAGGATTATGTGGATGAAATCTTGGAAAAATATACTACAAGGGAAGGACATCTGCATATCCTAGACAAAATCTTCACATGGATGGAGAAATTCAATGTCAGGTTAAACCCTAAGAAGTGTGTCTTCGGGGTTACATTAGCAAAACTACTAGGATACATTGTTTCAGAAAAGGGAATTGAGGTGGATCTAGCAAAAGTCAAAGCAATTATGGAGATTCCACCTCCTAAGAATATCAGCCAACTCAGATCACTACAAGGATGGCTTCAATCAATCAGACGATTCATCTCCCAGCTGGCAGACAAAAGTCATCCTTTTAATCATCTATTGCATAAGAACATAGTTTTCAGGTAGGATGAGAGGTGTGAAGCAACATTCGATCAAATCAAGCAATATCTAATGTCACCACCCATTCTCATGCCACCAACAGAAGGAAGGCCTCTCATTTTATACATTGCCATGACCGATATCTCTTTGGGGGCACTATTAGCACAGGAAGACTATGAAGGGAAAGAGCGTGCCATCTACTACATCAGTAGAACTTTAAATGGTTATGAAATAAACTATAAATTCATAGAAAAGTCCTGCTTAGTAGTGGTGTTTGCTACTCAACAGCTAAGACACTACATGCTGACTCATACAATCAGATTAATTGCAAAGATCGACCCTTTGAAGTATCTACTAAGTAAAGCTACATTAACAAGTAGACTGACAAAATGGGTTATGCTCCTAAGTGAATTCAACATTCAATATATCGAGAGAAAGGCAATCAAAGGACAAGAAATCACTGAACAACTAGCTAAAGCTCCTCTACCAGATGATCACCCAATGACAATGGAATTTCTAGATGCAGATATTATGACAACAATGCCCCAACAATGGGTACTATATTTTGATGGATCGTATACACAACAAGGATCAGGAGTAGGGATCTTGTTCATCTCTCCCCAAGGACACACAATTTCGAAATCATATAGACTCATGTTTCAATGTACAAACAATGTGGCATAATACGAAGCGTTGATTATTGGGGTCAAGATAGCAATTCAATGGAAAATCACAAATTTACAGGTATATGGGGACTCTCAATTGGTTATTTATCAAGTCAATGATGAGTATCGAACAAAATATGATAAATTGATGCCCTACAAGCAGTAAATAGATAATCTGAAACAGTCCTTTATCAATATCAAGTTTGATCAGATTCCAAGGGCAAAGAACAAAGCTGTAGACGCTATGGCTACAATTGCTTCATTACTACAATTACCTAAGAAGCATGTTTGTTATGAGTTTATGGTAGAACAAGTATCATGTCCTTCCCATTATCAATCAGAATCCACTACCATATGCCATATAGAGGCCATTGAACCCTGCATCTATGAAAAAACCTATGATTACCTGAAAGATGATATTCTTCCTCCATATCTTTTCAGGAACCAAAAATGAAACTTTATCCGCCAATCCGCTTGACACACTTTAATCACAAATGTCTTTTATCATTGAGGTCTTGATGGTACCCTACTCCGATGCCTAGAACACAATGAATCTGAAATGGCCCTATGAGAAGTTCATGAGGGTATTTGTGGTACTCACTCGAGTGGAATAACTCTAGCTAAGAAACTCCTCCATTTGGGATATTACTGGTCATGCATGGAGAAAGAATCATATCAATTTGTCAAGAAATGTCAAAAATGTCAGGTTCACAGCAATCTAGTTCATGCACCAGCATAGCTACTGCATCCCTTCATAGTGACATGGCCTTTTTGTCAATGGGGCCTAGATCTGCTAGGAAAAATAAATCCATCTTCATCTAATGGACACAAGTTCATTATTACAGCTACAGAGTATTTCATGAAATGGATAGAGGCAGTACCTCTTACTACCATCACTAGGAAGCAAATTTCCTCTTTCATCTTGAATTACATAATATGTTGGTATGGAATCCCTCAATCCATTATCATTGATAATGGATGACCTTTCAAGAATCAAGATGTCCAAGAGCTATGTGATAAATTCCACATCCAACATCATTTTTCAACACCATACTATCCTCAAGGGAATGGCCAAGTAGAGGCCTCAAACAAAACCATACTCAAAATTCTCAAAAAAACGGTTAACGATGTTGGACGTGATTGGCATGTTCATCTCAACCCTGCACTATGGGCCTATAGAACAAGCATCAAAACACCAATGGGAGCTACACCATTTGCTTTGGTATATGGATCAGAAGCCATATTGCCCATTGAAGTTGAAATTCCATCCCTTCATGTATCACTCAAAGGTATCATTTCAGATGAAGACTATAGGGTATCTAGACTGCAAGAACTGGAGTTGTTGGATGAGCATCATCAACAAGCTGTTAATCATCTAACAACTTATCAACAGAGGATGTCAAGAAGTTACAATCACAGGGTAAAACCATGGGTCTTTCAGGTTGGTGACTTGGTATTAAAGGAAAACCCTAGGAATCAATAAGACAGGGAGAAGAAAGGAAAATTTGAGCCTAACTGGCTTGGTCCCTTTGTCATCATATCTATATATGGATAAGGAGCATATCAACTATTAATGTCAGAAGGGGATCTATTTGATGAACCCATCAACAATATTCATCTCAAAAAATTCTATGCTTAAAACTCCTAGGGCACGGGGAAAACTTTTGAAAATTGTTTCCTTGGTGAAAACCTAGCAAACAAGCATCTTGGCAAACGCAAAAATATAGAAAAAATAGAAAATACAAAAAGAAGAAAGAAAAACAACAAAATGAGAAAAATACAAAAACAAAAGGGTGTAATCAAAGCATATGGTGAAAACCTGGAAATAGGCGTCATATGTGATTCTAAGATCAACTTTCCCTTCTATTTTGGATATATGTTAGGATCATTCATCTGAAAGTCAGTATCAATTCATATCATATCATTTGTCTGGCCATCATTACATCCATTATCAAACTCATGTCACATGGTCAACGTATCACTCCATAGCTTGGGGGCAACATCTGGATATCATTAGGGGCAATACAAACGTATCAATTTCACCAAAGGGCAACACAATAGTATGGCATAAAACCAAAAAAATAGATCAAAGCACAATATCGATCATCATCGGAAGGGCATCAACCATCCATATCGTATCGAAAATCAAAAAACATGTTAAAAAGGTAGGTTTGAAAAAGAAACATCCAAAAACATAGGTCTGTGTCAGTCGAACTACATGGTCTCTACATGTGTAACGTAGGAAAGGCTAATCTTTGATCAGCCCCCGAGACCCCTAAGGTAGGTTACTAGGTTAGGTCTTTAGTCAAAATCTTGAAAATCCAAAAACATGTCAAAATCAGGATGGATGATCTAAAATCTGAATAATGAATGGAACACTCTAAGTAAACAATGGATAAATTGTACTTTTTTATTATCATTTCTTTGGAGAAACTCAATGATGTATTGAACTAGAGGAACAAGCAAAAAGAATGATATTTTTATTATCTGTTGTCTATATGTTAATCATATAAATGTGTGAATTATTGGGGGATGTGCTATGCAAATGTATCACCGATGACATTCAAAATTCACACATTGAAATGATTAATCACTGCTTGTGTATGCAATGAATGCTCAGGTCATCTTGGTTCAATTATACCTTGATGCTTGTGTTCAATTGCAAAATCAAAAATCACGAAAGTAATACTTAGGTCGTCACTGGTCTAACACATACCATTGATGCTTGTATTCACTTTCAACATTCAATAATGCTCTATGATGATACCAAGCACAAAAAGACTGTTAAAATGACATTTTTTTTGCATATCATTGCATGATTAAATTAGATTGCATTCATAAATAAAGTCATTATCTGTAGAGTATGTGTTGCACAAAGGATTCCAAATCAATAATTATCTTTTCTACAAACATGACTGAGTATACTTGACAAAAAAAATAAAAATCCAAAATCATCATCATTTACCATATAGTTACAAATCATCATCTCATCATTAAAAAAATTCATCATTCATACATTTTTGAATCATAAATATACAAATATCAAATACATCATGCATTTACATCAGCATTATTATCATTATGTTATCCATGTATCCATACATTTCATTTACATAAAATAAATGCAAGTCATTACATCATTATCATTATCATTTATCATTTAGGAATTCATACATTACATCATACATACATGTATCATATGATCCATATATATACATTTATCATAAAATCATTACATAAAATAAAAAAATTCATCATTACATCATCACATTTGAAATAAAATCATCGCATATTGCATCCATCAAATAGAAATCATAAAGCCATCATCATATCAAATCAACTGTATCTCATATATATATCACAAATGTCAAGTATACAATGAAGTCTAGTCTAAAAATACATCATCATACAATGAGCTACATCATACTATACATCATGGAGGCTCACAATAGCATCTATGATCTGCTACTGCTAGAGTGTGTGGGCCCGACAGGACCTATACCACCACCGACAGGACCTGTACCACCCCCAGAAGGACCAGGATCTCGGGGATCTCTGTGTAAAGGCTGTGTCACCCCCTCGCTCACTGTCCGTGTATGTGTATGCCCAGATCTCGATGGGGCATAACTAACTCGGCACTCGACAGGCATTGCATCATGATATCGGCCTCTGTAGAACTCAGCCTCTCGGATAGCCCGCAAAACCTCTCTCATATAATCTGAAATTGAGCTACCATCAACAACTCTCTGTAAGGTCTCGGCTCTCTCCTATTCCCTCTCGGCAATCTGCTGAGCACTGTCTCTCTCAGCTGTTAGAGTAGCCACCTACGTCTGTATGACAGTCAACTATCCATGTACCTGTGCTAAAGCTTGGGCATGAGCCTGAGCCTGTGCCTGCATCTAAGTCTGGGTCTGCACAAGCATACCCTGAGCTTGTACCAACTACCCCTATAAAGTCTGGACCTATGCCTGGAGCCCAGCTACCTATCACTGCTTGCCTCTTGTGAGGCCTACTGGAAGAAGGCGCACTGCTGCTGCTTGGCCCTGCCCCTTTGTCACCTTCATTGCTGCTATCACTATCACTACTACTGCTGCTCTTTGAGCTACCACTGGATGAAGAATCCTCTCCACCACCACTATCTACATGACCCTCTACCACGTCCTCCTACACACGTAAAGGTACCGGCTCATCGGGAATGGTGATACGTGCATGTGGAACCAAGGCCAGGAATGCGGCATAATCCTCGATAATTGGCGCCACTGCAATATCTCTCCACATGTCCTAGGGTGATGGCTGTAGTGCATGGTACCCCTCTACTATCACATCATAGGATAGATGTAGACCCCAATCAGGAACGTCCATCCATCACCTTGCATAATGGGCAACTCCTTGTGGCATGCACTGAACAATGCCATACTGTCGGTATACTCGACGAAGCAAGAATATCTCTAGTACAAATGGAGTCTGACCGATGAGGTACATAGAAGCACAAAGATATCCCAATACTACACCATCCTCACCCCACTCCTCGCAGTCAAGGTATGGGCACCAGATAACGGTCTATGTATCATCAAACACCTAGCTCCAATGCTCTAACTTGCCCATCCAGGCCTGTGTAAATTGACCACTGTATCGAAAAGCATATGGTCTGCTGGCTGGTAAGTCAAAAACTGGAAAAGGCCGAGAAATAGAAAAATTCTCCCATGCCCACACCTGTAACAAGGTCATCCCTGCTGATAAACTCCTCGCTCCAAGATACATGATCGAGTGTAAATCATGATAAAGATGTGCTAGCATGCACATCCCCCACGCATATCTGGTACCATGTAACATCATGCTCTCAAGAGTCCTACCCCATCCGATGAGGAATCCCTTTGACCTATGATTAGAGCAAATGAAACCTTCAATGAATCCAGCCAGCACTGCTGGTAATGTCGCATAGGAATCTATAATCCTCTGCCATCGAATGCTCATACCCTCTATGTCCTGATCCTAGAAAACTCTGCGGAGAGCATCTCTACTGCTAGTCCCGTGAGAATCATACATGACTATCTCACCCATGAATGGAATACACAAAATACACCACACATCCTCAGGTGTGACCGTCATCTCACCAATAGGTAGGTGAAAGGTGTTGTGATCACTATGCCACCTCTCAGCCAATGCAGTCAACAAACCCCGATTAATCCTAATCTGGGGTATATCAAGTAAGCTAGTCAAAACACAATGAACTATCACTTGAAGCTCATCTGGTGTTAGACGAGGTATCAATTCTATCGTCTGAGGAAACCTCTCTCGCATCTAGAGAGTACCTAGATGCTCCTATCATCACAACAAGAAAATCAACAAATCAGTGAACTATGTCAAGAAATCAAAAGTTATTCTACTATCAAGTCTATCACAAATGGGTATGAATTTTAGATCAAAATTCATAAGCGAACATCAAACCTCACCTATCATGAGGTTCTCAAAACATCAACAAACCTCACCTATCATGAGGTTCATAAGAACGTTATCTAGATCTCACCTATCATGAGATTTATCAGATATTGAATCATGTCCCTGCCTATCATGAGGATCATAAAAAATAAGATTTTTTCTCGCCTATCATGAGAGTTAGTTTTATCTACATCATCCAAATCTAACATCAAGAATTTGGATTATCAATCATACCAATCAAGAAATGGACATGATCGGAATTGACGAAATCAAGGTTCACTAAGTCAAAAACTTCAAATCTGACCCAAAGCGCTTAATCAGGGACCCAAAGCACGAAATCCCAAAAGTGCTATTTTAGAGCTCTGAAGCGCTCAAAGTCCTGAAGCGCTATTTTTCTACATCAAAGCGCTAAAATAGTCTGTCAAAGCACTGCTTTACTAGAAGCACTAAAACAGACACTGAAAGTGCAACTCCATTGACTCAAAGTGCTAAAAGTCTCAAAGCGCTAAAATTATGCTTCAAAGCGTTGTTTCTAGGCTCCTAAGCGCTAAATTGCCGAAAGTGCTACTTTACAAACTAAAAGCGCTAGAGTTTTTAATGCAAGCGCTAAAAATCAAAGCGCTACTTCATCTACTGAAAGCGCTACATCAAACTATAAGCGCTATAGCACGTCTTCAAAGCACTAAAACAGACCTAGACACGCTTAAGACCTAAAAAGCATAAAAAATAGAAAATCATGAATTACGAGGAGGTCAAGGGGTACATACCGAAGGTCCGTACGTGGTCGGCCATTGGTGATGTTGAACACGCTCGAATTAGTGAGTGTGGAAGGGGATAGGCATCTTTGCTCCAGCTAGCAGAAAAAGTCTTTATCACTATGAAATTTTGAACTCAAAAAGCAAATATGACTTTGAAAATGACCTTTTAGCACTATTTATAGTTTTTGAAAGGTATTTTTGGGGGATTTTATTACATTTTGATTAATTTAATCCATGAAATTAATTAAAACTCATCTGAGGGCTCTTTTCTTCATCATTTGTCAGGAGATAAATTATTTTATTATTGAAACAATCAAAACGTCGAAAAATCATCAAATTCTTGAAATATTCTAAAAATCATGACATCATTAATTTATCTCCCGAGGGGCCATATTATCATCCATCATCTGAAAATCAATGTCTAGGGCATGTCTAGGGCACACAATTTTATTTTTTTTAATATCATCGATCCTAGTAGTAGCAGAAAAATTTTCTTCGAAGCAATGCGTAAACACATCACTTCGAAGAGGGGCAAAATGTATACACCTAAAATTGGTCTGGAACATCCGATTAATTAAATACAAATTATTTGATTAATTATTCTAATTTCCTCTACTGTTTGAATAAATAGAAATATTTATTTATATAGTTCACATTTAATATTCATCTTAATTAAATAAACAAAATTAAATACTTTGTTCGATTTAATTATCAAATCCCAATTTCAATCTATCATATCGATTCTAAATTAATTAAATAAAGATCAAAACAC
This sequence comes from Sequoiadendron giganteum, assembly GCA_007115665.2. Lineage (NCBI taxonomy): Eukaryota > Viridiplantae > Streptophyta > Pinopsida > Cupressales > Cupressaceae > Sequoiadendron > Sequoiadendron giganteum. Next base: position 227,669,870 of record CM021106.1, read on the forward strand.
TTTATTGATTAATTGCCATATTCTTCTATTTAATTTAATAAACAACTATCCTATACTTCGTTTTATTAAATTATTTATCTCCCTTTTCCTAATTTAAATAAATCAAAAATATTTGAATTAGAGCATAAGGAATATTCCAATCTACATTTCCTCAAAAATGAATTAGATTTCCTATGTCTAAATCATGTCTAAAATATGTCACAATTAATTGATTGAAACTTCACGGGAAGTTTTGGAGACAAATTGGAGACAAATTTGGAATTTGATCTCTCAATCCTCCTCCATCAATCTTTCCTCTTATCTTGCCTGGTGTTTTCATTGGTAGATACAATCTCCATTTTTCTCTCAATCTCCTCCATCTCTCACCATTCAATTCTCCAGATTGAATCCAAGCCTCTCAAAGCTTTCCCTATGCATTTCTACACCCAGGAAATCTATAAATACAGCCTCATTGAACCAAGAAAAAGATCCAGATAATCGTAACTTTGTGCAGTCTTACTCTGCAGGAATCTAGACATCAAGCATCAAGCAATCAAGCTTTCAACCATGGCTGCCTCCTGTAGCTGCAATTATCTGTTTCATGCAATTTTCTTAGGAATTCAAAGTTTAGATCTACACTTCAACACCTGCTCTTTTCTCCCAAATTGATTTCTAGATCCGAATCTACAAAAGAACTATAAAATAGAATATAAACTTGATTTTATTATAGGGGGTTTGCCTTGATTAAAACCCTAGTTTGGTAATTAAAACTTGATAGAAACAATGAAACTTGAATGTAAATGTGAACATAAACCCTAGCCTTAAGTGTGTCTAAGATTAGGAAATTTGAAGCATAATACAACCCTATTCTAATGTGTAAGAATGAGATGCATGAATAAAATATGATAATGGATGACTCACTTTGAGAGATTTCTAATCACCCAAATGAGCCTCAATAATGCTTGTACCTTCCTTAGGCTGAATGTAGAGTGATAATGGAGGATGGAATCACTTAAGAAACAAGTCATTAGGCTTGGCTTGATGGTTAGTTACATCTCCCCAACCTAGAATCCATGATGATTAACCATAGACAACCATGATCAACCCTTGAGAGTTTTAGATCTTGAATGAAAGTGAGCTTGAAGACCTATAAAAACACTTTAATGTTTCTCCAAGGCTTCAACTTTGCTGATTACTTGCTCTTGAATGCTCTTGTGAAGAATTCTTGAAGACTCTTAAACACTTGGATCTTGAAGTTGCTCTTGAAAAATGCTTGCTTTGATTGATTAGATGAAATAATGACTTAAAATATTGCTTATATATGCATTAACACCTAATTTACCATTTAGATCTAAAAGGTCGAAACCAACCAAAATTTTTAATTAAAAAGGTGATTTTCCCATTCAAAACCAAAAAATGCCCCGAATGGGACTCATTCGCCCAAGGTGGAAAATGGGTCCCACCTATGGGGACTCATTCCCCCAAGGTGGTGAATGGGTCCCACCTAGGGGGAATCATTCACCAAAGGTGGTGAATGTGTCCCACCTAGTGGGAATCATTCACCTAGGGTGGCAAATCTTCATGAGTCCCACCCTAGATTTTCAGAGTGGGTTTTTGATCTGTAATTAGAGGTTTACAATTAAAATGTATTTAACCTTAATTACAATTATTCCTGATCTAGATACAATTGCATGACTATGCTATTTAACCGTTGAAATTACAGACAAGGTTCAATTTTACATAAATTAATGAAATTACTAATTACTAAAATGATGTAATTAGAAATCAAATACTGAATTGAAAAATAAACTAAAATGAGATACAGAGTAAATTAGACAGAAGAGATAAGAATGAGACAAAAGAGAAGTTAACACAAGAGCTTGATAATGGAGTTCGTCTAATCAGGACTATGTCTCTGGGTATGCTTCTCAAGCTAGACCACTTTATTAATATCACCAAGCAATGAAAATGCCTTGTTACAATATTCAAGGTCCAAACCTACATAAAACTCTCCGCACAGTCTCTCTCAACACTTGAATACAATTCAAATGTCTTTGTGTTTAAAAAAATCTCCTCTAAAAGAATTCTCTCTCCTCAAATTCTCACAATTCTAATTATTTCCCCCATAATACAATTATTCTCTCCAAGATAATTTTCAATGTCCTCATTCAATTACCAAAACTCCTAACTCTCACCCCCTTTTATACATTAAAATTTCCCAATATGGTTTACAACCATATGATTTACAAAATATTGCATATCTCCCATTTTTCAACATAAAAATCTTCATAAAAATTATTTAACCCCTTAAAATATTATAATTTTTTGAACTATGAGAAAGGTGGTTAAAGGGGTTAATTTGTTGAAATATGAGTTTACAGGCTTTATTTCTCTCCTTTTTTATGGGCAAGGCAAGAGGATTTTAAGGCATGGGTTAAGGGATCAAATCCCACTAAATCCTCCTTATTTTATTTTTTTAAACCATACATTTTTTTTTCTCTAATAATTATGGTTTAATCCATATTTATGCCAACTAACTACTCCTTCCATGAAATATGCCACGTGTCCTTCCAAGTGTCAAGTTTTGGTGATGCCACGTCACCATTTTGACCAAAAATTTGACTGGTCATAACTTCGCCATCCGAGCTCCATTTTTGATGAAAAAAACAACGTCGAAATCATGGCAATGAGCTCTTTGAGATGATGTGGCTTTTGACCATTTTTGAGATGATCAAATTTTCTACATTTTTGACTGCTCTTGTACCCAATTTGACCCCAACTTTGACCAAGCATATCCCAGATGTACGGTCTCCTTTTAACGTGATTCAAGTTGTGTTGGGACTATGTAGGAGATCCCTATGTGATGGAGTTGGTTCCATATGATTTAGAGACTATGAATATTTAAGGTCTTCTAGATCCTCCCAGATAAGTTTTCAGAATTTTTTATGTTTTATATGATTTTGTCAAGTTTTTAGCTGAAATAAGCCTCAGGATCCAAAATGATGGGGCTTAGAGGCCTATTAATGATGATTTAAAGGGTAATTAATGCAAGGGAACCAAAATAGATCCAAATTAGGTAAGGAATTATACTATCTCCAAGAAGGGAGTACAATTTCCATTGCCACATTTAGCCCCCACTTTAGTGCCTATATGAATCTACATGAATACACAAGCTAAACGACTCTAAACAGTACACTTTATTTTATAAAAGGATACTCATATGACAAAATGAATCCCCCACTATAGCTATTTACAATTTAACCACAATGTTAGGAACCACATCCTGCAACATGAATTCGTTACTCGTCCCAAAAATCCTCTTATCTAACTTCTTCTAGAAATCAAATTTGAGGGTAGATGTATGCCCCCACTTGATTTCACTTGCTTTTTAGAGGTGGAATCAAGGTAGAAATATAGCCACATCGAATAAGGTCAGTCATATCATAGGGTATTTCTAAGTTCCCTACTACATGATGATATATATTTGATGAGGACTGGAGTGGAATCACGATTCCAACTCAACAAACGGTGTCAAAAATGGAGCTCTCTAGCTATTGTTATGTTAATTTGAATGAAAAATACTTTTAAACCCTAATATAGTAAAAACCCTAATTTTAACTTATATAAGAGTAAAAAGTGAAGTAAATTCTAACTATTTTTTCATTTACCTTCTTGTAGCTTGAGTTTGGTGAAGAGTGATTGAAGATTTCGAGCTGACAAGATTATGTTCCTGCGAGACTAGGCATCCTATGAGATCAAGTAGCCCACGACGAGCACTATTATCAGGTGAGTTTATTTTTTTGCCTTAGCTTTGTCCTTACACACTTATTTTATGATTTGTATGCATTTCTAGATTAATTTAGGGCCTTAGAGAAAAAGTTTTCAAAGCATCCCTTTTTTTTGCAAAGCATCCCCTTTTTTCACGGATCAATTTGGCTATGCTACTATATTCACGGGCCCCACTTGTTACATAGATTATGATGTTGATTGTATCACTAGTTCTCATCCCTGATGGTCGAGGAGTACATTTAGAGGGAGGACTAGTACATATTATTCGAGGGATGGAAGAGCACAAGACCGTGTATGCCTGGGGGTGTAGCATATTAGTGCACCTATATTATGACCTTGGGAGATTTTCATTTTGTGAGATTGATAGTATGGTACACTGTACACTGCTGCAGGTGTGGTTCCTAGAGCATATCACATGTACCAGAATTATAGGATTTCCATGTACATCAGCCCTAGGGTATCCTCGGGCATTTAGCTATCCATTGTGGAGGCTATGGCAGTATGGTGAGTTACATTTTTGGAGAGTCTGATTCGTCCGATTGGATGAGTAGGAGATCATATGGAGACCTTACCAGCTTATTCCACAGTGGCCAGATGAGACTCATTAGATGAAGAGATTGCATATGGAAAAAAAATTGATAGGAAGAAATGATTACATAGTATGACCTTTCTACTATGATCACATGATGCAGTAGTTTGGACAAGTCCAAATAGCACCAAGGGAACAACCCTTTCTTAGGAGATCAATACGGAGTGCTTGGAAGCTCAGTGACACTAGGTGATCCACCCTTGAGGATTTCATCTACAGTGACTCTGATGATGATGATTTTGATATGCCTCTGGTCTTCGACATTGATGACATTGGTACCACAAATGCTTACAAGGATTTTTTTGTCACCAACATGATCGACTCTTGTATTCCCAATGGACGAGTCGATAGGTGATGTAGGGCAACTCCCAAATCAGGGAGATGAGGAGGAGGACAAGGATGGAGAGACACATTTCAGTGTTGCAGACATATTCACAGATGTGATAGATGAGGAGTATGATGAGGCTATAGATCCTAACTATGATGGCCAAGAGGAGGAGGAGAAACTGATGAGTGAGGGTGATGAGGTAGCGAATGAGGATCCAGTGGGCTATGAGTGGGGAGATCCATCTCCCATTCATGTTACTAGATCATGATTAGTAGCTATATTAGGCACCAACACCTACAATCATGGAGAGGCTAGCACATCCTCCATACCCCCTAAAAATGATGAGGTTGTATTTACATAGCTAGTCAGAGAGCTAGGTGATGATATTTTATTTACTGATGTGCTTATGCTTATGTTCATGCTTTATGCTTTAATTTTATGTTCATATATATATATATATATATTGTGTTGTGTACTAATTATATTTATGATTTCTATCTTGTAGGAGCTATGAGAGACCTTCATGATCTCTACCATCAGGTGACTACCAAGAGTGCCCCCATAAATCTAGAGGGAGGCTACCAATACATACTATGTGCCCCCACTCATTTTGGAGTGGGATCTAGAGCTATTTGAGTCATATTTCAGACTACGAGCAACATATAAGAGTCTTAGGAGGTGCGTCCATTGAGTCGAGGCTACCTAGGATGCTCAATCATCTTGAGCCCAAGTAGAGGTTGAGAGACTTCAGTAAGAGGTATCCAGATTACAGGTGAAGAGAGATAGGCTATAAGGGGAGCATCAGGAGGCCCTTGGATAGGTACAAAGTTTATAGTTTTCTCTTAATGCACTTGACAACTCATGCTCACAATCACATACCACTATCTCCTGACACACTACCTCTAGACAGATGTGAGCACTAGACCTTGAGGGATCTAGTAGTCACAAAACTCATTAGCATTGTATATATTGATGACATGTACATCAAACTTTGATATATATGGTCATTTGATGATTTTTCATTTGTGCTTATGTGTTTTAATGATAAATGGCCATGTGATTGATTAAATAATATTTGTTAGAATATTTAATGGATGTATCCATCATTCAACATGTTTTTTGTGATCTAATTAAAAATTATTCTAGTTTCTTTTAGATGCAACATTTAAAAAAAAATTTAGAGTGCAATATTCAATCAGGTATCCATGTCCCTATAAACTGTAGTATGCCTAGTAAACTATTTTCACGTGACTAGTGGTGTTGGCATGACATGCCCTCTGGTACCATGGGTTTGGGGGGAGATTAGACCTCATGATCTCTTTCCTACAACATGATGCTTTAGCCAATCGAGCTAGGCCCCCCACCCCAAAATCATTTAGATGCAACATTTTGATTAAGTATGCTAGATGCTAAATTAAACTCACCTATGATCTAATTAAAGAACATTAATTGCATATAAGGATATAATCTAACACAACATACAAGATTATATTTAATAGTGTGAAACCTAAAGTAACCATCTAAAAGTTAATTTAAATAATTACTTTAGTATTCAAGACACACAAATAATTATTTGTCAAGAACAAAGCAATGCGAGAGCACACAAAATGCCATCTACTAACTCTAACACCATTGCTTTATCATTCATACAATTCAAGACTATTAGACATAGTACTGACACAGATGCATGACATTTATAGGTTCTTTAAGGGATTTTTTGTTCAATTTTTTTAATGTGTATGCACCAGACCCATAGCTTGCATTAATTATATAAGGTCCTAACCAATTCTGGCTGATTTTATTTATCAATCAGGTCGGCATTGACCTTACGCTGATTCTCACATAACACAAAATTGCCCTTATTGAATACACGAGGGATAAAATTGTCATTGTAGCTACACTGTCTTCTCGTAGAGTGAGCCTAAAAATGCTCAAGAGCATTGATGCATTGTTCGTCGAGAATTTCAAGCTGATGTAACCATTGTTCTTTATAATTATTATCATCAATAAGTCCTTGAAGAGAAATTCTTAATGTAGGAATATCTAACTCCAAGGGCATTATTGCCTCAGTACCATAGATGAGGTTATAAGGTTTATTTCCTGCGGATATTCTAGAATTCATTCAATAGGCCCATAGCACATATGTTAACTGTGTGTGCCAATCCTTATTATTTTTGCTAATGATTTTATTTAAGATTTGTTCAAGAGTTATATTAGTTAATTCGACTTTATCGTTAGATTGTGGGTAGTAGGGTGTCGAAAAGTGATGTTGTATGTTAAACATTTCCAAGAACTTATTCATGTCATTATTCTTGAATGGTGTGCCATTATCGGAAACTAATGTGAAAGGAAGCCTAAAACGAACAATAATGTGTTGCAATATGAAATGGCATATCACATCAATTGTTGTTGAATGAAGGGGAATCGCTTTTACCCACTTCATGAAGTAATCTGTTGTAATGATTATGAATGTATGTCTAGTGGAGCAAGGTGGTGATATTTTCCCAATGATGTCCAAACCCCAAACCGCAAAGGGCCAGATAGGAACTTGAGACTGAAATTCATAGGTAGGAGAATGAATCAAATTACTATGTTCTTGACATTTGTGACATTATTTTATATATGTGAAGCAATGTTGTTCCATATGTCTCCAATAGTATCCTATGGGGATTAGTCTTTAAACTAACGTTCTTCCTCTAATGTGACCACCACAAGCACTTGCATGAGCGTGTTCAAGTGTTGTTGGTATTTAATATTTTTTTAGGCATCTAAGTAAGAGACCATCAAACGATCTTCGATAAACACATCGACGAGAATTATATACTTAGATGGGAGTTTTTGAAGGCAGGCTCAGATGTTCTTAGTTGTTGGCTCAAGAAATGTACCATCTTTCAAATAATTGAATATTGTATCATACCATTCACTTGATTCTTCCATGGTTCTTGCTAATACTTCTTTCGCTTTATCTTCGATTGATGGTTTCATAACTGTATGCACAATGAAGGTGAATTCTTTTGAAGGATCTTGAGGAGATATAAGGGAAGTTGCACTTGCCATTGCATGTACATGTTAATTATATTTTTGAGGTATGTTGTCAATGGTAAATTATTCAAACTTATCTAACAAATTCATTGTAAAATCCTTGTATTTTGATAATTTGTCATGCTTCATTTGATATGTTCCCTTTATTTGTTTAATGACCAATTGTGAATCGCCAAATATCTTAATATCTCTAATGCCCATAATTAAAGTGGCACACAATCCAGTGAGCAATACTTCATACTCAGAAGTGGTGTTTGTACATAGGAAGTTTAACTGATATGACAATGGAATAGGCTCTCCCATGGGTGATATTTTTATAACCCCCACACTAGAGCTAGTTCTACACTTACATCCGTCAAAATATAATTCCCATGTATTATCTTTAGCTATCAACATATTATTTTTAGGGAAATAATTATTGCTAGGTAATGTTAAAGGACAAGGAGCAACAACTAGTTGGTTAGTCAAGGCTTGGCCCTTAATTTCTTTTTGCAAAAGAAATTTTAGTTATAACTTAGTTAGCAACATCACCCACTTAGCCAAGAATCCTGATAAGTTCATTTTAGTGAAAAGATACATCTTAAAGGGTCAAATTTCATCACCATGTGTATTTCAACATTCAATAAGTAATGTCTCAGTTTATTAGTAGTGAATACAAGATCCAAACATTTTTTTTCTATTGGTGTGTATTGTTTCTCATAATCAATCAAAGTTTGGCTAATGTAATAAATAGGATTTTCTTTACCATTTTCATCTTGTTGAGCCAACAATGCTGCAAGAGCATGGGCCGATGTTGCTATGTAAAGGATGAATGGTTTGTTTTGCATAGCGGGTTGTAAAATAGGTGGAGTGACAAGATAATCTTTCAAATTCTCAAAAGCCTGTTTACAATCCTTGTTCCAATTAAAGTGCACATATTTCTTAAGGAGATGTGTAAATGGTAATGTTCAATCCACTAAAGATTCCATGAAACGAAAGATGGCTTGAATTATTCCTTGTAAGGTATGCAATTGAGAGATGTTTCTAGGAGGTGGCATGTTAACTATAGCATTAATTTTCTTCGTGTCTACCTCGATGCCTCTATGAGATACGATAAAACCTATAAGTTTTCCACTATCTACACCAAAGACACACTTTTTAAGATTCAATCTCATGTTTTATTTTTGCATTCGCTAAAATATTTGTTGAAGTACATTTACATTGTCTTGTCTTGTGAAATATTTTTCTAGAATATCATCAACATAGTCTTCCAAAATATTATGTGTAATCATGAAATATCAATGTCATCGCTCGTTGATATGTTGCACCCGCATTCTTCAATCCAAAAGGCATCATTACCCAACAAAATGTTCCCCAAGCTATTGTAAATGCTATTTTATATTGGTCTTGAGGGTTGATAAAGATTTTATTGTACCCATAAATTCCATCGATGAATGACAAAAAAACATGTACCATAGTTGAGTCTACTATCATGTAAATATTAGGAAGAGGAAAGTCATCTTTTAAAGATGCTTTTACCAAATCATAAAATTTTGTACACATCCGAATATGATTGTCAGGTTTTGCGACTATGACAATGTTTGAGATCCAAGGAGAATAATCTATAGGTCTTATAAAACCAACTTCAAGGAGCTTTTAAATCTCAGCTTGAACTAATAAGGCTATCTTAGGGTTCATTTTTTGAATATTTTTTCTGACCATCTTAGCATTTTCAGCGAGGACTATATTGTGTGTTAAAATCTTAGGATGAATTCCTAGTAGCTCTGAATAAGTCCAAGTGAAAATTTTGGGAAATTCATGAAGTAAAGTTGCATGGTCTTCTTGTTCTTCATCATCGAGGCACTTTCCCATCTTAATCACATTGTCTCCATTGTTAATATCCATCTGTATGTCCATGATATCTCTTAAAGGAAGTGCATTTTGTTTCAGAAATTCAGGGTTGTATTCTTATTTGTTCATGTCAACTTCACTACTTTCTTCTTTTCCATCTTTTTGCTTGGCACTAATCATAGCACTTATAAGATATGTCTTTTTAAGGGGAGTAAATGTTTTGTCATAAACTCTTAGCATTTCTTTCAAGGCTTCATCATCTTCAAAAACTCCAATGATTCTTCACAAGTTGTATCAATCAATTCTATATGCTTCAAGGTGAGAGTTGTTTTAGGATTGCACATGATGGTGTTGATGTTTAGCAAGGGTCTCTTTGTTTCTTGTGTAATCTTAGAAGGGAAATATCACAAACCACTATTTGTCTCTTGCATATTAGGTTCTATAGGAACACGAATACCTTGTTATTTCTTACCACATCCTTTTCTAGAATAACCAAGTTGTTTCATGAACTCATAGCCTTTTCCATAAAGTCTTCCCATTTCTTTTGGGTTTGGTGGTTTTTCATAATCTATCTCATCAAAGTTTATTGTATATCTTATGTCTTCTTCTAGATTGGATGAGGTAGATTCTTATGATTATTCTTCTAAATTATGAGTTGAAATTACCATTGGTTGTTTTTTCTTTTCATCTTCTTTATTTGTGATTATGTACTCTCCCATAAATGAGGGTGTGAATTCTAAGGAACCCCAATCATCGTCCAATAATTTTGAATTTTTTTCAATCTCTTATTTTCTTCTTTCATAGGTTCTATGTTTGATGTTGGAATTAATGGGCTTAGAGGACTTGTCCTTCCTTTTTCAACTTGTAAACAACTTTCATGCTCAGGGTCTATATCAACTTGGTATACCTTGTTGTTATAGACATATTTCATGATATGATGAAGATTCAAAAGCACTACATGCACCTCATGAATCCAAGGTTTTTCTAAAAGGATATTGTATGAAAGGTCATGAGGCATAACATGAATCAGAGTTTTTAGGGTGGCCTTTGGACTGTAATAGGTAAAGTAATCACACCGAGTGGTTGCTTTCCTACATTGTCAAATCCTCAGATCAATAAGGAATCAAGTTCAATTTTTGATTTGTCCATGCCTAATCTATCTAAAATATTCACACTACACACATTAAGGGCTAAGCCATTATCAACAAGGGTTATTTTTATTCCTATTCTATTGAATTTGGATTTTATCATGAAGGCATCATGTCTCTTTCTCATCTCCAAGGGAGGGAGCTCATGTTGATGAAATATAATGTATACATTAATTGTATTCATTCCTTGTACTAGAGTTTCCACATCATTTGCATTTGTATTAGGAGGGATCACAACTTGTTGTAAGGCTGTTTGAAGCATGGTGTGATAATTAGGAGAGTTTTGAATAAATTCCCATAGGGAAATATTTGCAGGAGTATTCTTAAGTTTTTCAACTAGATCATACTCCTTCCCATTATGTGAAGGCAAACGAGGAGTACTGGGCAAGATGGGATTAGGCAAAGGTAAGGTTGTCAGAGTTGGTTGTTTTGGTTATGGGTTGTTTCTAGTGTTATGTGTATGAGAAATGGTGTTATTACTTGATTACTATAAAAAAATGTTCTTAGGTGGTTCAAGAGTGTAAATAGGTTTGTTTTGAGTTTGATATTTGTGTGAAGGTGGGTAAAGGATAAGTTGAGGTTGAATCACATTAACATCTCTTGTTTTTTATTTTTTATGACAAGCCTTAGTGGATGAAATTTGTGAGATGAAATCCTCAAGGGATTCATCTAACATGTCAAAGTCATCACTAATAAAAGGCTTGAGGGTTAGGTTAAATTGGAAAAAGAGATCTAACATAGTCAAATAACTATACTTTCCCCAAGTGGTTTAAGTGTTTGATCTTTCTTTTTTTTTCTAATGTATGCCAAATGTAATCTAATCTAATTGAACTATGACCTAATGCTGAAAATGAAGAGTGCAAGAATCTAATTCTATCCACAATTGCAATGAACGTAAATTATGCTACTTCTAATGATTTGAATGTAACAAAAAGTATGCAAACTGAAACAAACAAATTCTAATAGCAAACAAAAGCTCAGAAATAGGGAATTTGACTCTGTAAAATGCAATGCAAAATCTATAATGGGACTAATTCACCCAAGGTGGAAAATGAGTCCCAATGAGGGTTTTTTTTTAATTTAAAAAAAAAATCAAATTTTTTTATGCTTTTTATGCTGTATGATCTCTAAACTAGGTGCAAATGCACATTTTGTATTATTTTCACTGATTTAGGATGCAAAAATGCAAGCTATATGAAATTTCACTAATGAAAAATTAGAAACCCTAGAATTCCAATTAACTAATGCAATGTTAATGCAAGAAAGATATAGGATGATGATGCACTCTAAATCAGAATAATGATGTTCTAAATGCAGGTTCACTAAAATGAAACAACAAAAAATGGGGCTGGAAGCTTTCTTATGGCTTAAGACATAGAGCACACCCACTTTCCAATTATTTCATTGAAAGATAACCCTAGAGATCTCAATGCAAAGGAGAAAGAGATCTTACAATAGGGCTATCCTAGGGGTTGATTGTAAACTAATGAGGAGTTCACCACCAAGCTAGGGATTGGAAAGGCAAATGCAATTCAAGATGTAATACTAAATCCTAATATGATGCAATGACTTATAGAATGACCTAGAAATGTATTGAAAATAGAGTAATAAGTTGTAGGATGGAATGTGTGATCCTGGGAATCTAAGGCACACTTGAATGAATTCAGAAATGCTGAAAAAACTAACTTTTAACCTATTAGGACTCATTTGCTAATCTGGGTGAATTAGTTCCAAATCTGGATTTCTACACATGAACAAGTTTTTAGAAAAAAGATATATGAATCTGCAAAAATCCTGAAAACAAACATGTAGTCAGACTCATTCGCCACTTCTAGCGAATTAGTCTTGTTCCATTTTTTTGGGATTTCAAAGTTAAGATATGCACTTCAACACCCACTCTTTTCTCCCAAATTGATTTATGGATCCGAATCTATGAAAATGCCTGCAAAAATGAATATAACTTGATTTTCTTATGGGGGTTTGCCTCGGTCAAACCCCTAGTTTGGTAATTAAAACTTGATAGAAACAATGAAACTTGAATGTAAATGTGAACATAAGCCTTATCCTTAAGTGTGTTTAAGACTAGGAAATCTAAAGCATAATGCAACCCTATTCTAATGTGTAAGAATGAGATGCATGAATGAAATATGACAATGAATGACTCACTTTGAGAGATCTCTAATCACCCAAATGAGCCTCAATAATGTGTGTACCTTCCTTATGCTGAATGTAGAGTGATAATGGAGGATGAAATCATTTAAGGAACAAGTCACTATGCTTGGCTTGATGGCTAGTTGCATCTCCCCAACCTAAAACCCATCATGATTCACCATAAACAACCATGATCAACCCTTGACAATGCTAGATCTTGAATGAAAGTGAGCTTGAAGACTTTTAAAAACACTTTAATGTTTCTCCAAGGCTTCAACTTTGTTGATTAATTGCTCTTGAATGCTCTTGTGAAGAATGCTTGAAGACTCTTAAATGCTTGGATCTTAAAATTTCTCTTGAAAAATGCTTTCTTGGATTTCTTAGATGAAATAATGACTTAGAAGCTTGCTTATATAGGAATTAACACCTAATTTACCATTTTTTAGACCTTGAAGGCCAACACCAACCAAAAATATGAATTAAAAAGGTGATTTTCCCACTCAAAACAAAAAAAAGCCCAAATGGGACTCATTCACCCAAGGTGGCGAATGAGTCTGACCCTAGATTTTGAAGTGGGTTTTTGGAATTTTTGATGTTTTAGATGATTTTGTCGGGCTTTTAGCTGAAATAAGCCTCAAGATAAAAAATAATGGGTCTTAGGGGCCTATTAATGATGATTTAAGGGGTAATTAATGCAAGGGTACCGAAATAGGTCCAAATTAGGCAATTAATTATATTATCTCCAAGAAGGGAGTACAATTTCCATTACCACACTATGATCCATAGGAGGTTGATTATCAACAATATTAGAGAGTTAGAAAATCCAAGATCCATGGTGAATGGTGTATCATAGGATGAGATGATCCTCAAACTACATCTCACAATAGTATTGGTAATAGGACACCAAGTTGTAAAGCTCACACAAGTTTCACAAACTTCATGTACAAACCCAAAATGGAAAGAGACTTAAAATGCAATGCAATGCAATGACCGAAAGTGTAAATGCAATTTTCAAATTCTAAACAAGGTAATTTTTTTATTACACTATGCAATAATCTGAAAATAAATCTTGTAAATTCAAATTTAAAATCACACAATGCACTGAATGTACCAAATTAAGCTAGATATAAAGAAATTAATGAAATAGAAACTTAAAAAACTATAACAAAAATATGAAAGCAACAAACAAAAGAACATAAATGAAGATTTTAGTTTCTAGAAATGTAGATTATGGCCTGATTAGGGACTCATTCGCCCTATGGTGAATGGGTCCTAGATGAGGTTTTTGAAACTAATTTTTACTCATTTTCAAGTGTTTTCAGTGGTTTTCAGATTTAGGTTTGTAACAATAAGTTTCTATTTGATTTTCTATACAATGCAATGTGAAATGCAAGTGCAAATTATGACAAAATGATGACCTCAAAGACCTAGCTAGATATGCAATTTTATTTTAATTTTCAAATGCAAGTTTATATGACATAAATGATATGCAAGATGACTATTTTGTTTTGTATTTTTTCAGATTTAGAGAATGCAAAATAATGTAATCCTAAAACCTTAGATGCAATGCAAAGTTGAATGAAAATTAGACACCTTAAATGAGATGTAATTCAATGCAAATGGATGCAAATGAATGCAAGATCTAAATCTAGGATCATAAAGACTCCAAAATTGAAAAACAACAATGCTAAAAAGGTCAAGTTCACTAAAATGATAAGGAAGAAAAATATGTTCACCATAATGAAACAAAATGATAAACCAAAATTTCACTCTATTTCATTAAATATGAGGGTTATGATGTGTAAATGAATTAAAAAACTCAAAATTAACCCAAATACTAGTAAAAAGGAAAGTGTTAAGAGGGTCAAATGTTGTGTACCTATTGCAAAAAGTGCTTTTTCGAACCTCACTGAGAACTCATTCACCCTATGGTGAATGGTTCCTGGCTAGGGCTCTAGGAAATCTATTTCTAGGTTTTTTTCTTCAATGTTTACACTCTCAGATCCTAGTCGGGCACTATCAAACATCCATAAATAAATCCCTTAGCTCAATTTTCGTGATTTAACAACTTTCTTAGCAACTTTGGCAAATTTGAAAACTTTTGCAACTTTTTCTCTTCAATAGATATTCAACCTAAAACCTACAATCACACATTACAAGAGAGAAAAAAATTGTTTGTTAGGGAATATGGGTTTTCTTTTGTTAAACCCTATTTTGGCAATTAAACCTTGTAATAAAAAAAAAATTTAAAGGAATGATGAATGAACAAACAATGTCACAAATCACCACACCTTATTTGAAACCTTGGATTGTAGATCTACAAACTAGCATGAAGTGGCCTTAATGGATGTAGATATTGATCACAACACTTGATATGGAATAATGGTTGAATTGAATCTTGAGTATTACATCAACACATTAGCACAACAACATGCGTGATGCACTAAATATTTTCCATGATAAGATTATTGATTGTTGTAAAAATATTCTATAAATCTTCCCTTGAATGCCTCAAAAATTATCTTGAATTCTCTTGATACCATAAACTTTCTATTAGGATTCTTGCATAAAAAAATTAGCTTGCTTGAAATCTTCTAGGATGAACTTAGTGAAATAGTTTCTTATTTATACATATCTTAAAGATTAATTCTTGAAATTCAAATATCACAAGCTGACATCAAATCATAGATTTGAAATCACTAAAATACCATCAAAAACATATTTCAAAGAGGGGTCCTAGGTCTATGTGAGGACCCATTTTCCATTTGGAAAATGAGTCCTAGCTCACTTAGCTAGGACACACTTTGGGAAATGTGAAAGATCATGTGAAAATAGGGTCCTAGGACCTAGTGAGGACCCATTCACCATATGGCGAATGGGTCCTAGGTCACTAACCTAAGACGCACTATTTCTAAAATTAAGTTTTATATAATGGCATTTAAGAATGTCAGGTTTTATCCCTAAGAATTTGAAATTAATTAGTCTTGGATTTGAATTAAAGGGGCCAATTCAAGAAAATTAACCTCAATTAATTAATAAAGCCCTAGATTAGTGTGAAAGTGTAAACATACACTTTACAAAACCCAAAATAAGACACAATTAAGTCAATTTTATTAAAAGGGGCCCTAAACTTAACGTGAATGTGTAAAATACATTACAACACTAAATCAAGGCAACATTAAGATCATTTATTATTAATCCCAAAGTAAGGAAAAAGGGGTACTTTTTTCGTTACTATAGCTAGTAGAATATTCTATTTGCATCGCATGAAATCTATGCATCACAAATTTGAACAAGGGAGTTGTATGAAGAAGTGTGATATCTGATATTAGAGATCAATGGCTATAGTGGAAAGGTGAAAATCTAATAGTCATCACTTAAGTTCAATACATCGCATTTGTGTATCAAGAGGGCTAAGGTCTATTTGCGATGTGTGATGAATGCATAATAAAAGAATATTCCTAGGACAACTGGAAGCAAACTATTTCATCACAAAAATTGTTTCTCAACAACCAAAGGAGGATGTGATTTATGAGTGGCACAAGAAAACTAATTCTCATATAACTTATGTGATCAAATATTTATGATTAAATTTCATAGAGAGCTTGATCTTGGCCATCCACCATCAATCTAATTTTCAAAATTCAAACAAGAATGGTTAGATGAAAATTTTGGTGTGACATGAAGATGCTTAGAGAAATGGAGGAAAACGAAGGAGTGGATGAAAGGAATTTTTTATTTTTAGAGTGTAACTGCCTAATTTAATGTGCATTTTCTTAGAGACATGTGAATGTTCCTCTACTACTTAGTTGTGATGGATTTATCTTCTAAAATTATCCCTTGTGTGTGGTTAAGGTTTTAAATGTTGTAACATAAAAAAATTGAATTGAATGGTGTCAAAGGCCTGAAGCTTGTGTCTCCCTTATTCTATTAAAGGGAATTCATGGCCTTCTATACAGATATTTTGTGTGAATTTTATAATCAACTACAAAGAATTGAGTCGAGTTCATTCTAGTGTTTTGGTCTTTGAGTCTTGTAATTGGCAGTGTTGCATAACAATATTATCATTTTGTGGAATTTGATGGAAAAAATTTGAAGACATTTGTCTCCTGATGTGTGGTTTGCACAAATTTTAATGATCAAATCAAGGATCTTTCAATTTTTCTCCATGGTTGTTTCCATGGGTGTATGTTTTTTTTATTAAGGCTCTTATTCAAATAATAGGTTAAATTATTTAATGAGAATGAAGGATTGTGTGAATGAATACTAGGATTTGATAGGTAGAGTTGGTGAGGAGTACTGAGCACAATATTGTAAGGCAGTATTGTGAAGCTTTAAATGTATAGGTGAAATTCTATTGTGGAACCCCAATTGCACTAGTTCTGATTATGTAGCCCTAGGATAAGGCACCATTCTCTTGCCTTTGTGTGTGATTTACAGTCCTGAGATCAAACTCTAAAATACTTTCAATCTTTAAGTTTTATTAAAAATGTATGTTGGAAGTTAGTTCTTATCTTGTCCTATGGTCTTAGGAGTGTAGAAATTCTTGAATTATTTTAGCTAGATCTTCTCATTTCCATAAAACTCAAGAACATCTGCAAAGGACACATATTCTTATTATACAATATTTGAGATAATTCGTACAAGATATTGATAAAAATTATCAAGGATCACCCTAATAGGTTTTGGAGAGCTTGAAGTGTAGAGGGAAAGTTATTGTAACTTTCACCTATTCATTGGCCAATCCCTCAAGGTAACCAATCATTGAAAGTGGCTAAATCATAGGTTATCTTGGAGACTAGGTTGGGAATTAAGGAATAACAAATAGATTGACAGCTTCGTTGTAGATGAACTAAAGGATTCTTTGGTAAAACAAATTGAACATATTTTTTCCTCGTCTGAGTCTACACCAATAGATTGGAGACTCAGTTGGGGATGAACTAAAGGAGTCTCTAGTAAAAAAAAAAGAACATATGTTTTCCCCATCCATGTCTACACCAGAATATTGATGACTCTGCTAGGTGACACTAACAAATCTATGAGCAAAGAGTAAAGGAATTGGTGAATCTGAACATCTATTTCATATATTGAAGTTTTAGACTTGGAAGAGGTTTTGTTGCAGCAGATTTAAAAGAATTTATGTGTGAATCTGTTGTTGGAGAAGAACCAGAATGAAATTAGGCTTTCAAAGTGCATCATGTTGTTTGAAGTCCAGTACTCTATGAAGAGAGGTGGTGACTCTATCAAAACAACCAAATGAAGATGTCAAGAAAGTTTCAGATCTACAAATATTTTGAATCAGGAAGGAAAATTTGTAGCAGTTGCAACATATCAAGGTATTTTTATATTTTGGGTGTTCATGAAGAATAATTTTATGTATGAAAACCATGTTTGTAAAGTTTGGAGATAAAATTGGTTCCCTATTAAGTGAAAATAAGCACTACAAGAAATGGATGAAGGGATATTGAGAAGTAAGTAGTTGTAGAGGGAGTAAATTTTCATTTGTAAATATGTATAGTTGTTCTAGTTATCCCTCTACAAGCTTTAATGTCATGATAGAACAACAATCATGTCCTCAAAGAAAATATTTCTCTAATGAAATATATAAACCTCTAGAGTTTAGTAAAATCCAAGGTTATCCACACTCAATCCTAAAAAAATAAATGAATAGTTGCCTAAGTTCACAGGAGATTTTGAAGAATCAACATCACAACATTTATTAGATTTCATAAATTTGATAGAAGACTGTCAAATAGAAGAAGAGGACATTATCATAAAGCTATTTGTAATAAATTTAGAAGAATTTGTTGAATATTGGTTTTTTAGTCTACCAATGCATTCCATATGTTCATGGTGAGACCTTGGAATACTTTTCATTCATCAATTTGAAGGAATATCAATAGACAATGTATGCATATTTAAGAATAGACATGTACATATCCAAGAAAGGTTTGAAGAATAGTTTGAAAGAAAAGTTGAATCCATGTCACCTATTGATGGATTTTATAATATAAAAAGGTGTGGGGATGAATCCTCTTATGATTTTCATGATACATTCATGGAACTTTTGTTTGCTATACCATTATTAGATAGACCTGATGAATTAGTATGTATTGACTTTTTTTGTGAAAAACTTGAGCCAATTCTAAGTACCATGTCAGTTGACTTAAATCCCCCTAACCTTGAGTGCATAAATCAATTGCTTGTAGTGATTGAAGAAATGATAGATAATTATGGAAATCTTCTCCTAACTCACTTATGTGATGGTACATTTTCTAGAATTTTCTAGAAGATTCTAGATGGTATAATAAAAGACATTAATAATGCATCTTGTGGTGAAGATTTTGTTTTTGAGTAACCTACAGAGAAAATATATGCAAATGAAGATGGTAGCCATAGTATCCAAGATGTAATACATGAGGAAATGAATGAAATATGTGAATTCCCTCCTTCTATTTCCTTTGAAAATGTAGAAATAGAGACTCAACTCTCTATATTAGGTGAAGGTTGCAATAATTTGAATTATATTGAAAGAACATGATCATTAATTAATGAGGAGAAAGTATGTCATGATGAATCCATTAAGTCATGTGTAAGCATGCAACTAGATGAAAATCATTCCTATTTAGAAGAAGAAGTTGATTACAATTCTATTTGCAACCCTAGTGACTATGAATACTTTCAAGAAGAAGTTGAGTTATCCTCTTTAGGTGAAAAGAGTTTCAATAAAAATGATGATAGTATTCTTGAATATTCACAATTGCATGGTGATATTATGAATATCTATGATAGTGTTAACAATTATTTGAAATATCATCTCATTTAGATGGTGGTGATAGTATAAGGCTTTTTGAACATCGTATGGAAAGGTTAGATGCTAAAAAATAGGGATATAAGAACAATGAGACTCCAAGTTTTCTTGGATATAAGAATGATGAGGGACATGAATTGAACATATTTTTTGAAGGAGAGATTTGTAATTAGCATTATTGTGGTATACTTGGTCATGTTGATTCTATAAGAGATGAGGGTATTGTTGCTGAAAGCCTCCATGATGATGAGACAAAGGAGTCTGTAGATATATGGAATACTCTCAAGATTGGTAGTATATCAGATGTAAATTATAGTGTGTGATGACTTTCAGTTGAGGAAATAATTTGTGGGAAGCTATAATGAAGAAATAAATGATAATTTTTAATTTGATGGTGGGGAATATGACCTTGTTGATTATTGCATAGTATGGACAAAGAAAAAGGTATATGTGTAAGAGATTCATTGGATGAATTAGTTTAGGTAGATGATTGTGTAGAGAATGCATAAATTTTGGTGATGCAAGTGGTGAAAAATTAATTTCCTTCTTGCTTGATATTTCACTTTATTCCATTCATTTTTCTGGTTTTGAAGTTATCACTGAATTTTTCAATAACGATAGCATTGATGAAGATGTACATGAAAGTTAAAATGAAAAGACAAGTGTTAGTATAGTTGATGAATATTTTTATGATGAGTTTGGACTTGAAGAATATGATTGTGTCTATCACATGGATGCATATGAGAACCTTTTTATGGATGTACAACCTATAATATTTCTCATGAGCAGTGTAATTCAAGTGAGTCAAGGGAGGGGAGATTTTTTGAACTAACCATGATATATATGTGTCATAGTGATTTTCATGGCACACATGTTTCAATAGATTTCAAGGAGATTGAAACATGGAGACAGTATGAAGACTATGGATCTTCACACAAATTTTCTCATGATATGAATGGAGTTTCTAATGAGGTTTGCATCAACATAAATGAACCTAAGAATACATCTTGTAGTAATGATGTTTAGAAATAAGTTGTCTAGGTTGGTGATTTTTTGGCTACTCATGTTTCTCATATGCCTGAATTTCAAATTTTTTAGTTTGATATGTTAGAGGATGAGTTTCCCTCTCCAAGTCAACATAATGAAAGGGGATATTTTCTTAACCATGTGAATTGGAGGTGTTTTATTTCTTCCTTGATTCATCTGATGAGGTCAATAGGTGTGAATGTTTCATGGTTTCATTTGGTGTTGATTGAGGTTTCAAGTTTTTCCACCACATAATACAAAAAAGAAAAATTTGGTGCATAAAAATTTGGCAGCATATGTTATGTAGTTTCTATGCAACAATAAGATAAAATATGGAGCAATTCTACACTTTATCAATGGTAATAATATGGTTATGCTTGAAAGAAGAGGGCTACACTAGTTGTAGTGCTATGGAAGAAATAAGTGTGGATTGAGGGAAATTAGTTCCTTCAACAAGTTGGTGTTTGATAGAGGAAAGAATGGATTATTCCTTTCATTTGGTGGCTTGGGGCCATAATATGAGGTTTTAGAATTGATAATTCAATATAATGACTCTGTCGCACAATGGATAAGGCACTGGTACTTATTAGGTCAATAATAGTCATGATCAAGATTCTTATTATCTACAAAATCTAACATAAGAACTCCAAGAAAATGCATAGACAATTCCTAAAGCCATACTTCACTTGAAGTATGTATTTTCCATGTACATTATGTATATAGGTTTTGGTTTGGCATTTTCCTTTCGCTTTCCATTTGGTTTTTCTTGTCTTTGGTTTTCCTACCCTTGTATGTGGTTTTTATCCTGCTGCTTTGCATTTTGGTTTGCTCCATCGAGATATTACTAGATTCTCGCTTTGTTCACAATGAACAAACACCCCCGAACATGAGCCAATGATGGAGGCTATAAATTTTTTGAGTTTTGGGTCATTGATATTCAAAGATTCAACATTTTTTGATGGTTTTGAGAGGGATAGGGTTTGCAATTCTTGTGTATAGGGTTCACCATAGGGCTAAAACCCTCCTAAAAACCCTATTTTTTCTTTGCCTTAGTCATTCTAACTATTTTTTCATTGGATAATTGAGTTGGTTCTTGGTTGGTTTTAGTTATTTCTTATGTCTTTATGTCCATGTCCTAACTGGCCCCTTCCTTCATTTTCACCACTTGAGCTTGTATTTCCAAAATCTTTGAAAATTTGGCTGTCTAAATTTTGTCAGTATTTTGGTTGGTTATCAAAACTTCTTCAACCACCAACATGGTTACCATAACCTTTGATCTTACCGATTAGATGCAAAATTTGGCTAAGTATAATTTTTGTTAGCCTTATGATATTTTTTTAGAACTATGTTGGTTGTCACCATGGTTTTGATAACCTTTTCTTTCACTGACATTGTTTATATTTTATTTCATTTGGCCCTATGTTTCTTTCATGCCTTTTCCTTTGTTAAGCATCATTTATTCATTTGGCTAGGCGTGGACGCCTTTTAAAATAACTTATTGTGCATGTTCTTATTATTTCACTTCAGTGTTCATCCATCACACCATCCCTTTGCATCACATTTTGGTTCCTAGAAAAATGAAGTCAATATGAAATGTGCGATGTTCCATGATCAATGACTACATTGAAGGGGATAAAATCCAATAGTCATTGCATGTTTTCTATGCATCACATTTGTGTTTCAAAGGGAATAAGACTTTTTTGTGATGTGCGATGAGTGGAATATGACATCAAAATGGACACATGACAATGTCTCGCTATCTTGTGAGGGTGATGGTGGGTTATAAATAAGTGTTGTGAGTGTGCGGGCAATCAACACGTGTATGTGTTATATCTTATTGCACATGATCTTCACATATTAGTTTTAAGTTGATGGTATATGGATGAAACTATGATGTGCGATGAGAAAGGAAGAAAGTAACATGCTAGCAAAATATTCTATTTGCATCACATGAAATCTATGCATCACAAATTTGAATGAGGTGGTTGTATGAAGAAGTGTGATATGTGATATTAGAGATCAACAACTATAGTTTAAAGGTAAAAATATAATGGTCATTTCATAAGTTCAATACATCACATTTGTGTATCAAGAGGATTAAGGTCTATTTGTGATGTGCGATGAAGGCATAATAAAATAATATTCTTGGGAGAGTTGGCACCAAACTATTTCATCGCATGAATCTAAGACATCACAAAATTTGTCTCTCTATGGCCAAAGGAGGATGTGATGTATGAGTGGTGCACGACAACTATTGATCATATAACTTATGTGATCAAACAATTATGATTTAAACTTCACTTGGAGCTTGATCTGGCCATCCACCATCAATCTAATGGTCAGAATTCAAACAAGAATGGCTAGCTAAAAATTCTTGCATGGCATGAAGATGCTCAGAGAAATGGAGGAAACCGAAGGAGTAGATGAAATAAATTTTCTATTTTAGTGTAACAGCCTACTTTAATGCAAATTTTATTTGATACATGGGAACATGCCTTTGTTTCTTAGTGGTGACGGTTTTATCTTTTGGAATTATCCCTTATGTGTGGTTAGTGTTTGAAATGATGTAACTAAAAAATTGAATAAAATTTTTTCAAAGGACTGAAGCCTGTTGCTCCCTTATTCTACAAAAGGGAATTTAGAGCCTTCTATATATATATTTTGGGTGAATTTTTTAATGAACTACAAAGAATTAAGTCGAGGTCATTTTAGGGTTTTGGTCTTTGAGTATTGTAATTGGTAGTGTTGCATATCAATACTGGCATTTCATAAAGTTCAATGGATTTTTTTTGAAAGCCAATTCTCTCTTGATGTGTAGTTTACAGACATTGTAAATGAACATATCAAGGATATTTCAATTTTTCTCCATGGTTGTTTCTACGGGTGTACGTTTCTAATTAAGGCTCTTATTCAAAGAATAGGTTAAATTCTTTATTGAGAACACAAGTTTATGTGAATGAATACTAGGATCTAATAAGTAGAGTTGGTGAGGAATACTGAGCATAGTATTGTAAGGTAGTATTGTGAAGCTTTAAATGTCTAGGTGAAATGATGTTGTGGAACCCTAATTACACTAGTTTTGACTCTATAGCCCTAGGATAAGGCAATGATCTCTTGTCTTTTCGTGTGATTTATAGTCCCAGGATCAAACTCTAAAATACTTTCAATCTTTAAGCTTTATTGAAAATGTATGTTGGAAGTTAGTTCTTATCTTGTCATATGGTCTTGAGAGTGTAGAAATGCTTGAATTATTTTAGCCACATCTTCTCATTTTCATAAACCTCAAGCACATCTGCAAAGGACACATCTTATTATAGTATTTGAGATAATTGGCACAAGATTTTGATAAATACTGTCAGGGATCACCCTCCCAGGTTTTGTAGAGCCTAAAGTGTAGAGGGAAATTTATTATAACTTTAACCTATTCGTTGGCCAATATAACAAGGTGAAAAATCATTAAAAGTGGATAAATATAGGTTATATTTGAGAATAGGTTGGGAATTAAAAAACAACCAACATTCCCCCTAAAATTCTAACTCTTTTCAATGTTGTTAAATTTTCTTTAGTGAGAAATTAGCTGGAATCATTTAGTTTATGCTCAATTTTTTTGTTAAATTTTTAATGAATATATATTTGTTACTAATTTTAAAAGCGGACACATCCTAATAAAATATTAAGTTTTCTTCCCCCTATTTTTTTTGGAAACTAATTGAAAATAATTTTTGAACACGTGTAGAATGGAGTCTAGTTTCTAACAATGTAATTTATTTGAAATTTTAATGAATGGTTAAAAAAAAAATAAAAAAATACCACACATTGGTTTTTTAAAAGAAATAGATACACCAACTAAATAAATTAAAGATAAAAAACTTAACGGACTCAAAACATGAAAAACATTACATGGTTAGAAAGCTAAAAGAGAACTTAACATTATTGTTTTATTTTTTGACTTGACACTAAAAAACATACAAACCTCATGGGGAGCATGCTTAATATTATGTCATTTTTTTTTACAATTCACAAAAATAGGTCTTTGAGTGTTGAAATTTTTGTCCAACCCTTTGGGTTGGAAGATGGAAGAAAATCTAAGCTAAAGGCTTAGAAATTTCCAACGAAAAAAATAATGTGTGTTATTATGCAGTCATGTTTTTGTGAAGGAAATTAATATCTCTCCCTTACCTTCTCTCTTTGGATCTCTATTGATCCTCCCTCTCCATCCTTGTCTTCTCTCTTTCTCTCCCTCTCTACCTATCCCTTCATCCCTTCTGATCTCTCTTTATGTTCTCTCTCCCTCTCTTCTCTCTCTCTGCTCCTTTGGTTGTTACCTCTCACTTCCACCCTCTCTCTCCCTCCCCTCTCTAGGTCTAAATTTTAGGGTTGAGGGTATAGAGTTTAGGGTTGAGGTTTTAGAATATAGGCTTTAGAGCCTAGGTTTGAGAGATAGTTTTTAGGTTTGAGGGTATATGGTTGAGTTTATAGGGTATAGAGTTTAAGGTTTAGGGTTTATGCTTGAAGGTCTAAGGTTTATGGTTGATGGTATAGAGTTTAGGGTTGAGGGTTTAGCATATAGGCTTTAGGTCCTAGGTCTGAGGGATAGTGTTTAGTTTTGAGGGTATAGTGTTGACTCTATAGGTTATAGAGAATATTTTTATGTTTTAGGGTTCAAGGTATAGGTTTTATGGTGGGGGTATAAGGTTGATGGTGTAGGGTTGAGGGTATAAGGTATAGGTTTGAGAGTGTAGGGTTTAGGGTTGAGGGTATAAGGTATAATGTTTAAGGTTGTGAGTATAGGGTATAGGGTTGAGGTTTGAGGGTTGAGGGTTAAGGGGTTAGGGTTAAGGGTTTAGGTTTGGGGGTATTGGGTATAGGGTTGAGGATATAAGGTCTAGGGTTGAGAGTATAAGGTATGGGATCAAGGTTATTGGGTTTAGGGTTGAGGGTATGGATTTTAGGGTTAAGGGTTTAGCATATAGGCTTTAGAGCCTAGGGTTGAGGGATTGTGTCTAGGGTTGAGTGTATAAGGCATACAGTTTGTGGTTTAGGGTTTAGGGTTGATGCTATTAGGTTTAGGATCAAGGGTATATGTTTTATAGTGAAGGGTATTATACTATAGAAAAATGTAGCAATTTACATTTTCACAACTTTTTGGGGCTTTTTTATGCATTATTTGGTCCTAATTTACATCCACAAGCCTTAATTAATGCATCTTTTTGAGGATAATCCCGACACATATCTAAAGATCTATTGGTGATTTTTCCCAGCAGAACCCCGCAATTCTCTAAAGGGTTTCCAATTCTTATAGTGAAGAAACTGCAAGGTTAGTGGCCAACACAACGAGATTAGGATTTTTTGATCCTTACTCCTTCACTTCAAGCTCTATGAAACCTACGAGGGTGATCCCAAATATGTCTTCATGAAGTGTATTCAATTAATCACATATTTATACACAGATTGATTCATTTTTCTTGTAAATAAAACTCATCTCACTGAAGATTTGGCAGATCTTTTATGTGAATGACTACTTACATGCTATAAATAAAAAAAATTCCCAACCCACACAATTCTTGAAAAAATATTTTAAATGAATATTGTTCTTATTTTAAGTTCATGGCCAGGTGTGCTATTTGCTCATTTTTATGCAAGATTTTCTAACAAACTAACCAGTGCCTAATCAATTGGAGCAATAAAGTCAAATACGTAAGCATCTATAATATATGAACTCATTTTAGAGATAGGTGGACTATTTTCATACTACTTTGTATTTACAAAAACTCAAAATGCCCAAAAACACTCACTCCTTCCAAATCCTAAGAAATTCCTTACAAAGTCTATACCCTCTTCAAGAATTTTAATCAAATATTTTAATTAAAGCTGAAAACATAATCATACATTCAAATGGAACAATTTGAAGATAAATGATAACACCATTAGTATTGTCACTCATAACTTGTGAGAAATATACATAAGAGAGTATTTTTTTCTAGACTAAGATTTGTTTCGATATCAATAGTTTCTATAGAACTGATTTAAGACTATTACATCCAAGATTTCATACCCAAGACAATCTACTGGCATGTTTACCCATATTCTATTCAAAATGCCTTTCCTAAGCCTAGCATTCACCTACAACCCTATTGAGACTAAAAAATATGACCTTTGTAATGAGCCTTGTAATCCCTTTTATGTTATAAGGGAGCAACAAGCATCAAGATCCATTATATTTACATTTCACTTCATTTCAAGATCATTTGCACTAGAATTTGAGACGTCCTCATTTAGTTACATGCAATCATTGCAGAAAATGGAAGAGTAAAAGACCACTTTCCACATCCCTTACATGAGGACATTCCAGCTCCTCAAAAAGTAGAGTCTGTTGCAGCAACAATGTTGAATCCCTATCCTTGCTGACCGAAGAAGATTCTCCACTCGGAATCCCAACAAAACCCTGCATAGAACCTAGTGCTAGAAATTTTGGAACTTCTCCTATACACCAACCCAAAGAATTTCTACATCAGCACTAGAAACAAGAAATCACATGAATGTTGAATAGGAAAATCCTGAGAAAAGGGCCATGGTGTCATCAAAAACAAAAATGGGGTTGAATCATCAGCCTCAGAGGATACTAGCCCATTCCTTGCTCATGGTGGAACTAGAGGAACCGTCACCACATCCTCATCAGAATCATTAGATGGTACTATGGAGAGGGTATAATAATCACCCTCTAAGTTAGTGTCACCCTAATTTTTTGAAGGGATATTAGAAACCTCACTAGGAGAATTAAGTCCTCCTAGATAAGCCTTACGATACTTGGACTTTTTCTTTGCATTCTTTTCATACTCCACCAAATTTTTCCCTTTGAAGTTGACCAATTCTCCTTAAACAGTTTGAATCCTCAGGTGGTAGTTACTCCTTACACCATACTTCTTAAATTTCCTCCATCCCATTTTATTCTTTGGTGTATCATGAGCTCCCTATGTATCAATCTCATTCTCAGAGGCATTCTTCTCAAACTTGAGAAAACTCAATCTCCTAGACCTTTAGACTGGCCTAAATAACTCTCCAAACTTACTCATCCTCTCAATGATAAGAACTAGAAGATACCTACCAATTCTGATCTCAGACTCAAAATCAATTGTTAGTTTCTGAATACAATTTATGAATGAGAAATATGACTATCAGTCCTTCTTATAATGATCCATGCAAGTGTGTTGTTGATGCAAAATTTTGTAGGGGGTAGCAGTCTTATGGGAAACTTAGCTACTGGGGGACATTGCATTTAGCTAAGTGACCTCTGGGATTTTATCGAAGCTGACTCTTCATTTTTTTTAATGGGGGGAGGTAAAGGGTTAGAAGGATAGCATGTAATAGTAAAATCTAAACTAAGGTGATGCACCAAAATCATGAGAGTAATTACTTGAACACAATGCTGAAAGCAAAGGCCTGAACAAGAAAATGTTGTCTATCAAATAGATTAACTTAGAAGCACTTCAAACATAAGAACATAATTTTTATTGCATAGCATAATCTAATACAACCTCAGCCAACACAAAAGGGTAAAACATGGTCTGTATTTTATTAAGCTGTATGAGATTACAAAAGCTGAAGAACAAACATTCATACACTATAGGAAAATAAAAGCACAGTCTTAATATTCTATCAAATGCATTAAAAATAGAGAGGCTGAATTGATTGGCACAGTCTACAAAATTCAAGTCTAATAGAAAATATTACAAAAGGCCAATTCCCAATGCTCAGGAAGTTTTTTTAATCAATCTAACAACAACCTAATAAAAGAGAAGCAAGGCCACTTATATAAGCCAACCCATTGCCTGAAAGCCATAGAGAGAAAGATGCCTTTGGAAAAACATTGATGCCCCAGATCTCCTCGAGCTAGGACTAAATAAGAAGATCGCGCAATAGCATGCTAGAAAACCCATTGAAAGAGAACACAAGGTGATGCAGTAGCAGCAGTGAACATGGGACAACGAAGAAGAAAACATGGCAGCAAAAGAGAAAAAATGGCATAGGAAGCAACTCCCACATAACCGGTGCACAAAAACACGCGACGCATCAAACACATGAAGCTTGGAAAAAGATAGAGGGACACCACAGTGAAAATCTCCGAGAGGAAGCCACATGGAAGATGCCAAGCAAAAGGAACTGTTGAGTGGGCCCGACTCAGAAAGTAGTGAGAGAAAGCCACGCATTGAAAGGATGAAACTCAATAGAGGCAAAGTGATACAGATCGGTAGGAAGCTCCGATAGGAGGCCACGTGGTAGATGCTAAAAAGCTGCTAGCGATAAAAATCAAGGCAAAGCCGTGAAGGATAGTAGTTCGTGAATAAAAGCTAATAGTTTGGTGACTCAGAGGGAAATTTCGCCTACAGAATGAAGAACCCCATAAACCTTGGTTCAACACTACTGCTATTGCTCGAAGCTGGGAGAGGGAAGCCTGTAGGCTAGTCCAGACCTCATTTGATGGCGCGAAGAGGGCTCACATATTTTCATGCACCAACTTAAGATCGATGATCACCTTGAAAGGCAATCCGCCAAATACCTTCGCCTCTAATTCAAGATGGAAAAAGAGTTGTGCTAGCTGATGTTTAATACCTTCAATATTTTTGATAGTTGGAGACTGATCAAAGGATTGGAAAATAGAAATTTCCTGCTTCTTTTCCTCGATCCTTCCAATTATGTGCTCGACACCTGTTACCGCCTGATCTATGATGAAGGGCAAAGGGAGGCCTCACTGAGTCAAGTGGGAAAACTTTGCATGCATGTCACTGGTAATTTGATTCAATCTGGCTCTGCACTCTGCTACATGTTGGATGAGTTCGTGCATGGAAATGAGAATTTTTATGCCCATAGCCACCGTTGTCCAATCTTTAATACCTACGCCACTCAGAGCCTCATCAGAAGTTGTATACAGCTTGCCCAACAAATGTCTGGCCTTCAGAACTTTATCGAAAGTCATCTCCTGCACCTGTTGTATTGTTTCGCTAATTGTCCCACATAAGCTAGTCGCTTGCACCATAAACTTCCGAGTGGGCTGCAAAGCAAGGCATAATGCCTTGACATTATCCCAGTATGATGCATATAATTCTTTGGCAATCTCTAGTGAGATCATTTGTGGTTCAGGAGGTTGGGCCCTCACAAGGTCTAACTCTGTAGCTCTGTTGCCCAGTTCTGCCTGAAGCTTTGATAGACTTCCCCCCAATATAGAAAACTGACTCTTCAAAGTAGAAATTTCTTTCTCCCACTCTTCCAAGGCCAATTCGGCCTACCTTCTCTTCTCAATCTCCAATTCCAAAGTGACATTCATCTCATTTATTTCATCATTCATACTCTATCAGAGCTGCTTCATGCCATCATCTCTCTGCCTCAAATCAGTACAGAGGGTTTTCTCAGTCGCTCGACATTGCTCAATTTCATTTTGTAGGGTCGAAATGACATTCGTTCCCAAAGCTTGAAGCTCACTCACTTTTCGTTCCAAGGCATTTCTCTCATTCAGGAGGTGATTAATCTCATTTTCCTGGGCCTTATGCTTGTTTTCTCAAATATCAACCTTACTTCTTAGCTCTGTCAACTGCTCCTCTTTTTTCTTTGTTTGGTGACTCATCTTGAGGAAGTCGATGGTCACCACCCTTTGAGCCTCTGCCATCATCTCGACTTTATCCTTCAAATGAGCATGCTGCAAGTCCAGCCCAACGACGTTGACAGAATAGTCGCTCGACAACATTTCTCGAACTAGTTAGATCATGTTGGGGCTGATTTTTGCAAACATCAGTGAATTATGATTCTCATGGAATACCATTTGAAAAGAGGCTCTGCCTGTCTACTCGCATCCTTTTCTCTTCTTTTTTGAATTCGGCTTGCTAGGGTGCTCTTGTTTGCATCCACCTATGAAAAATATTCATGGGAAGGAATACCCAGCCCACTAGCAAAGGGAAACTCCCGAGGGACTACTAGTGGGAAGGAAAGTTTGCTCAGAGAATTGGTGAACTTGCTAGGCCTCGTGATAACTACTGAAGAGAAGGGTGGAATAAACTGGACACCTGGAGATGATGGAAACATGGTATGAGGAAAGGTTGGGGAAGCACCAACTGACATGTTGGGCCTCGTGGATGAAAATTGTTGGCTCAAAAGGTTAGGACGGGCCACCATTTATGTTTCAGGGGCAAAAGGGAAAGTAGAAGATGCAAAGGGAAACCTAGGAGGAAAAATATTTGACTGCCCTAGATATCTAGCGATATGAATAGCCGGTGTAGATGAAATAGCAAGGGCAGATGAGGAGGAGACTAGCGACATAGAAGAGAGAGAAGAGGGAGGAAATAATACCTGAGGTTCCTAAAGAACTGTAGCCAATACCACCGCTTCTTCATATTGTAACTCCTCCCCTCTGGTGGAATCTCTTGTTCATGGTCGCTTTTCCTCCAGAGAACTATCAAGCTCCATAATAACTTTTGGCCGATGATCAGAACTCCTTGGCCTCTTCGTACCTGATCTAGAGGAGCTGGAAGGCTCTGAAATCTGCGCATTTGAAGAGTCCTCCTAATGTGAATGTTGTCCACTGAATGCCGCCTCTTGCGCAGGATCCCCCTCAGCAGTGGGGGCATTATGCATTACCTCCTCTCTGAGTTCTGTGGAAGCACCTCTTTTCACAAAGACCTTCTCAGAACCCGAAGGGTTTGGGGAGTTCTTGTTGTTTGAATGTTCATGCACCTAGATGTTGTCAAACCAGTTGTCTGACTCTACCTCCTAGAAAAGCTCATTTGTTGTCTTTATCTCCTATCTATATGTCCAGAAATCCCTAATTCTTTCAGGCTTCCATCCAAGCTTATTTAACCGGCTGCACAAAAACCGACTCATCTTATGCTTGGGATTGGGATTTTCCACAACATGGTAAAAGTTCAGTCACGACAGTCAACTTGTTTTAGTAGGAAAATACTCCAGGCTGATGTATAATTTCAAATTCCCCTCATCAACATTTCTCCAAGGGTCCCAGAATGGCCGAGGTTGGTGTGGAATTTTTATGCCAACCTCTAATAGATTATTCTCTGGGTTGTATTGCCATGTGTCATTGATAACCACCAACCCAAGATTACCCAACTTGGAGTACAAAACCTCTGAGGTGTTAACCTTCGTGGTCCTTTTCTTTACTAGTGATACAAAGCCAAACATGACTGGCAATGTCAAATAGGAAGTCAAATGCCTTCCTCCCCAGTAGTCATTCTGGATATTACATAGCTGCCTAAATGCCTCCAGGGTCAGCACTCTGTCAGAATAAAATGTGGGATCCAAAAGAGATCCCAAAAAAACCCTTGCATACAAAGCATAGTGAAATACGTACCAAAGAACCAATCACAAGGTGGTAAGAGGCCTCTCATCCATGATTTCTGCCTTGGAAATAATCGCACAGACATGCTGCTTCAAGATCCATGCAAAGCCCAAAATTTGGAGCTAGAAATGAGTCCAAAAATGCATAATAATCAAAAATATTCGATAGGATGAGAGTCCATGTCAAAACCGGCTTTCTCACGCCTCTTTCATCAAATATAGCCAGGGCCATGAACTACTTGAAATAGTCAAGATTCTAGTGCAAAATCATGTATACCAGGAAAGAAGAATACATGAACCTACAACCTGGCTCAAATTCCCTCAGTTGCTAGCTCATCCCATCAATTATAACCTTAACAAAGTCCATAAGCAGAGGTGTGTTGTTCTTCTTCAGCATAAAGCTAAGACTCATTTAGAATTCGAAGACCCCCTTGTCTGTATCTAGACCACAAACCAACGCCAGCATAGAGCAGATGGAAGCAGAACCCAACTTTAAAGTGCCCAAAGCAATTGGGAATCTGGGAGGTGCCAAAACATCTATCGGCTGAGCAGTCTCAGTATGATAAAACTATTGTGCCATTCAAAGATTTATCCAGTAGTCCTGCATTCTATGAATGTTGAAATTCTAAACATTATCGAGTAAGAGGAACAAAATGCATAGCATATCCTTCAGGGCCTAGGGACTGATAACTACCATCAAATTAGGGCCACTTATGACTCTGGTCTGGGGGTCAAAACTTGTTGCGCATGCCTCGATAATTTCTAGACAATAATGCACTAGAGGAACCCTGTACTGGGGAAGCCCACAATTCCATAAATGTTTGTGGAAAGGGTCTGACATCTTCTTCATTTTCTTGCATGTAACCTCCCTTAGGCTTTTGGGATTCTGAGATAACTCAGGATCCAAAATATTATCCCAATCCTCTGATACTAGGGATTGATTTTTAGGAGAGATTGTGCCAATTTATTTATGGTCTTCTTAACTGGTGAAGGGCCAAGATGGCTTTGTTGGAATACCCGAGGTAGCATAAGACTCTTGGTCATATATGTTCACACAGGGTGCCATCAACCTTTGCTCATTAATGCTTTCCGTAACCACGGCTTGTGTTGAACTTCCTGCAATTTCAACCATTTCTTTGTATTCGCAAGAGGCTTCACAAACTATGCAAATTTTAGCTTCTGAAAATGTTTTCTCTTCTTTGAAAATGACTTGAATAGTTATACACTTTGATAAATTTTTACAATAAATTCCTTCTATGCACTTAACCTTCTTTTTAATTTTCCCAAAAAAATGGCTTAGCAAGTGTATGTGCTAGCTTTTCACATTAGTTACCTCATGCACCACCCTCCTTCTTTGCATGTGTGAAAAAATCACCAACCTACCAAAATACTCTTCACATTTAAGAGACATGACTTCACATAAGGTGGTGCCTGATTTTCTTGGACAATGCGTCGAGACAGCCTTGCCATATCTTTCGCAAGCCCTTTTGCATTAACTGATTTCATGATCATTCTTGGGCGCATCACCCAACAACCCTACCAAAATATTTTCCTCAATTCAATTAGGACGGAAGCATATCATGCTAACAACTGGCTTATCCTCATTCAATTCAGCAACTTGAATGGAGCAAGTTGCAACTGTACTTGATTATTCACATCACTTCACATGCTGCAACACTGACTATCTATAAATAGGACCCTTGATAACCTTGCTAATCACAATTTATTTTAGCATTCTCACTAATTAGGCCCTAGTTTATCTTAGAAATTTTATCATTTAGCTAGAGTAGCAAGCAAATATGGAGACGACAATTAGATTAGTTTGGAAAAAGACCCAGGCCACATTTCAAGGAAAGGTTAGGTGTAGGCACCTAAAGCACATGATAGGTGTTAAAAACTTGTTATATGTAAAGGCAATCAAATGGGTCATAGGCCGAGAATGCATTGAGTACGAGGACCAATATAGGGTAAATACCAACATTTTCTCTCACTTTGTCGCTTCACACCTGGACATCAACATTTCCAAACACAAAATTTTGAAGCTGACCAAGTGAATCTTCCCTCGGTGCTACCTGAGAGGGTTGGAGCATATAGTTTGGGCCACCGAATTTGATCATGGGATTCCTTTTGTCTGCAACCTGTGTCGGGTGCTATTGCATGGAGGACCAATGCCAACCAGGCCCTTTCTATTTGGCTTTGAGCCGAAAACCCATGAAAAAAACCACTCCCTTGCTTGCGCTGGCTGCTACTTCTTGATGCAGATACATAATATTGAACCCTTCCAAAACATGCAGTGGTGTGAAAAATTTGAGAGGATGGTGTTTCCCCACCTTGCACCACCTACTGCTATTGTTGCTGGTCCTTCTTCCATTTGATAATTGAGAAAAAATAATCCCAATTTTTCCTTTTTGCCTTTTTTTGCCCCCCGTAGTGGATTTATATGTATATTTTGACATATGGCCGCTGGCCCTCGCCAGATATAATGTAAATATTCTAGAAATAATATAATATACAAGTTTTTCATATCTGGGCTCATTGTTCATTCTATCTCATTTTTTCAATACTGTTGTTGTTATTCAAAAAGCACTCAGAAAACCCAAAACTTAAAGCAGGAAAAATATTTACATATTTACAAAATTTACAAACTTATTGCATAAGTAGAACTAATTAAACATTTTAAGGTGTATTCCATTAATGCGCAAAGAATCACCTTCCATAGTTTCTAACTCAAAAGAGTTATACTATTTACACTGGGTTATTTTGAAAGGCCCTTCCTAGAACTATCAAATTTGTCGTGTTGTCCAGGCTTTGCTCTGCATTTGTTGAGCTTGAGCACCAAATCTCTGCATTGTAACTCTTGGTTAGATACATTTTTATCAAACCACCTTTTCACCACCTACTAGTGGTTGTTCATGGCCTCAAGAACATGGTCTCTTTTCTCTTGTACCTCTAGTAACTCAGAAATTCATACCTCCATAGCTCCGTTCTACTCGATTTCAAGAGACTTGACCAATTGGAGGGAAAGGATTTCCATAGCATTAGGCAACAATGCCTCTTTCCCATACACCATCTCATAAGAGGATGTCTTTAATATCTTATTGGGTGTGATACGGTCTGCCCATAGTGGTGTTCAGAGGTTTTTATGCCACTCCCTCTAGTGTTCCACGCCTATCCTTTTGATTAACCTGATGAGGTTTTTGTTTATGGATTCCATGAGGCCATTCCCCTGAGGGTAATAATTAGAAGAGGTTTTCAAGAAAACCCCATATTTCAATGCAAATTGGCTCATCTTAGAGCCAAGGAAAGCTTTAACATTATTAGAAATAATTATTTTCAGCGGGCCAAATCTCACTACCAACTCCTCCAAGAAGTTAGCAATTTCTACTTTCGTTACATTTTTTAATGGCACAGCCTCTGCCCATATGGTGAAGTAATCAGTTGCTATCAGAATCCACTTGTGTCCAGCTGATGAAAAAGGGTTAATCATCCCAATGAAGTCCAAACCCCATTGAGCAAAAGGTTTCTCCACTACTCTGGGTCTTAGTGGCATAGCATCGTTCTTTCTTTTACCAACATAAAATTGACACTCACTGCAAGACTTTACTAATGAAAATGAGTCATTGAATAGAATTGGCCAAAAATAACAAGCACATATGATATTAATTGTAGTAGTTCTTGTGGAAAAGTTCCCTCCAGAAGGGCCACTATAATATTGATCTAATATCCTTTTGGCTTGTTCCTCATTCACACATCTTAACAAGACACCATTAAATTTTATTTTAAAAAGCACTCCTTCTAAGAGAACATAACTACTATTTTGTAATCGACAGAAACATCTCTTAAATGAAGGGAGATTGGTTGGGTACCTTCCTATTTGCATGAAATTTATCCTGTCTTCCAGCCAATCACTCTCGGAGCTTTCCTCATTCAGCAGCACAGGTTTCGAGACTTTGAACTCTACTACTGGCTCATTATTTTTGGCTAGGTACTCGCACAATCCTTTTCCCTTAATAGTCTTGATAGGCCTAATCTCAATATCATACTCTAGGATCTTTGTGATCCAGTTAGCTCTTTTATCGGTGATTTCCCCTTCCATTATATAAACCCGCACACTAGGATGCAGTACACAAAAAATCACTTTATTGCATGATATGAGGTGTCAGAACTTCTTTAGCCTGTTTATAATAGCAAAGGCCTTATTTTCTACAAAAATATACTTTACCTCATACTCCATTAGGGTACGCGAGTAAAAAGAAATAGGTGATTCCTTCTTATCTTTATCATCTTTTTGCATTAGTATTGTGGTAATATTGTTGCCACCACCAAAAAAATACATAATAAAATCCTTAGACAAGTTTGGATTAATTAGTACAAGAGCTGAAGAAATAACCTCTTTTATTAGCTCAAAATATTTTCTGGCTTTCGCCGTCCACTTGAAGGTCTGGTCCTTTTTCAGCATTAGGGTAATCAGTTGAACGATCCCTACAAAGTTCACAATGAATCGACTGATGAAATTGAACTTACCCAAAAAAGGTTGCACTCCTTTCTTGTTTATGGGTAGAGGAAGCTCCCTCATTGCATCAACTCTTTCCAGATCAATGAAAATGCCCTCCTTCGAGACAACATATCCCAATAGCTTCCCCTAAGGGACTCCGAACACACATTTCTTTGGGTTTAGAGAAATCCCTAATTCTTGGCATTTCTAGATGACAAGCTCAAGATGATCAAAGTGATCATTAGTAGATTTGGAAAACACTGTTAGATCATCCAGATAGATAATTATAATCTTATGCATTAAATCCCTAAAGGGAATATCCATAGCTCTTTGAAAGGAGGCTCCAGCATTTGAAAGTCCAAAGGGCTTCTTAGCATATGCATATGTTCTCCACTTAGTGGTGAATGCTTTTTTGTGCTGGTCTTCCTCTTTTACCTAAATCTGATTGTAGCCTAAAAAACCATCCAACATAAAAAACATTTTAGAACTAGCAACGGTTTGTAGAATTACCTCTATAGAAGGTGAGGGGTAATGATCCTTTAGGGATGCTTGATTCAAGTCTCGGAAGTCCACACAGAACCGTATATCACTATTCTTCTTCTGGACTAGCACCAGGTTAGACACCCAAGTGCTATGCTTGATTGGGAACACTATTTGAGATGCAATCAATTTATTCAACTCCTGTGACATGAGTGATTCAATATTCAGATTCATTGGCCTCTGTCGCTGATGAACCAGCTTCGCTCCTTCCAATAGCTCAATTGTATGTTGAATAATCCTAGAATCATATCCCTTAAGATCATCATATGACTAGGCTACTACGCTCGGATATTCCTCGTAGAAGTGCTTTAGCCTATCTTTATTCTTCTCATATACTCCTTTACTGACCTTGAGCTTTATATCTTCTCCGATATGAAAATTGGTGTAGTCGCCTTTGTGAGCTACAAGATTTATTTTATCTTTCCTTGCATCATCGGAATCAAAGAGACTCTCCAGAGTAACTAGGCCTCTAAGAAGCTTATTGAATTTCAACTAGATTACTTTATCCCCATAGGCTTTGGTGATCTTTGGTTGCAATTGGTCATAAAATTCCCTAGATGACTAGAGAAATGACGCAATATGAGCATCACTATCGAACACTTGCCAGTCTTTATCATTGTTTGGAACAACAGGTCATATAATTACTCTCATTGCATGTTTACTTTTTAACAACTTGGAAGCTGGCTCAAACTGAGCCCCAAAAGTTGCCATTCGGTCGACTTCGGAGTTCTGCTCTCTTGGTATAGCCTGAATGTTGAATGCCTCAAAGCCTTCAATGAGATCCTAGACTCTATGCTGGTATGATCACATACGGACATTCTTTGCTGCAGATAGCCCTCGGATTTGGTTGACCACCAATTCTGAATCTCCAAACACTTTTATTTGCTTTGCGCCCATTTGTTCTGCAAGGATCAAACCATGGACAAGGCCTTCATATTTTTCTTCATTATTCGAGCATGCCAATTGAAAGTGATAAGACCTCAAGGTATTTTCTTCAG
This sequence comes from Sequoiadendron giganteum, assembly GCA_007115665.2. NCBI lineage: Eukaryota > Viridiplantae > Streptophyta > Pinopsida > Cupressales > Cupressaceae > Sequoiadendron > Sequoiadendron giganteum. The sequence goes on from CM021106.1 coordinate 227,707,933, forward strand.
ATGGAGATGTCAAACATAGTCCTACTCTACCTCCTACTTTGCATCTTGCCCCATCAAAGTGCAAAGTCCAGGACTCCGAGGATGCTTCGCCTCTAGACTCTTTAGTAAATCTGGGCATAATTTGTCCTTCCTCATGTATGACATAGGTTCCAAGCCCAGTTGTATGATAATTTTCAAAAGGGTCAATGTCTATAAACTCATTCAACAGAGCTTCTTCGCTTTCCGTCCAGGAGCTGCTTGCTTCCTCTTCCTCCAGAAATTCAACATTGAATCTGTCTTCTCGGGTGATTGAAGTATGCGTTGCTTCAAAGTTGATCAGGGGTTCATCAACAACATGTTTGGAATTCAAAGTTTCTGAAAATATTTTCATCTTAGCTCCATGCTTGGTTCTCAAGATCAGTTGTGACCAGTTCAATGCTAGATAGCCTCCAACATTTACAGTGAATGCTCGGGACAAACATATCCCGAACAGAGGAGGAACGTCAATGAGTACAATGTCTTGGTTCACAGTAATACTGGGGCAAGAAATCAATGTCATAGGCAATCCTTTGATTACCCCAATAGTATCAACTTTATTTCCATTGAGCTACATGTTTCCCTTGTTAAGAGGCTCATATTTTAGCCCCAAAGCATCGACCACTTCCTTCGACATGATAGTGGTGCTAGCACCAGAGTCGATCATATAGTTGGGTGATCCCACAAAGCTGGTTTACAATTTCTGAGAGGAACTGATTTTTGCTAAAATCACATATTTTTAGAAAATATAATGATTTAAGCCTTTAAAAGTTCCATTTTAAGGATTCCAATTGAAGAGGTTTTGATCAAACCACCTTAGATCAAACCCCCTTGGATAGAACCTTGCTAGTTTTAAACCATACCTATAAATGAGTCTCCTTTACACCTATCAAAATGTTGATAAAAAATCATTTTTGATTTACCTTTTGGGAGATCAAATGAATTCATTTAAAATTTATTTCAAATGATTATGGTAGTCCTCGAAATGAGCTATCCCACGAATATAATTTTAATATGTTTTGGTTTTATTATGTATGTGTTTTTTTAGTTTTATTAAACATAGATTTTTTACCGAAAATTAAGCTCTTTGTTTTGCACATGTGGAAAAATAGAAAATTATCAAAATAATTTTTTTAAAAATATTTTTCGTGTTGGGTATTGATGTCCTTGATCCATTAAAAAAATAAAAATTGAATTTCGATACATATAGAAAAAGTTATGTTGTATACAGTCCGCCTATGTTTGAATTGCAATTGGTTTGACTTGGAAACTCTATTAAGGAAAAAAATTTCAATAAAAAACTATGAGAGCAAATGAAAGTGCTAGATATCATAGTTAAAAATATAAATTCGAAAAAATTAGAATTTTATCCTTCATACAAAAAAAGTTATATTGTATACGGTGAGCGTCACTTTTTAAAAATGTTGTTTTCTGAAAAAAACCAATTTTCGTGGGAGATGGAAAAAGAAGTACAATATTATTCCAAAAAAATTGAAAAAAATATTTTTAGAATCTATAGAAAAAATGTGATGAGACTCTAGTTTGCATCATCTTCAAATTCCCCACGGTTTAGCCGCTATAGGTGCCTAGATGTGAAGATTTAGTTAAAAATAATAATTCCAGTGTCCAGTTTGGCCAAAAATTGTAAACCACTATTGTGGGATCACCCAATTATGCAATAACTTGTCGCCAATGATAAGTGTTAGAAATAAAGGCTTAGGTTTAGGCTTACTCTCTTTTCTAGCTTTGATATTTTCTTCTGATTGATTTGTTAGCACTTTATCTAGGTCCGTCTTGGATATCTTTTCTTCACTAGGCTGAATAGGCATCTTCACATCTTCTCCCGACAATGCTTTCTATAATAACACCTTTTTCTCTAGAATAGCCAGGATATCCCACAAAAAAACATTGTCAGAGGATTTATTTAGTTATTCCACCACATTGAACTATGCTTATGACTAATGAGTCACGATTGCTTGCTCCTTTAGCTTTGTAGCTGGTGCATCCAACTGTTTGACAACAACTCAGTTGATCATGGGGGATTTTGCTTTATGAGGAGGTGGATTTGGAGAACTGGGATAAGTTTCCTTGGACTTATGTGGAACTGAGGATAGATTTTCTGATGGACTGGGCATTGACTTGGATGGACCACTAGTCGTCAGAGATGTGAATTCTCCGGTAAGTCTCCACTTTGAATGCATGTTGTAGTCTGATTGCACTCAGGGCACTTGAGTTATAGGAATGCCATTCGGAAATGCTGACTCTTCTCCTTCCATCCATGAAAAAAGTGCTTGGTTTGAAACTATATCTAACTCCTACTCTATGGAAATCCCTTGCATTTGAGCAATGAGGACTGGATTATCCATCTGCTGAGAGGCATATGATTGGTTTACGAGATCAGGTACATTGCCTTGGCTATGTTGCTCCGCAATCTTTTGTTGCAAATTCCCCCACGGACAATTTTGGGGCATGTGTGCATCATTACAAGGAAAGCACCATGAATTAGTATTTTCAGCAAGGTTATTTTGTCCTTCTACTAGCTCTTTGCTTGAACTAGGATGGATGGTCTGCATTGGCAGGGTCACAGGAACAACTTGATTGTTCGACTAAGCTTGAGTATTGCCGCATGACCTATCCTACCACTGATTTGACTAGTAAGGAGCCTTTTCGCCTTGATAATTTTGGTAAGTCGGCTTCTGGTACATATACTACTACCGCTTCATAGTTGTCAATTCATTTGTCATGGTCCGCATCTGATCCTTCATCTCATTCATTTCAGCCATCAAGGGGTTAGGCACTGGAGCTACACTCGGTGTCATTCCGGGGTACATGTACATAGACTAGGGAGGAGTTGCAAAAGTGTTGGCCGAAGCTGCTTCAGCTTCTATGGTGTTGAATTCTAGGAACAATGGCATAATGGGTCTTGGTGCCAACTTTCCAACAGCAATAAAGTTATTCTCTAGAGTGACAACAAGACTGTAAGCATCGAGTAGAGTATTTCCATCAAGAGCCTGTAGCATCATGGAAATATAAGCATTAATGGACTTCAAATAGAACATGAATGCCAAATTTGTTGGAGGCAGACTACCAACAAAAACTCTCTGCCAAGTCGAATGAAACCGTGCGTTGAAATCAGGCAGAGCTTCATGAGGAGCTCGCTTTATGCTGGCCAGCTGATGATATAGCAAAGACCTATTGCCAACATTTGAAAAATGCTCGTAGAATGGATCTCCAAGGTCGTCCCATGTAGCAATTGAATTAGCCGAAAAAGAAAGAGTGTGATACCGGTTCAAAGCCTTGCCTCGAAAAGAGGTGGCAAGCAATTTTAGAGCTACATTTTCATTAGAAACACTATGCACCAGACACACGTCTGCCACATCCTGCAAGTGCTATGTCGGTGTCTTTGATTCATCCCTAGAAAATTAAGGGATAACTTTTAAAATAGAAGCCGAAATCGGAGCCCATACTGTAGGAGGCACATGCACTACTAAAGGACTACCAACATCCCAGGCTACATAATTTCTAGCGATCATTGGCGCAGGAGACAGAGGAGAAGGGGGAGGTGAAGGACTACCTTGCTGACCTCTCAGATGGACAAAAACTAACGGTGGTACGAGTAGGCTAGGGAATCTTCCTGTTTGTGACCTAGTTATGGGACTATGGCTTATACACTCTTATATCATGCGAACATGCTAGTTCACGTCCCACCAGGCAGGCCAGAAAAAGAACTGTTGACGCAAAATTTTGTAGGGGGCAACATTCTTATGGGAAACTTAGCTACTGGGGGACATTGCGTTTAGCTAAGTGACCTTCAAAATTTTATCGAAGCCGACTCTTCATTTTTTTTAATGGGGGGAGGTAAAGGGTTAGAAAGATAGCATGTAATAGTAAAAGATAAACTAAGGTGATGCACCAAAATCATGAGAGTAATTACTTGAGCACAGTGTTGAAAGTAAAGGCCCAAACAAGAAACTAATGTCTATCAAATAGATTATCTCAGAAGCACTTCAAACATAAGAACATCATTTTTATTGCATAGAATAATCTAATACAACCTCGTCCAACATAGAAGAGTAAAACATGGTCTGTACTTTATTAAGCTATATGAGATTACAAAAGCTGAAGAATAGATATTCATAAAGCTATAGGAAAATAAAAGCATAGTCTTAATATTCTATCAAATGCATGAAAAATAGAGAGGCCGAATTGATTGGCACAGTCTGCAAACTTCAAGTCTAATAGAAAATATTACAAAAGGCCAATTCCTAGTGCTCGGGAAGTTTTCTTAATCTATCTAACAACAACCTAATAAAAGAGAAGCAAGGCCGCTTATATAAGCCAGCCCACTGCCTGAAAGCCACAGAGAGAAAGATGCCTTTGGAAAAACATCGACTTCCCAAATCTCCTCGAGCTGGCACCGAATAGTAAGATCACCCAATAGCATGCTAGCAAACTCATCCACACAGAACACAAGGCCATGTAGCAACAATAGTGAACATGTGACAGCAAAGTAGAAAATGCAGTAGCAAAAGAGAAAAATGGCATAGACAGAAACTCCCACATAACCGGTGCATAGAAACATGCCACGCATTGAACACATGAAGCCTAGCAAAAGAAAGAGGGAAGCCCCAATGAAAAGCTCAGAGAGGAAGCCATGTGGAAGATGTTGAGCAAAAGGAACTATTGAGTGGGCCTGACTCAGAAAGTAGTGAGAGAAAGCCATGCGTTGAACACACGGAACTTGGTAGAGGTAAAGCAATATAGATCGGCAGGAAGCTCCATTAGGAGGCCACATGGCAGACACCGAAAAACTACTAGCGATAACAGTCAAGGCAAGGCCATGAAGGAAAAGATAACCACGAAGGATAGCGGTTCATGAATAAAATTTCATATGTGCCAACCATTAATTCTTCAAAGAAAGCTTGTGCGCGTGAGCTAGCAATAGTCTACTTTGATCCTTTTAATTTTAACTATTGATCATGTTTTAAAAGATAAACCAATGGGTAGATTACTATGCAACCACTTATAATTAAGTTTTAATTGTGCTTTTAATGCTCCTTTAAATCAGAAAAAATCTGAGTAGATAAACATCTACTCCATACATAGCATCAATTAAAACTATTCTTGCTATAATTACCCACTTACCCATAGGAATTATTTCACTTGTATTTTTTCTTATCAAAACAATGAGAATTAATCCTGATCTGATCTCAAAATAATGGTTCGTAAGTTGCCATGTGTTTTTTCACCTTCTCCACACATTTCATTAGCTATTAGGTCTGACAGTCAAAATATCAAGCATGCGCCCCAAAGAACAAAGTTTAAAATAGTGTCATTTATAAATAGTATCTTCTTGGCCAAATTTAGAAGTATTATATCTTTATTAGAGCCCATCGGAGCCTTTTAGAAACTCCACATGGCGCTTATCCACTTGCCTATTGGAAGATATAGGAAATGGGTGGGGCCCACATGGGATGGTGGGGAATGGTCAGGATTGGGACACTTCACCTACCATCGACCTTCGATTTCATCCCTTATGAAACAAACCTTCATCTTCAAAGATTAGCATGTCCCACAAAAATACAGGTGTCACTTCGCCTACCAACCCATGTGACTAACTTTCCTTATTGTTGTAGATAGACAAGCATACAGGGAATGGATTTGATGAGAACACATGTAATTAAATCCACCATTGATCATCCTTCAGACAACATCCATTGCCTTGTGGATATTCTGGTCCCACCATCAATCAATAGCACATGGCCATCACCTGCTAGCTCGTGTCTTTAAAATAACATGAAATAAATCAAGATTGGCACATAGGGAATGGTAGAGATGTGGCCACGTCTTCAATCCCATAGCTATTGATCTACTTTTGAAAAGCACCAGTCATCTTCACTAAGGAGACTAGGCCCACTAGCATACCAAACTTGTGGTCAAAGCCCGCCATCCTGTGTGAATAAAATAAGAAGAAACAAACTAGCGCAAGCATATGGGGAACGACTAGGATTAATTCCCATGATCAGATGACCAACATGAAGTTCCATTTCTGCACATTCCAAAAAAATTTTATCATAAAAGGGGGCCATCTCTAGGAAAATAAGATATTGACCCATAATAACAAAGGCTAAGGATTTAAGTCGTTAAAATCAAGACTTCAATCATAGGAAAATTAATACCAAGAAGAACTAAGGTGACTGACAAACCTAAGATCAGGGGCTGGTAAAAAGAATGACCTTAATGGCACAAGTGATAAATCAAATGACCAGGAACCAAGAAAATAGGTCAATGCAATTTTAAAAAAATGAAGGGTTTTTTGATTCATAGGCCAATTTTGGGAAGTTTTATGAATATAAAACCCTATCATAGTGATGAGAATATGACCTAAAATTAGAAACAAGGGCCCAAGCCAAAATTTACATAATTTTTAGGGTGAAACCAATAAATTTTCTAAGGGGTTCCATCAATGGCTCCTATTGGGGACACATTCCTTTCATAGGCATGGTGAGATCCTAGAATCATTGGGTGAAGCAAACTAGGCAAAAAGGCAAAAAGGCAAAAAAAACAAAACAAAAGAAAAAGAAACAAAATATTTACAAAATCTTACACATGCCAAAAGTCTAGAAAAGGGAGATCCAATCTCCACTCCACCTACAACCTTCTTCTGAGGTGCAAATTTTAATATGCACCCTACAATCTAACTGGGCTTCATTTCCATATTGGTGGCACCAGGCCACTGAAACTTAGGGCCAATTATTGCCCCTATAAAAAACCAACCTATTGAAAGAACTGATGTCCTTCCACCCACATTTTCCTTTTTCATACCACTACAACAAGCATAACCTTCTCCCTATAAGAAGAAAAATGTGGACACCTTTGGGGTCTACTTGATTACAAATAATGTGACTAGCATTTTTCTTAATTTTTCTAAGTATATTACTACTAGTGTAATCTTGGTCATCCTGTATTGTATTATTAGGAACAAATTGAAAATTATTATCCAATGAATTATCTCCATATTGAAAATAACACTCCTTGTTGTACATTTTATTGTCATGCTCTACAGAAATACCTTCCAACTGAACTAGAAACTGAAAATATTCATACTCCCCCAAGTAGCTAGCATCATGATACTCAACCTTATTTGCAACATTTTTATCAAATGTGAAAAATTCATAGGCACTACCCTCGAGGAGCTCATCAATGTGTTTCTTTGTTTGCTCAAGACCACACTCTAACCATGTATTAGATGCATCATTAGAATTCTCAACAAAGAGTGGATTATCTCTAATCCAATAAAGATTATCATTTCTCATTTCTAGTGAAGATGGAGGCTCATCAAATAAGGGGTTTTCCATTAAATTCATTATTTTCATAAAAGCCTCAACCTCCTTATCATGAAGGTCTAAATCCTTCATATCATCATTGTATTAAAAATTATTAAAATCACTGAAAGAGCATACAAACAGATTTTCAACTTCATTCTCATCAACAATGGTTAACATCTCTGACTCACATTCTAAAAACTCCTCATAGGAAGCAAGTTGTTCCTCCTCAAGCATACATGAATTCCTACCATTATCAAAATATTTCTCATTTGAAAATAAATATTCCATCTGTACTTCATGAGGAAAATCATGATCAACAAAGGAATTATCATACTCAATGTCATCATCACTACTATAGCAAGAGGACTCATCAATATTGCAACTATGTTCAAAATTTTCAAATTGATTGCATAGTGTTATGTATTCCATAAGACAAAAAGTGTTGGAATCTTCAAAATAATTAAAATCACACATTTCATTTGATTCATTTAGGTGTACATTTTCAACCTTTTCTCTACTCCCTTCTTCTTCAAGTGATATCTCACTACTTGACTCATATGGAGCAGCAGAATCATTATCATTGCAGATTAAAAATATAATAGCATTTTGATGATCATATCTAATCTTTTCAAAAAAAAAATGAATTCACACACTTGGTCAAGCCTAATAGGCTTCAAATCATTTGGAAGAGCACTCAATCTTGGTTCATAAGATTCATAAAATAAATCAATGCATACTAAATTTTTAGTTCTGTAACACTCAAGAATTATAGACAGAGTATCCATAAATCTTGCATAGAGATCATGTGATGATTCTCCTTTGTGTTTACTTATGCAAGAGAGGGCTTGAACATAGACCGTATGATTACAAATGCATGCAGATTCTTGACAATGTGTTTGGAGCTTTATGTGATCAACATTATGGAATGATTTGTAAGCTAAAACAATAGGGGTATAACTGTTCTAACCTTCATTTTCCATTTTTGGCTTACACCTTTCATCAACATTTGGTGTCTCAGGGTAGAAAAACTTGTAGAAAGATAAATCCTTTGCATTCCATATTTCAAGTTGTTTTGAATGTTCATAGTTTTCCCATATGCCTAATGCAAGGTTTTAGGATCCTTATCTCTCAGTAGATAACTCATCTCATTATCAAAAGCTCCCAAATAAATGACAAAACATACTTCATCACTTAGTCTATATAACTCAGGAACATCCCTCAATGTTTTAGAAAATCTTTGGTTAAATGCTAGAACCAACTCATCCTCTTATTTTTCAATGCTCATATATTTATTGAGCTGAACCACCAAAAATGATAGAGGGGGAAGATGCACTCTTACAACTCTAGAGTTTTGCACCTAAGAGGAAAGAGGTCTTTATTTCACACCTTTTCACTTTAGGGTTCATTCAAAGGGGGAGTTAGGGGCTTAATGTGATGTGTGTGGAGTTCCCTAAATGTAATAATCTAGAAATGAAAATGATTTATTAAATGTTAAACTATTGAAATGCAAAGTGCTGGAAACCACAATGTTGTATATAAGCATATACAAGATGATCTAAGACTGTACACTAAACTATACATAAATGAAAGAGATAGAATGTGTCCACCTGGAATTTGAAGAAGGGTGTGATGGAGGTCTAGAATGCTGATGAAAGCATTGTAAAATATGAACGGGACACTTGTGCCAATTTGGGTGACCTAGTCCCAGATTCCCAAAACTTGGTCTTAAGCCTATTTCTACCAAATGGGTGTCTGAAAGTGTAAAAATCACAGAAAGGCCTATCCAGTGGGACTAGGTCTCCATTCTTGGTGACTTATTTCTCTTTAGGATTTCTAGAAATTCTGAAGGGGAAATGGAAGCCCTCGGTTTGCACCTCGATTCTTCACAATTGTCCTCTTCTGAAACTCTGATATTCACGCCTGAAAGTGACTTTCGGTGGATGATTTGACTTTGCAAGCAAGGAGAGGTCTTTGAAAATTATTCAATGATATTCAAAGTACCTAAATCTACAAATACACAAGGAGAAAAAGAGAAAAATGTTGATTTTTAGGGACTATGGGTTTTCCTTGGTCAAACCTCTTTTAGTTAACGAAACCAAAATGAATAGAGATAGTATAATGAAACATAAAAAATGAAGTAATGGAGTGAGTTACCTTTCCATGATGAGAGATCTTGTGTTGTTGCAACAATCATCCCTTGAATGTTTCAGAAAAGATGTCTTGTTGACTTAGAATGATCAAACCCTAGCTTACTTGACAAGGAGTGATGAGAGATTGAGAGGAGAGTGAGTTGAGTGATGCATTTAATGTCTCTAATGATAAATTAGGGGTTTTAGGCTTATTTATACAAGTTATGCCCTAATTTTCCCGAAATAAGACCATACAAGATGACCTTAGGGTTTTAGAGACAATATCTTGAAAGAATATTAAGTTTATTTCAAATTTTATGCCACATGGGACTAGGTCGCCCAAGGTGGCGACCTAGTCCACCTAGAAAATTTTCACTAGTTTTTGGTAATTAAAATGAGATTATTTATGTTTGTCAGGATTGTCTCATGAAAACACACTAAGATAGGACTTATATGTGTATTAAGGGGTCATTATAGCATAATAAGGGGTTGATTAAGTGATGAAAAGCCTAGGAGAGTGTGAAAATGTTTTACAACACCTTACAACACTTTGGCACAAGGCTTGGAAAGGGGCAAAAACAGGTTGAAAAGGGTCCAAAACCCATAGGAAAAGGTTTAAATGAGCGAAAAGTGTCAAAGGCTACACTTTTTGGCAACACATTTATCCCCCACTTTAGTGAGAGTATGAACTTGCTTCAAACTAACACTAAAGTAGCCCAATTGAGATGGCGAAGAATGGGAAAGAAGAAGGATGAGAAAGATGAAGGTGGTGGTCAAGCCCCCAAGGATTTGAGATTCTAAGTCAACGAGACATCAATTCCAAAGAACACATCAAGGGTGAATGCATTACAACAAAACAAGATGAAAGATCATGCAATGACAAGAACTTGAATGAAGAGAAGGTGAAAATTTGCGCTCACTCTAGGGCCATAGAACATCAGGTTGTCTATGGGGTGAGTAGTCCCTAAGAAGGTGAGAAATATACACATGGCTGGTATGTACTCACAAAGGTGGATATGGTGAAATTTTTGCCACTTGTTGGGCTTCCCACTCAAACCATATCAAAGTTATACCTCATGATAACTTTGATAAGGCACCACACAATAAACTGATGTTTGAAAATGATTTTTTTCAAAGGGATTTTGCTTTGTTCATGCAATATCTCAACGTAGGGAACATTGCATTTAATGTTGCCAAGAGAGGAAAAGTTAAAATGTATTCCTCTAGTATGTAAGAGAGGCAAGGGCTCATCTTGTATGCAAAAGAGGAAAAATGAAAATGTCTCAACCTGAGAAACATTGTGTATAATGTTTCTAAGAGAAGGAATCGCGAGAAAAAAGAATATCGTACAATGAAAATGTGAGTGGTGATGTATTCCCCCACTTTAAGGGAATTTCAAAATACTGTACTGTGAGAAATTTCTTTAAAGTAGAAGATGAGGAAGAAGACATGAGAGCTTGTTCGGAAAGCCCTATGCCAAGTCATATGTTTCCGATAAGCTATGTCATGAAAAGGGGAGTATGCCACATGCGAGTCAATCTTAAGACATGTCGTCCACATCCCAAGTTTTCTTTTAGATGTTCATGAAAGGTTAGTGACAAGTCAAAAGAGACAACGACAAGTGACATACGAGGGAAAAAGGGCTAACTAACATCTTTCCCCCACTTAGTGCAGGACAAGAGTGAGCCAGAGGGATTGAGGGAATGCAAGGTTGAGGGAAAATTAGTATCAATTAGGGGAGTGATGTACCCCCATAGATGGAAGAACACCAAATTCCTTAAGATGTTGAATTTTTCTACTCAAGGCCTTACATTGATTGGTAGAGTGGTTGTGGACCCGATGGTAGGCACGAAAGGAATGTTTGTTTGAACATTTCTTTTAGGTTTTGGGAGGAAGGGATATCAAGTGATCTTGGAGGAGTCTTGACAAGATACCCTCTTGATCGAGGGTAGAAGGTGATCCTTTGGTTTGCGACAGGAAAGGGTCTTGCTTAGGATAGAATGCCATACCTACACACGGCACTATGGATTGTGAGATTTTGTTTACTCCTATAGAGGAGTGTGTAAAATCTGAATCAATAGTGGGTTGCGAGATGACATTGGCTGTAAGTGAAGAGTCATTTGTTGGTTTCAAAGGAGAAATTGTGAAGGTTGAGTGAGAAAGGTGATGAGGGATGGTGTTGATGGGAGGGGAAGGCTTGGTGGTCTCAATGAGAGGAAAATAACCAAGACCATGATGTGATGGTCGCTTGATAGGATCTATAGGGGTGCGGATACCTTGTTCATGAGCACCACAACCTTTTCCACTATATCTAAGTTGTTTCATGAGATCATAACATTTTCCATAAATCTTCTTCAGCTTTTAGGGATCAGGTGATTATTCATTATGTGTTGCATTGGTGGAAGTGGTTGAGGGGGATGCTTGTGAAGGATCTACCGAGTCTTGTGTGGATAAGACTACGTATACCTTGTCAGAGTATTTTTTTGTTATGATCTTGGATGCTCCCATTAAGGGAGGGGTGAAGTCTAAGGATCCCCAATCATCATCGAAGAGCTTGGTGATTCACTCAAGATGTTGTTCATTATTTGTGTGGTGTAAGGGTTTCACTTAGGTGGTTGGGGTTAAGATGTGGAAAGGATTTTCTAAGGATTTGTCAATGTTTAAGCAACTATTAGGTTTGGTATCAACATCGAGTGTGTACACTTTATTGTTAAATATGTACATCTTTCGATGAAGAGTGGAAGGTACTCCATTCATAGCATGGATCCACAGCCTACCTAAGAGAAGATTATATGAAACCTCATGAGATATAACATGGATTTTAGTGTCTAATGTGGCCATTCCAATTGTCAGAGGGATAGTGATCACACCAAGCGGTTGCTTAGTGACGTCAAATCCTCTGATAGAGAGAGAATCAGGTAGGATGTGGAATCTATCTATGCCAAGCCTATCCAAAAGGCTCATAGTACACACATTAAGACAAGAACCAATATCTACAAGAGTTTGCTTGATCCCTTTTATTTTGTATTGAGAGATTATCATGAAAGCTTCATTTTATTTTTGTACATCCAAAGGAGGGAGCTCACTTTGGTGAGAAACAATATTAACATTTAGTTCATGAATAATAGTTGCTATTCCATGTGATGGCTCATTAGAAAGGATATGAAATTTTTGTAGGGATGCTTGCATCATGTTGTGATAGTGAGGGGAGACTTGAATAAGATCCCATAAGGAGATTTTAGTGGGAGTATTCCTTAGTTGATCAACAAGAACATACTCTCAAAGGAGAGAATTTAAGTGAGGGGAAACATGTAAGATGGGAGGAGATGAAGGTAAGGGTGTTGAGGTTGATGGTTGGGAATGTGGGTTGTTTCGAGTGTAATTTGTATGAGTAATGGTATGATGACTCGGTTGCTGCAACACATTATGGGTAGGTGGGTAAAGGGTAAATTTAGGTTTCCATTTGGTGGAAGGGCGGTAAAGGATGAGTTGAGGTTGAATAATATTAACATCCCCTAGGGAAGGAGAGTCTAATATAGGCTCCACATCTTCTTGTAAAGCCATAATATTATTAAGGAAATGATCAATGATGGGAGAATGAGGAGAGGAAGGATTAGGATAGGGTTCTATTTGATTTTCAAAGGTCTCATTTTCTTGTTCCAAACAACCTACTCTAGTAAGAGAGCTTGGAAGAGGTTCATCACATTCTATACTACAAGGGGAGGATGTATCAAGAGAAGGACCACGATGATTTTCAAATAGGTAGAGAGGGTTGAGATTCTTATTACTCTTAGGAGAAGGATTGTCTAACACCAACATGTCCTCTTTGCATCGAGGAGGGGTATTAGAAGAAGGGAAAGGTTGATCATCATAGTTAGGGAGACTAGGTAAGGTAATGTTTATAAATGTGTTTATAATTTCAGTTTCTTGTGTCAAAATATCTTCCCAAAGGGGATGAGCAGAAAAAAAAAAAAGACCCTCACGATGCCCAATGATTTTACCTTCTTTTAGCAAGATACCTTCATCACTAGAATGAGAGGTATCAAGAGAGGAATAATTATGATCATCATGATTGTCTTAGTTTGTATTTTATTCTAACACATCATCTTCACAAATACAAGAGATGGAAGGTAGTGTATGTTTAAAACAATTATAAACGTTGTCATTTGCTAGACTCTCATAACTAGGGAATGCATGAAATGAATGATTAACATGTTTATTTACTAACATTTTCATTGAAATTTTAGAAAAAAATGAAACTAACATGTTTGAATTATTTACAATGAAATTTAAAGACTAAAAAGGAAATACAATTTTCAGAGTACAAGAGAAGGCAATTTGTTGATTACACTATCAATGATCTGAAAAATTAAAGTTTGTAAATGCAAAATTGAAAATGTACAATGCATGAAATGAGCTAAATTAAGCTAT